>JANVCC010000035.1:42161999-42176526 GCA_025345505.1 Todiramphus chloris collaris
CTCAGCCTGGCCCCAGCACAGAGATGCTCCAGCCCCTCAGCATCTTCTCAGCCTCCACTGGATCCTCTCCAGTAGTTCAGCTTTCCAAGAAAGTGTCCAAGAATGCCCATGTCTCACAAAGGTATTCTGGCGAGATGGAAAGAGAACCACTGTCCCAACCACCCCCTTGTTTGGTTCAATAAGCAGAGGTTCTTTCAACATCTAAAGCACTGCTTAATGAACTTTCCCTGGAAGGCCACCTCAAGTCACCAGGCACTGATGACACCACGGCACAGCTAAGCAGGAACATGCCCCAAACCTGCTGTAATTCCAAACCTGCTGGTTTTCCACCCTTCTCCTGAACAAGGCAGCCCAGGAGTTGCAGGAAAGGATGTGAAGACAATCCCATTATCCCGCTGTCTCTACCTACTCATCTTCATGGAATCACAGAATGCTTTGGGTTGGAAAGGACCTCCAAAGGCCATCCAGTCCAACCCCCCGTAGTGAGCAGGGACACCTGCAACTAGAGCAGGGTGCTCAGAGCCTCACCAAGCCTGAAATCTTGTGAGCATGAGGAAATGGGACAGGTTCTCCTTCTGGCTCTTACCTCCACTGTATTTACCCTGACCTCAGCATTGTCCTTCTCAGCTTTGAGCTCCAGCTCCACGTTCAGCAAGGCGATCTTGGGAGCTTGGTACTTTTTGGGCTGCATTTCAAAGCCAGCGTAAGAGAACGTCTTCTTAAAGGCAACTCCGGCCACCAGCTGAGAGTCCTTGAAGACAGAGATCTGCATTAGGCTCAGCCTCAAGAGTTTTTCCTCTGCAGGGTTAATAACACCCAGAGGAGACTCCCTGCTTTACAGAGAGCTCACTAGCAGCTGTCTCCTTTGATTAACCCACTTTGGAAAAAAGAAATAAAAATCAGCAAATATTTTCTTCTCTCTGTTCACAAAACCAGCTCCTCTCGCTCCCTTTCTGCTCCTCAAGACACCACAGAGAAAGATGCTGAACAAGATCAAGGGATGGAACAATCTGTTCACTCTCTGATGTCTTTCCTCTTTCTGCTCTTTGAAGATGGGTGGAAGACCCTCTCAGGGGTGTTTTGCTGCCCTGGTTTGTTTTCCCCAGCTCCACCACCACCTTTGCTGGAGGACTGCCCTGCCCAACACCGTCCCCTCCCCAAAGCAAACTTCTTCTTGACCTCATGGTGAAGTGGGCTTAACTGTTAAACCTGCTACACCCCAAGTATCTAACCACACACTGCAGGCTTGGCTCTGCCCAGCCACCCACCCCCAGAAGATCCTTGTCCCTCCTCAGTGAGGACAAGCAGAGGTTTTCTCTGCTCCAGCTGACGGGGTGAGATGACCCAGGATCTCTCACAAAGCCAGCCCTGAAAAAGCAGTGGGCTAAATTATTTGCCCCATCCTCATCGAGGTCTCCAAGGAGTCTGACAGTGGAAGACAAGGGCCAAAGAGGACGGGGGAAGGAAAGGCGCTTTCATCCAGGGCGGGAGGCACTGCTGGCACCAGGGGACCAATTTCTGCAAGTCTCAGAACACCAGCAGGCCCAGACACCACAAAAACCAGATGCTGAAGCATTCCTAATTCACTAAATTAGTTGTCTGGGCAAGATAATGGTGTAATTACAATGTTTCTTCTCAGTGAAAATGCTCACGCAGAGCGTTTACAGACAGTAACAGCTACAGAATAGTAATTCACAGAGAGCGTGGCAGACTTTGCTCCTCAGAAGGGTCCCAAACCCACCCAGGACACAGGCAGGAGAAAGGCTGGACACGCCAGTTCTCCCACAGCCCCAGAACAACTCCCCCCCACAAGCTCATGCCAGGTATTCCAGCACTGTGGTATAAACCTCACAGCCCTGCCTGCTGCTACATCAGCTCCTTCGCAGCGTTTCCCAGCCCGGTACCCACGGGTACAACCAGGCCTTGTGTTCTGGAAGTAACAAAGATCTCCAATGACAACAAAATTAACAACATTCATTATCTGCAGAGATAGGAGTGGTACTTCTGTCAGCAACAACAGAGGGCAGCAAGGTATTGGCTCAAAAACCCCGTGTCTTTACCTGCAGAAATGAAGCCTCTTCCTCACATCAACAGCTCTGTTTCGCTTCGGTGGTTTCTTAACGAGCATTACCAAGCCAGGATGAATTTCTAGGGCCAGCTCCTCTCCTTTCAGGACAGACTCTGACAGAACTTACCTCCAAAGCTCCTCCTTGCACCTTCTTTATCCCAATCATTTTGAGCTGTAACAAGTCATCTAACATCATGACGGCATCTACGACCATCTTGGAGAAAAACTCCTTGCTCTGGGAGATCAGCTTCGAGCTCAGGGCCGTGGCCGCGCACTTCTCCAGCAGGCTCCTCTGCTCGCTGAGGGAAAGAAAGGAAAAAGAAAGAAAACAAGGTCACGTTCACTCAATTCTTCACACAGGATCATCCTGTATGGTGTAATTAATCCACTGCAGCAGGGCAAGGATCAGCTCCCTTCTATCAACGAGGTTCTGAAGCCTTCTAAAGGTGTTCTCCAAGTATCTGCTCAGGTAACGTGTGTCCTAAGAGTGGATGATGCAAAGGACACCAGGGAGTTACGGACCCAACTCCCCAGCTCTGCCATCCACGTTCCTGGTGAGCATGAGAACACCCATTTCCATCACAGGGCAGCAGAAGGGGCCCCACCAACCCTGGAGTGTTTAAGTTCAGCTTGAAATCCCAAACGATCTGAGAATAACCCCAGTGTGGGGCCAAAGGTGTTGGGCACAACTGGGAGACTTCAGCCAGAGCCACAGAGAACCAGAGACTGTTGTGGTTGGAAGAGACCTTTCAGATCATCAACTCCAACTGTTCCCCCAGCACTGCCCGGGCACCACTGCCCCCTGTCCCTCAGCACCACAGCTCCATGGCTTTCAAACCCCTCCAGGGATCACGGGGACTCCACCACTGCCCTGGGCAGCCTGGGACAGCCCTGGACAGCCCTTTTCATGAAGAAAGTCTTCCTCAGCTCCAACCTAAACTTTCCCTGGGGCAACTGGAGTCTTTTTCCTCTTGTCCTGTCCCTTGTTCCTTGGGAGCAGAGCCCGACCTCCCCTGGCTCCAACCTCCTGTCAGGAGCTGTCAGAGCCAGAAGGTCTCCCTTGAGCCTCCTTTGCTCCAGGCTCAACAAGCCCAGGTCCCTCAGCTGCTCCTCCCCACCCTTGTGCTCCAGCCCCTTCCCAGCTCCGTTGCCCTTCTCTGTCCATGCTCTAGCCCCTCAGTGTCCTGCTGGGAGTCAGGGGCCCAAACCTGAATGCAGCCAAGTCAGAAAGAGCCTCACAGAATCAAACCGAAGCCCAGCTACAGAACCAGGCCATCTGTAAGGGAAACTTACTCTTTATCTTCCTTCTTCACTGCAACAGCAATGTCTTTAATCTTGTTTACTGCCTGTCAAAATACAAGCCAACAGCTGGATTAACGATTGACACTCGTAAGAGGATCAGATCTTCAACTTCTCTCTTTGTATTGTGTGTTATCCTTATCCAAGTTTCAAGCAGTTAAAGCTGTTCCACCCCCTCCAGCACAGTAACTGTAAGAAACACACCAACGTTAAGTCGAAGAGGCTCAGAGCTGCTCTCAGCAAAGATCTGGGGAACCAAAGGGTGATCGAGGAGAGTTCAGCTCCAGAGAAGATTCAGCTCAATGGGCTTCAGGAGACAGAAGGTTTACTAAGGGGTAGCAGAAATCAGGAAAACCCCAAAGGAAGCAACAGTGCTCCCGAGGTGTCAACGAGCTGGTTTTGCCCGTTACCACCACAAAAGGGAGCTGATACTTGCAGCAGGACATCCCGAGACCGCTGCTGTCGCTCCCCACGCCCGGTCACTACTGAATTTTGCCTGGAAATCTGTTCTTTTTCCTCTTTGGCACCAAATTCCCCATCCCCAGATGCTCCGGTGGAGCCCAAGAGACCTCCTTGTCGAGGAGCAGCGCTGCCTTACCAGCTGCGTGGCCGTGCGGAAGGCACGGATGATGATCTGAGGATGGAGCCCTTCCTCCACGTAGGGCTTCACTTGTTTCAGGAACTCGGCAGCGAGCAGGGTTACGGACGTGGTGCCATCCCCGACCTGCCCGGAGAAGAAACGCTCCGTGTCACTCGCTCTGAGACAGCACCAGCAAGACCTTCCAGAGGAATCCAGATCCCCCAAGTTTTCTCTGCTCATGGATTTCGGGCTGGATTTTGTAGTGATTAAAAAGGGCTGGGTTCAGATGACCTCCTGTTTGAGGGTCAAGTCTTGGTGCACAGACACTTGGGGTCATGAAATGGGAACTTTGTATCTGTAAAGTTTCCAAAGCCCCATCAGATCTGTCTGAAAGGGGGTCAAAAGTTTGGAAGGTATCACAAAAGAGATGATGTCAATAAAGAATAGATGGCAGAACTCTGCTGGCAATTCCCAGCAGATCATGGAAACATAGAATTGGTGAGGTTGGAAGAGACCTTTAAGGTCACCTAGTTCAACTGTTAACCCATGGCCCTCAGCACCACAGCTCCACAGCTTTCAAACCCCTCCAGGGATCACGGGGACTCCACCACTGCCCTGGGCAGCCTGGGACAGCCCTGGACAACCCTCAAGGGGAAGAAATTGTTCCTCAGCTCCAACCTAAACTTCCCCTGGAGCAACCTGAGGCTGGTTCCTCTTGTCCTGTCATTGTTCCTTGGGAGCAGAGCCCAACCCCACCTGGCTCCAACCTCCTGTCAGGAGCTGTGGAGATCCAGAAGGCCTCCTCTTCTCCAGGCTGAACAAGCCCAGGTCCCTCAGTCCATGGAGCCACCAACACAAAGATGTTGCTGCTGCAGGTTACGCTTCTGAGTGAGCAGGTGCCCCCCTACCTCTGCATCTTGAGACTTGGCGATGTCCACCAACGTCTTCGCAGCCGGATGGACAACGTCGAGGAGCTTCAGGATGGTGGCACCATCATTAGAGATAGTGGCTTTGCCTAGGACAGAAGGAGAAAAAGAAGTCAAGCTTGACTGCTGTGAGTGATGCCCCGGTCACTGTGAAAGGGCACCCAACTTCCAAGGGAGCTCTGCAGACCTCCAAGATGGCAACACAATCATTTCAGAGCAACCAATTGAATTCTGCTTCACCATTTCACCTTCCAGGTCAAACGTGGCCCCAACCCATTATCTCAGAAGTCAGATTTCTGCAGCTAGAAGACTCTTTTTTCCCTTCTCCTGTATGATGTGAAATTTAGCACTCCTACAACCAGCTACACAACGACAAAGTGGCCGAGAAGGGAAGTGATGGAGTCACCCCCACGCAGAGGGGGAGCCCAGAAAGGCTGTTTCACAGAGGGGGTCTCAGCACGTGCTTCTGATCCATTTCTTTTCAGCCCAGTTTTGGAGCAGATGAAGTGAAACTGGAGTTCAGAACAACTTTCCACACCAATTAATAGGGGCTTTCATAATTGCCCTCTTATTTCTCAGTAGCTTTCCCCCAGACAGATAAAACCAGATATTCTAGTCTGACACTCACGTGAAAAAAGAGACCAGAAATCAATCCTATGAGTTATTAGGTAAATTGAAGTCCAATTATCCTTTTGATAAAGTTTATTACAGTTCCTATTCAGGAAAACAATTTCAAGACAATTCTAAGAGCTTTCACCCCACCCTTCAATAACCACGATAGAAAAAAAAAACCAGAAGCAATTTTTAGGCTGGTGATTTCAGCCAAGCCTTTTCAGAGGGAGGAGAGAGTCATCCCCAAATACACATGAAACAAAATACATCACCCCAGTAACATCCACTGAGCTCGTGCTCTGCCACAAGAGCTCAGCAACTCCACAGATATTCTGAGCCTCATTTAAGAAATAAATAAATAGACACAGTCAAAGGACACCAGAAGGGCAGGTTCAGGACACCATTCCTCCTTTTGGGTAGCAATATTCTAATATCTCATCCCACTGATCCCAGTCTCACAGGAGAGACCACGGCTGCCTTCACTCAGGGCAACAGGCAGCAAACAGGGAGAGTTCCCTGGGTAGGTCTAACAATTGTTCTTGCAAGGAGTGGCTGAGGGACCTGGGCTTGTTGAGCCTGGAGCAAAGGAGGCTGGGGGGAGACCTTCTGGCTCTGACAGCTCCTGGCAGGAGGGTTGAGCCAGGGGGGTCAGGCTCTGCTCACAAGAACAAGCACCAGGACAAGAGGAAACAGCCTCATGTTACCCCAGGGGATGTTTAGGTTGGAGCTGAGGAACAATTTCTTCCCGCTGAGGGTTGTCCAGGGCTGTCCCAGGCTGCCCAGGGCAGTGGCGGAGTCCCCATGACCCCTGGAGGAGTTTGAAAGCCGTGGAGCTGTGGTGCTGAGGGCCATGGGTCAGAGGTGCCCTGGCAGTGCTGGGGGAACAGTTGGACTCCGTGACCTTAAAGGTTTTTTCCAACCAAACTGATTCCACCATTCTCTATCTAATTATCTTCTCTTCAGTAGCAGAGGCTGGAGTCAAGGTGCTACACTAAGCATCAAGACTGAAACCAAACCTCTGTACTGAGAGGTAAGTTACACTGAGGTGAGGAAGCAGCTTCAGCTTCAGCACATAAGCAGAGTTTTTAACTGGCATGGTTTTAACTGTCATGAAGATAGAAGTAAATCCACTGCCAGCGTGTGCTGGACTTGGAGGGTCTTCCCAAGACCCTTTTCTACGTGGCTGTGGGAGGTCCCTGCCCAGTGCTCACCCCGATCATCCACGATGAGCTTGTCCATGCCCCGCGGTCCCAGGGTAGTGCGCACGGCTTCGGCGATAACCTGGCAGGCATTGATGTTGCTGACGAGCTGGGGGATCCCCTGCGAGGTGTCCGTCCCCTCCTTCAGCAGGATAACTGGTGTTGGCTGAAAAACAGAACCCACAGTGGAGCTGTTACACCCCTCCCAGCAGCCTGTGGACAACCTGGAGCTACCGCCCCACACAGCCCAGCAAAGAGAGCAATACCAAGACCTACAGCCACCTTAGAGCTCCTCACCTAAGCTGGGATGTTGACACTAGCCTGGTGAAGACACCACACGCTGTAGCTGCCGGGACAGGGGGGACAGCACGGGTGCTGAAACCAGAGCAGGGTGGGTTTTCCACCTGTATTTTTATCCTCGTCCGAGTAACACTGTCAGCAGAAGAGGCACAACAGCCTTCAGCCCCTCACACCTCAAGACTGGCAGTGACAAAAAGATGCTTTTACAGAGAGGATGTGGTAGATGAGCACAGTTGAAGTGGTTACACCCCCTGACATTAAACTGGGCTGGAGGGAGCTCAGGGGGTATCAGAGGCCACAGCAGACAAAGGCTTCCAACTGCTCTGCCAACACCCTGGCCCTTGACACAGAGCAAGGCAAACACACAATCATTTTGGTTGGAAGAGACTTTTCAGATCAAGTCCAACCACTAACCCAGCACTGCCAGGGCACCACTGACCCATGGCCCTCAGCACCACAGCTCCACGGCTTTCAAACCCCTCCAGGGATCACGGGGACTCCACCCCTGCCCTGGGCAGCCTGGGACAGCCCTGGACAACCCTCAAGGGGAAGAAATTGTTTCTCAGCTCTAACCTAAACTTCCCCTGGGGCAACTTGAGGCTGTTTCCTCTTGTCCTAGTGCTTGTTCTTGTGAGCAGAGCCAAACCTTCCCTGGTTTCAACCTCCTGTCAGGGAGCTGTTGAGAGCCAGGTCTCCCCTCGGCCTCCTTTGCTCCAGGCTCAACAAGCCCAGGGCCCTCAGCTGCTCCTCACCACCCTTGTGCTCCAGCCCCTTCCCCAGCTCCATTGCCCTTCTCTGGCCACGCTCCAGCCCCTCAGTGTCCTGCTGGGAGTGAGGGGCCCAACACAACCTTAAGCAAAACTCAAACACTGGCCAAACACAACCAAAGTTTGCGAGGCACCCAGTTTTAAACAGGCACCTGTGGGCAGAGAGCAAAATTATACAACTAGATTGGACCAGATGATTCCTAGAGGTCCCTTCTAACCCGGTGTTCTGTTGGAGACCCCACTCCTGGAGGGGGTTCAAAGCTGTGGTGCTGAGCGACACGGGTTAGTGGTGCCCTGACAGTGCTGGGGGAACAGCTGGACTGCAAGATCTTAACGGTCTCATGATTCTACGATTGTTGCACTAAAGAGTAACAACGCTGTAAAACTAAGGGTCTGATGTAGGAGTGGAAGAAGGATAAGAGGATTGGAGACAGGCCTCCCTAAACCTTGGAAAGACTGAAAGAAAACAGTCCTTCTGCATATATCACAGCAGACATCTCATGAAATCACAGCATGGTTTGGGTTGGAAGGGACCTTCAAGAGCATCTCGTTCCAACCCCCCTGCCATGGGCAGGGACACCTTCCACTAGTCCAGTGTGAACACATCCAGAGATGGAGCATCAACAACTTCCCTGGGCAACCTGTTCCAGTGTCTCACCACCCTCCACGTGGAGAACCTCCTCCTTGTATCTCATCTAAATCACCCCCCTTCCACTTTGAAAGCGTTTAAAACCTCAACGGGAAAAACAAAACCAAAAAGAAACCCGCAACAGCCCGGGGAGAAGCAATCACACCGCCCTTGTGCCGCAGCCCGAGCAGCGGCAACGGGGCCCCGGAGCTGGGGAGCACCGGAGGGGAACGGAAAAGGCCCCGTGGCTGGGCTGTTATGAGCCGGGCCCTGCGGCTGAGCGGCCAGCCAAGCACCGGGCTGCAGTCCCGAGACTCCCAGCCCTCACCAGCCTCTCCCGACCGGGATTAGGAGCCCGGCAGGACCCCGGGGGCACGCCCCGGATAGCGGGTAGGCCTCAGCGGCAGGGCGGCCTCCGCCATCGCCCCCTCCCCCGGCCCAAACGCTCCTCGGCGCCGCCACAACCCCCCCAAAGATGGCTCCTGGACGGGGACGGAGGCCGAGCGGGCCTCCCCCGGGCATCGGATGGCGGCGGCGGGGGAGGATGGAGGAGGATGGAGGCGGATGGCAGCGGATGACACTCACCATCATCCTGGCGGCGCTCCCCACTGCAGCTCCCCGCGCGCCTCCGCTAGGCCCCACCCCACAATGCACTGCGCCCGCCCAGAAGCTTCCCCGGGGCGGGGCGGGGCGGGAAGCGCGCGTTGCTAGGAGACCACTTCCGCCCGCGCTCCATGGTACGGGAGGGCAGAGCGGCTCCCGGCGGGGTTGCCTCTCTTTCCCCCAACGGCCATAGAGAAGCGCCGGTGCAGCCAACCCGGGAGGGCGGATCGTTATTTGGCGGGGGACGGAGGGCCCGGGGCGGGCATTGCTGGCGGGTGGAGCTTTATTTGGCACGGCCCGAGGAGGGGACAGCGAGGCCTCGCCGCCCCGAGCGGGGGACACCGAGCACCCGTGGCCGCCCGAGCCCGTGCGCCAACCCTCCCCCGCTGCTCGCGGGAGATTGATGGCGGCGCGGGCCAATAGGGAGGCGAGGGGCGAGGGCGCCGCCAATAGGCGCGGGGAGGGGGCGGTGCCGGCGGCAGCCATGCTGCGCCGCTCGCTCTGGCTCTGCCTCTGCCTCTGCTCCTGCCCGGCCCGCGGTGAGTGCGAGCGGCCCGCCCGCTCCGGCGGCCTCTCCCCGCCCTGCACCCCCAGACACCGGCCTCTCCCCGCCCTCTGCCCCGCTCTGGGGCCCTTTCCTCTCCCGCACCTCAAACCTGGGTCCATTTCCCATCCTGCACCCCAAATCTGGGTCCATTTCCCATCCTGCACCCCAAATCTGGGTCCATTTCCCCTCCAGTGCTCCAAATTTGGGTCCATCTCCCCTCCCACATCCCAAATCCGGGTGCATTTCCCCTCCCGCACCCCAAATCTGGGTCCATTTCCCCTCCCGCACCCCAAATCCGGGTCCATCTCCCCTCCCGCACCCCAAATCCGGGTCCATCTCCCCTCCCGCACCCCAAATCCGGGTCCCTTTCCCATCCCACACCCCAAATCCGGGTCCGTCTCCCATCCCGCACCCCAAATCCGGGTCCATTTCCCATCCCGCACCCCAAACCCGGGTCCATTTCCCATCCCGCACCCCAAACCCGGGTCTGTTTCCCCTCCCGCACCCCAAATCTGGGTTCATCTCCCATCCCGCACCCCAACCCCCTTGCACCCCGTGCCCAGCCCCTCGGGGGGGGGAGGGTGTGGGAGGACAGGAATTTCGGGGGCTTGTCTCCAGCTCTCCCCTCTCTCCGTGCCCACCCAGGTTTGCGCATCCACGAGTACCTGTATTTCCAAGTGCTGAGCCCCGGAGACATCCGCTACATCTTCACCGCCACCCCGGCCAAGGATTTTGGGGGGGTGTTTGTAAGTGTTCAAAACTGAGTGGCTCACGTTTGGGTCCCTCCCTCCTAATATTTCTCCGATGGCTTCTTCAAAACGGGTGCCTCTCACTCTTCCGGGGAGCTCCTGGGTGCTGCCTTCGGCCTCAGCGGGGTTGGGCAGGGGGAGGTTGGAGGGAGGATGTGTTCTTTCCTCCTCTGAGGAAAGCTGGTCCGTGGGGAATGGCGGAGAGAAACCAGCTGCTTGGCAGACCTGTCCCTGAATAGACCCGGAGTCAGGATGGGGGTGCAGGAGCAGGTCCAGGAAGCACGGGAGATCTGGAGGAAAAGACATCTCCTGGCTCTGGCACACGGAGTCCAGGATGGTGTCGTGCCTCAGTTTCCCCATCCCAGCAAGATCTAGGCAAGCTGTTGAGTGAGGTCATGATGGTTCTGCAAGGGGTGGGACGGGGCAACCAGTGTCCCTGCAGCTGGGAGCCCTAAATCTCCCCAGAATCCCACCCCAGACGGGCATGAGCAGCTCAAGGGACATCCACAGTGGGGCAGGGGACGGGAAGCAATCCCAGTATCCACCATCGCTCACCATTGCCCGCCTTCTTCTTGGAGAACACGAGGTACGACCAGATCCACCTGGTCCCAGCAGATCCCCCCGAAGCCTGCGGAGAGCTGAATAATGGTGTCTTCATCCAGGACCAGATCGCCTTGGTGGAGAGAGGGTACGTCTGGCGTCACCGGAGCTTTCTGGGGGCACCTCCAGGCAGGTGGGGAGGTCCCCGTGGCACAAAAGGAGACAGTCCCTGCCACGGGCATCTCCCAGTTGAGCTCCGTGTACCTACTGGGGATCTGCTGGTGGCCACCAAAGGTTTGTCACTCTCTGCCTCAGGGGCTGCTCGTTCCTGTCGAAGACGCGAGTGATCCAGGAGCACGGGGGGCGGGCGGTGATCATCGCCGATAACGCCTACGACAACGACAGCTTCTACATCGAGATGATCCAGGACAGCTCCAGGCGCACGGCCGACATCCCCGCGCTCTTCCTGCTGGGCAGGGACGGGTAAGTGCCTGGCTCCGGAGACATCTCGGCTTCCCAAGCGTGGAAAGTCTCCTGGGAAGAGCCAAGTGACAGCCCTGTCCCAAAAAAACATAGAATTGGTTGGAAAAGACTCTCAGATCATTGAGTCCAACCACGAGCCCAGCACTGCCAGGGCACCACTGACCCATGGCCCTCAGCACCACAGCTCCACGGCTTTCAAACCCCTCCAGGGATCACGGGGACTCCACCACTGCCCTGGGCAGCCTGGGACAGCCCTGGACAACCCTTTCCAGGAAAAAATTGTTCCTCAGCTCCAACGTAAATCTCCCCTGGGGCAACTTGAGGCCGGTTCCTCTTGTCCTGTCACTTGTTCCTTGGGAGCAGAGCCCAACCCCACCTGGCTCCACCCTCCTGTCAGGAGCTGTCAGAGCCAGAAGGTCTCCCCCTGAGCTTCCTTTGCTCCAGGCTGAACAAGCCCAGGTCACAGAATCATTTAGGTTGGAAGAGACCCTTGGGATCATCGTGTCCAACCATTAGCCCTACTCTACAAGTTCACCCAGGTCCCTCAGCTGCTCCTCCCCACCCTTGTGCTCCAGCCCCTTCCCCAGCTCCGTTGCCCTTCTCTGGCCACACTCCAGCCCCTCAATGTCCTGCTGGGAGTGAGGGGACCAAACCTGACCCCAGGATTCCAGGGGAGGCATCCCCAGTGCCCAGTCCAGGGGGACAATCCCTGCCCTGGTCCTGCTGGCCACACCAGTCCTGACACAGCCGAGGTGCTGGTGGCTTCTTGTCCCCCTGGGCACTCTCTGGCTCATCTCCAGCCACCTCTCAACCAACTCCCCCAGGGCCTTTCCTGCTGGGCACTTTCCAGCCGCTCTGCCCCAGCCTGAAGCCTTGCAGGGTGCTGGTGGGACCCAAGGGCCGGACCCAGCACTTAGCCTGAATGAACCTCATCCCAGTGTCCTCAGCCTATGGATCCAGCCTGGCCAGAGACCCCTCTGCAGAGCCTCCTCCCCTCCAGCAGCTCAAGAGTCCCACCCAACACGGTGTCACCTACAAAGTGACCGAGGGTGCCTCGATCCCCTCCTCCAGATCACTGCTGTTAAACAGAGCAGGCCCCAGCACTGAATGCTGGGCGGCCAAGGGAGTTCCCAGTGATCAGCCTGTCCGCCCAGGGCTTGGGGAGGCAGGTTTGTAGTGGGTTCAGTCGCATCTTAACCCGTGGAGCTGCCCTTTGAGATGGTTGGTGGTTTCTTCTCACATCCACGCTCCACTCTCCCAACTGAAGCTGCTCCCACACGCCCGTCACCTCTCCATCCTTCCAGGTACATGATCAGACGCTCCCTGGAGCAGCACGGGCTCCCCTGGGCCATCATCTCCATTCCTGTCAACGTCACCAGCATCCCCACCTACGAAATGATGCAGCCCCCGTGGACCTTCTGGTAGCAGCGGGAGGACGGAGGACTTCTCAGTGCATCCCAGGAGCTCGCCCCAGGGACCAGGTGTGAGGAAAGGATCCCAGCACGTTCCAGAGATCCCACCTCCCGGGGATTCGGCGACGGGGAGACCTTTCTTCTGCTGCCGGCGCGTGGCCGAGGGACAAACGCCAGGGCCCGCGGTGGGAACCTTGAGCCTGGCACCGAGCACCCTTCGTAGGGACCTTTCCGGGATGGAGGTGGTGGCCCAGAGCAGGCCAGCACTTCCTCGGGAAAGCTTTTCATGGTGCCAGCGGTTAATTTGTGCTGCTGGGTTGGAGGGAGGCAGGGTTGGGTGGAGTGGATGGGGCCTGGTGGGTGGGAAGAAGAACAAGACGCAGGCCTGAGCTGTGCTCGCTGGGCTCGCCCCACCTCGGTGTAGTTTGGTCCAAGCTAATGAAGTCTGAACAGATTTTAGACAAAGAGAAGTTTCTTTTTCTTTCTGGTCCATCAGCTGGGCACAAATCACATCCCCTGGTGTTGTTTTCACCAGTAAACTTCCAGTGGTGCCTCCCATAGCCAGGGCAGGACTCACGTCAGACCCTGCAGAGTGGGGATCAGTCAGGGCCTGGGGCAGAAACACTCCTGGGACACCAGTACCTCCAGCATCTGTCCCCAGGGGCCAGCTGGTTGCAGATCACAGACTGGTTTGGGTGGGAAGGGACCTTTCAGGGTCATCGAGTCCATCCCCCCTGCAGGGAGCAGGAACATCTGCACCTAGAGCAGGGTGCTCAGAGCCCCGGGCAACCTCCCCTGCAATGGTGCCAGGGATGGGGCAGCCACCACCTCTCTGGGCAGCCTGGCACAGGCTCTCACCACCCTCAGTGTCAACAATTTCTCCTTCCCTCCAGTCTAAATTTCCCTGTTTTAGTTCAAACCATCACCCCTTGTGCTGTCCCAACAGGCCCTGCTCAAAAGTCCCTCTCCATCTCTCTGCCAGGCCCCTCCAAGTCCTGAAAGGCCCCCAGAAGGTGTCCCCTTGGGGAGCCTTCTCCTCTGCAGGCTGAACCCCCCCAGCTCTCCCAGCCTGGCTCCCAGCAGAGGGGTTCCAGCCCTCCCAGCACTGCTGGGGCTCCTCTGGCCCCACTCCAACAGGTCCCTGTCTCTGCTGTGCTGAGCACTCCCGAGCTGGCCCCAGCACTGCAGGGGGGTCTCTCTCTCTGCCCAGAGCCCTGGGAGCAGAGGGGCAGGATCCCCCCTCCCCTGCTGCCCACACTGCTGGGGTGCAGCCCAGTTCCAGAGCCCAGACCCCAGCAGGTGCCTATTCCCTCATCCCCAGACCTCTGTCCCCACTGGGACCAGCCCCTGGCTCACAGCCCCCATCTCTGCACCCACCCCCCACCAGTTTACCAGTACAAAGGACAGGACCCTGCTTCTCACCAGTCTCGGTTTATTACGAACACCGAAGGGGACACGGCCCCAGGCTGGGGGACAAGCAACAGGGTGGAGGGCTGGTGGTGATGGTGGTGTCAGAGGTGCCCGTCTACAGTGTCACCTCCTGTCCCACAACCCAGCTGCCAAGGGCTCCAAGGACAAGAGCTCCCCAAAGGCCAAGAGGGAGGGAAAATACCCCGGGCACATCCCCAGCCTGCTGCCTCTCAACAGGCTGCCATCTTCCCTCTCCCACCACATGGTCCAGAGCCCAGCACAGAGTGGCATGGCTTTATCAGTGGTGGGACAGGTGACACCGCTCAGCTGCCAGGGGTGTCTCCACAGGGAACCCGTGTGCACCCCTGGGCACAGCAGCTCCTGCCCAGGCAGGTCCTCCTCCC
>JANVCC010000035.1:42176926-42208113 GCA_025345505.1 Todiramphus chloris collaris
CCCCTCAGCACCTTCCCAGCCTCTGCTGGACTCTCTCCAGTAGCTCCCCATCTCTCTCTAACTGCGGAGCCCAGCATTGGACACAATACTCCAGATGTGGCATCACTAGGGCAGGAGAACCTCTCTTGACCTGCTGGCCCCACTCTTCTTCATTCACCCCAGGAGACTATTGGCCTTCCTGGCCACAAGAACTCACTGTACCATGGTGAACTTGTTGCCCACGAGCAGTCCCAGGTCCTTCTCCACAGAGCTGTTTCCCAGCAGGTCACCCTCCCTCCCTGTACTGGTGCAGGGGGTTATTCCTCCCCCGCTGCAGGACCCAACACTTGCCCTTGTTGAACTTCAAGAGGTTCCCCTCTTCCCAGCTCTCCAGCCTGTCCAGGCCTCACTGGATGGCAGCACAGCTCTGGTGTCTCAGCCACTCCTCCCAGCTCTGGGTCATCAGCAAACTGGCTGAGGATCCACTCTGTCCCTTCATCCAGATCGTTGATGAAGATGTTAAAGACCTGACCCAGGCCGGACCCCTGGGGAACACCACGAGCTACAGGCCTCCACCTGCAGCACTGGATGGTGACTGCGCTTGCCCAACACCGTAACCCACATCGGTGCTGGGCTGACACCAGCCTGGCCATCCCACCTCCCTAGAGAGCCCGGTCTCCACTGCCTGGGTCTGAGGGATGGAGCTGAGGTGGCAAGAAGGCACCTGCCAGGGTCAGCTCTGCTCTTCCCACCGGCTCTGGGTGACCGAGCCACCCATACGGTGTCTCCAGCCCACCCACCAAACCCGTTTGCCCCTCGCTGCTCACCGAGGCCAGGCCTGGGATGAAGACATACGGACCCCGGGCCCCGGGTGCGTAGACAGTGCTGTATAGACATTAAATAGTACCCCTCGTGCACAGACACACGGACACACGCATTCCCCTCATCCCCAGAGGGCAGGACGTGCCCCTCCGCCCCCACGGCGGCCCAGGAGGTGACCATCGCCGTGTCCCGAGGGCCGGCTGCACCCTGCCCTCCTCCGGCCACCCCTGCAGGCACCAGCCAGGCCCCTTGGCAGGGATGGGGACGTGGCCGGGGGTCACGGGCTCGCCGCCTGTCCTGGCAGGGAGGCCGGGGCCGGCCCGACGCGCGTGGGCACGCGGGGCACGGGGAGGAGGGGCGGGAGCGGGGCCTTCCTCTGCTCCTCCAGCTCCGCCAGAGCTCCGCATCCACCACCGGTACCACGCGGCCTCCCACCCGACCCCCCAACAAAATCCTCTCTCCATTCTCTTAAAGCTGCTGCCTCTCGGAAGAACCCCCCCTCCCCTCGTCCCTTCCCGTTCTTCTCGCCCGGGGCCCGGATCAGACGTCAGTCATCTCGTCCTCCAGCTCAGCGTCGTCCGTCTCGCCCTCGCCCTCCTCCTCTTCGTCCGACGTCAGGTCGGGGTCGTCGGCTTGCAGCAGGCACTTGGGGCACGAGCAGGTAAACAGGTAGTTCTCCCTGGGAGAGGGGAAGGGAAGGGAGGAGAAAGAGCAATGGTGTAGGGACAGGGACAACCCCAACACTGCTGCTGGGCAGGGGGTCAGGGACAGAGCGGCCAGGAAAGGGGTGAATATAGAATCATAAAATAACAGAATCGTTTTGGTTGGAAAAGACCTTCAAGATGATGAGAGTCCAACTGTTCCCCCAGCACTGCCCGGGCACCACTGACCCATGGCCCTCAGCACCACAGCTCCACGGCTTTCAAACCCCTCCAGGGGTCACGGGGACTCCACCCCTGCCCTGGGCAGCCTGGGACAGCCCTGGACAACCCTCAAGGGGAACAAATTGTTCCTCAGCTCCATCCTAAACCTTTCCTGGTGCAACTGGAGTTCTTCTTGTCCTGTCACTTGTTCCCTGGGAGAAGAGCCCAAACGCCTCCTGGCTCCCCCCTCCTGTCAGGAGCTGTCAGAGCCAGAAGCTCTCTCCTGAGCCTGCTTTCTCCAGGCTCAACAAGCCCAGGTCCCTCAGCTGCTCCTCCCCACCCTTGTGCTCCAGCCCCTTCCCCAGCTCCGTTGCCCTTCTCTGGCCACGCTCCAGGCCCTCAATGTCCTGCTGGGAGTGAGGGGCCCAAACCTGACCCCAGGATTCCAGGGTAGGCATTACCAGTGCCCAGCCCAGGGGGACAATCCCTGCCCTGCTCCTGCTGGCCACCCCAGTGCTGACACAGCCAGGGTGCTGGTGGCCTCTTGTCCCCCTGGGCACTCTCTGGCTCATCTCCAGCCGCCTGTCAACCAACCCCCTAGGGCCTTTCCTGCTGGGCACTTTCCAGCTGCTCTGCCCCAGCCTGGAGCCTTGCAAGGCACTGTTGGGACCCAAGGGCAGGACCCAGCACTTGGCCTGGTTGAACCTCATCCCAGTGTCCTCAGCCCATCGATCCATCGATTGGAACTAGATGATCTTTACAACCCCTTCCAACTCAAACCCTTCTACGATTCTAAATCCTTGGTCCTTGAGGCTACACCACCTACGAAGAGACTCGAAGGAGCTGGAAGCACTGGAAGCACCACATGCTGCCCCGCACACCCAACGAGCACACCGGTTTGCACGCCAGCTCACACACCAGGGCACGCACAGGGCCCCCCGAGCTGGGGCTGCAGCCCAGACTGCCTGGCCGGGGGTGCAAAGAGGTGCCCTGCCCTCGCCCCCCGAGTTCCTGCGAGCAGGTCCTACCTGAGGATCTTGTTGCGGCTGTGTCTGCTGCGCTCCCTCTGACAACAGTCTAAGTAGCTGATGCAGATTTCCTGGGAGAAAACAGAAACCAGTTGGGCCAAGAACTGCTTCCCACGAACCCAACGCAGCCCGATTGGCACCCTCTCAAAGTCAGGCAGAAACATAGAGACCTGCACGGGACCAACAGTGAATTTTTCTGCCAGGACAACGCAAGGGACGGGAGCTACGAGGCTGGGGGCTGCAGGGGACACAGGGACCCTCTGTCAAGGCACGATGCCACCCCAGGCTCACCCTGGCTGCCTCACCTCTCCTGCTTCAATGTCCTCCAGAGCTGTCAGATGCAGGAGGAAGTTGTTGTCCGGGAAGGATGTCTCGGCGTTGGGGATGCAGCTGTGGTTACCTACGGGGAAGGTGGGACACAACCATGAGGAGATCCCACAGCCTGTCAGGCTTGTTCCTCCAATTGGAACATTTCCTTTCTCCTGAAGAAGGCAGCACAGTACTGCAGCCACCCCATCTACCTCAGGGACACCAGCACGACACTCCCCACTAACACTCAGAGCACCAGCTCTGCCTCCAGGTGCTGAGGGAAGGAAGCACGGGGCTGCTCTTCTCCCCGACTTCCCAGCTTTCCCAGCAACCAGTTCCCAAGCCCTGTTCATCTCTGCAACACTTAGGAGAGAAGGAAGAAAGCTCCACGTGATCCTCTCCTATGTCCCTGCGGCCTGGCCAAGAAAGGCTCCCTCCCTCAAGGGTTTGTGCAGCTCCATTTTGCTCAGACGAGGTTGGAGATGGTCTCTGCTAACTGCAAAGGTGGCTCCCAGAGCTTGTATTGCATCTCAGTCCTGTCAAGCCAGGACTTGGAAAACCAGGTCAGGAAACAGCCTCAAGTTGACCCAGGGGAGGTTTAGGTTGGAGCTGAGGAACAATTTCTTCCCCTTGAGGGCTGTCCAGGGCTGTCCCAGGCTGCCCAGGGCAGTGGTGGAGTCCCCGTGATCCCTGGAGGGGTTTGAAAGCCGTGGAGCTGTGGTGCTGAGGGCCGTGGGTCAGTGGTGCCCTGGCAGTGCTGGGGGAATGGTTGGACTCGATGATCTTAAAAGTCTTTTCCAACCCAACCAATTCTGTGGTCCTATGATCCACCACTTCATAGCTAGATGAGATGCCAGGAGAGGCTCCAGGGCATCACCCACCCCATCCATGATGAGAAGCACAAACCCCTTTCTCCAGAGGCTGTCAGGAAAAGGCAAGTACATCTAGCCCAGAACATCTCCCTCCTCGCTACTGGTTTTGCCCCCAGTCCCTGTGTTACTTACAGCAGCTCTGGAGCACGTAGAGACCGGACCCCTCGCAGTTGAGGAACTCTCCCGACTCTGGAGCAGAGAGAAGGGGGTTAGAGCTTGGCCAGGAGAATGGTTTCCAAAGCACCCTTCCCTCCACACTGGAGGACATGGAGATCTACACCCTCAGGCTCCCTCTACTCAGTTAAAAAAAGTGATAAACCCAGGACTTTTGTGCACAGGATCCCTCTCCAGATCAGCCCTCCAGCCACCCTGACCTTGGACTCGCCCTCCCCACGTAGCGAGCCAAAGGCAGCAGGCCTGGCTCACATGGCCCAGGGGAAGCGGGATCTCCCAGTCCCCAGCAAGAACCTCTCCCAGTCCCAGTCTCCAGCAGCAGGAACCAGCAGGTGGATGCCACCCGGTCACTGCAAAGCCTGCTCACCCTTCTCGATGTCCTTGTAGAGCTGGTCGATGAAGGCGTCCAGCTCCTCCCGCTGCAGCATGGGGAGGTCCAGCGCATCGCACGCGTGCACCCACTGGCTCAGGGAGCTGTGGGGAAGGAGGGGGACACGGTCACGGTCACACGGGGCTGGTGGGACCTAAGGGTTAAACTCTGAGCTGCCAAGGTCTGACAGAGGGAAACGAAAGGGTTGGACAGAGCCAAGAGGAAGGACTGCTTTCAAGTTTGCCCCTGTGCTCCCGTCTCTTACGGCTGAACCCAGACACTACCCAGGGCAGTGCGGATCTGTCTGCACGTCCAGGTGGTCAAGAAGGCCACCAGCATCCTGGCTTCTGTCAGCACTGGGGTGGCCAGCAGGACCAGGGCAGGGATTGTCCTCCTGGACTGGGCACTGGGGAGGCTGCCCCTCAAATCCTGGGGTCAGTTTTGGGCCCCTGACTCCCAGCAGGACACTGAGGGGCTGGAGCGTGGCCAGGGAAGGGCAACGGAGCTGGGGAAGGGGCTGGAGCACAAGGGTGCTGAGGAGCAGCTGAGGGACCTGGGCTTGTTCAGCCTGGAGCAAAGGAGGCTGAGAGGAGACCTTCTGGCTCTGACAGCTCCTGACAGGAGGCTGGAGCCAGGAGGGGTCGGGCTCTGCTCCCAAGGAACAAGGGACAGGACAAGAGGAAAAAGATGCAAGTTGCCCCAAGGGAGGTTTATATTGGAGCTGAGGAACAATTTCTTCCCCTCCAGGGTTGTCCAGGGCTGTCCCAGGCTGCCCAGGGCAGTGGTGGAGTCCCCGTGATCCCTGGAGGGGTTTGAAAGCTGTGGAGCTGTGGTGCTGAGGGACAGGGGTCAGTGGTGCCCTGGCAGTGCTGGGGGAATGGTTGGACTCGATGATCTTAAAGGTCTCTTCCAACCAGAATGATTCTGTGACTCTTCCATGATTTACAGACCGTACAGCCCCTCCAAGCCACAGCTCTGCTGCTCCCCAGGGAGTACCAGGAAAACCCCATTACCTTGTTCCTATGCCTTGGCCATTGGTCCCAACGAGGGCAAAGAGGGATCGAAAGCCTTCTGGAGTGAACCACTGCAGAAGGGAGATGAGAAAGCAGCTGAGCCCAGGCCAGCCTGCAGCAGCACCACACTCTGCAAGCACCTCAAATCCCACAGGGAAATGTGGAGGAAGCGAGGAACGGGCAAAGTCCAAGGGGAAGCCCTGGCCTTGGGGGCAGACATGACCCAGGGGGGCTGGCACCACCAGGGGGTCCCACCACGCTCCTGGGCTATTCGTGAGGTCGTTCCACTCACCCTGCTGAGATGTTCATCATAGAGGGCTTCGGTGAAGAGCAACCGCAGCAGCTCCAGCTGGCCCTGGCAGGACACGGCAACACTGTCAGGGTGGGGAGATGCTGCTGGGTGTCAGAGCCAGGCTGCTGGCCGAGCCCAGCACGGGACAGAAGGTTCAAGAGTCAGGCTCCTCATCCTTCCCACATCATCTTCACCACAGGAGCGAGCAGCGTGTCCCACAAAAGCACAGGCTCCCTCTTAGCAACCTGTCTCCTCTCTGTCAAGTCAGCCAGCCCCTAACAGGGAGGGCTCTGTGCCCCCGTTTTGAGCCTGGGATCTTCCAGTGTCTCCCATCCCAGCTGTAATGGGGCCTCGACACCCCGTGGGCTCACGGACACAGGCAGGGAGAGGACAGGCTCAGGGGTTCCACACAGCCAAGTGCTGCCAGGCTCTCACCTTAAATTTATCCCCCAGCAGCTTGTGCGCGATCTCCTCTTCTTCGTTTGCCGTCTTGCTGCAGAACTGGGAGAAGGCCTTGATCCACCACTCCTTGTCTTTAGCCTGGCAAAGGAACCGAGCTGAGGCATCGCACCAACACCCCTTCCATCCCAGCCAGGACAGAGGGGGGCAGAGGACGAGCCCCTCCGTGCTCGGAGGTACCCAGCCTCTGCTACCCGAGCCAACACTCAAAGAAACGGGGAGATGGGGCACTTTTGGGACATGTGGTCATGATAACGTTGGGTGGAGGATTGGACATAATGATCTTAGAGGTCTTTTCCAACCTTAATGATTCTATGGTGGCAGTTTATCAGCAGAAGAAACACTGGGAAAGCCAGGCCAAAGGAACAGAGCCAAAGGAAAGGTTCAGTTCTCTTTCGGTACAGGAAAAAAAAACCCAAAAGCCCTGCCTGGCTTAGCATGTAGGAACCTCCTTTGCTGCCTGTTTCCATGACCAGGGACCTCTAGATGTTGCAGTCTATTCCAGCAGGACCCCAGAAGCCACCAGAGGCCAGCCAGTCCTTGGGAACAACGGCCACCACGGCGTGAGAAAACCACACGCTGGCAGCTGTGGCTCCAAACTGCAGATGTACCTGTTTGACACTGGCGACCATCCGGGCCATCAACATGATGCTGGAAGTCTCCGGTGGATAATGCATGTTTCTGGGGGATAAGAGTGAAGAAAAGAGGTGAGCAAATCAGTGCTGGTGTGGAAATAAAGCAAAAAAAACCTGTGAGGGAGACAGAGGCAGCTGTGATCCACATGGTCAGGCCTGTGCTCATCCACCAGACGGAAGCAGCCAGCGGAGCGTTGCCGTGTGGGGACCCAGCGCCGCTCGGGGCGAGGAGAAACTTGCACCCACCACACAAATGATCCCCCCACCATCCCGTTAAACCAGAGCCTGGGTCCCACACAAAGCCCAGGACTGTGGCCAGAGCTGGGGTTCGTGACAAGCTTTGGGTCGGGGATGTCCCTTCTCCGCTCTCTGCCCATTCTGTCATCTGAGACCAATTTAGGTATGCGCTGGGGTGCTCCGAGGAGCTTCTCCCCAGGGCTGGAGATCTGCAGGAGGGCTGTAAAACCGCAAGAGTGAGGGATGCACAGCTCAGTAGCTCTTTGCTGGGAGAAGAGTAACAGCTGCTCAAGTCCCATGTCCAAATACTCGCGCTGCCAACACAAACTCACCTGCTGCCCAAGCTGCAGGGAGAGCTGGGCAGCGTCCCACGGCCACCACCACCCTCCAGCCACCCCGTGCAGGGACGCAAAGCAAGGACGGTCCTCAGCCCTGATCCCAGGCAGAGCCACCTCCTCTGCCCATGGAGAGACAGGCAGGCCGGTCCCCTACCTCCATGCCTCCTGCAGCTTGTTGAGCGGGTGCGTGGGGTCGTCACGGGACGGGCCAAGGCAGAGGACCTGGTGGTACTGCTCCAAAGCGGCCTGCCTGCATTCAGCGCTGCAGTACGTCACCTGGAGCGAGGGGCACGGCGCCCGGCATTGGCTACGGCGGCAGGAAAAAGGAGTCCTAGACCCAGCCGTGCCCCCTCCCTGACCCTTCCCCCGTGTCCCCTTTAGCCGTCGCGACGGAGAAGGGAAAGGCAGGCACCCATCTCAGGGCAGCGCGAGTGCCCGGTAAAGGAGTCGGTGACCCCAACCGAGACCACGGTGCCCGGTGGCAGCCCCATACCTGGCATCGGGGACACTGCTGGTGCAGGTCCTTGCGGATGCTGCACTGCTCCGGGTGAGGCAGCACCAGGGAGCTCTTCCCCAGCAGGCGCTGGGCGTTCTCCTCCGCCGTCTCCAGCGCCCGCAGGCAGTGGTCGCAGGCTGCAGGGAGACAAGATGGGAGTCAGAAAAGGGGACCCGGGCCCAGGGCAAGACATCTCTTACCGCTCCCTCTGTAAGAAAGACCAGTACTGATGCAATTTAATGCCTCCCCCCAAGCCCCCGTTGGGCGCCCCAAGGGCCACGCAATGGTGAGCATCCCCACCGCGGCACTCGGCAGACAGCAGGGTCTAGCCAGGACAAAAGAAAAGTTGAAAATCCTGTTCTTAAAAACCCTCCATTTTTATTCTGGTGGCTCCAGAGAACGCCGGCAGCTCTGTGGGCTCTGCTCGGTGGTGTTGGGATTGGGACTGGGATTGGCACCGCTAAGGAAACCGGGGTTCCTGGAGCAGTGGCATGTGGCGCTTCGGGGTCGAGGGACATCACCTCCTGGCAAAGGTTTCCAACTCCTCGACGGCTCGCCCAGCGCAGAGGCGCAAGAAGCGGCACCGGGGCCACCTCCCAAGCCCGAGCCAAGTCCTTTCTCTTTCCACACCAGGCCTCCCCGGAGGTCACCTCTCCGGGGGCCGGGGCCGGGCCACCCACCCGCTCTCACCTCGGTAGTTGTACAGAGCGTTCCAGAGGAACTGGGACGACACCACCGGCCTTTCCACGAAGACGGTTTCCCCTTTGAGGATGTTCTTGGTGGCGAACAAGCCTTTCCCCTGCCGAGGGACGAAGCCGAAACCCACCTGTGGGCTGAGGGAAACCCCCCCCTTCCCTTCCCTTCCCTCCGCTCCTCTCCCCGCCACCCCGCCCAGCTCCAGGGAAGGCTGCCGGGTTTTCACCCCCTAACACCGGCTCTTGCCGCAGCGGGAGGGAAGGATCCCGGCGGCGGGAAGTTGAGGACGGGGGAGAACCGGCCGGCCGGGCTCACCTTGGCGCTGCTGATGAACCGCGCCTCCGCCGCGGCCCCGCTGCCGCCCCCGGCCCCGCTCCCCGCCACGGCGCCGCACACGTCCCTCGCCGCGGCGGCCATCTTCGGGCGGCGACTTCCCCGCTCTGACCCGCCGGGGGCGGGCAGCGCCTGTTCCTCTTCCTCCTCCTCCTCCTCTTCTTTCCTCCTCCTCCTCCTCCGCCCCCCATGAAGATGGCTGCCAGCCCCTCCTCGGGGGGTCCGCGCCCGCCATCACCCCCCCCCCCCCCCCACCCCCCCCCCCCCCCCCCCCCCCCCGGGGGGGGCCCCCTCCTAGCCCCCCCCCCCCCCCCCAGCCCACCGCCATCCTCCGAAAACACCGCTAAAAAGCCGCGAAACGGGGCTTACAAACAAACAAACAAAAACCAGACGGGACTTGTGCCGCTTCTGCCTTTTATTATTATTAATTATTTCACGGAGAGGGGAATAGTCCTCATACACCTGTGAGGCGGGAACGCGAGGCGCCCCCTCACAGGGCAGGCGGCTGCCCCCGCGCACCCAAAACTGCTTTAACTTTCCCCACACACAAAAAAAACACCTAATACAGTCCCTGCGCCCTGGCAACCTCCTGCTGGGCTCCCTGAAAACGCCTGAATTCCACCAAAACGCCGTTTCGGTTGTGGTTATTAATTCCCACCCAGCGCTGCAGACGCTCAGGCTCGCTCCGGCTCTTGAGCAAGCTGGTGGGTTTGGGAGTACGGGGTGAATGATTTCATATTCGGGGTGATTGATCTCATATTCGGGGTGATTGGTTTCATATTTGGGGTGTTTTGGGGGGGTTGGAGTCACTAGATGTCACTGTCGGCTCGTGGCGGGGACACGGCACGTGGCCGGGTGGATCCTGCCATGGTGCCACCTCCGTGCCCAGGCCTAGGGCCCGTGAGGACTCTACCTCCCTTACTGGTGGCAAGGGCAGCACAAACTGCTCGGAACACCTCCCCCGTGGGTGTTTTGGGGTCTGGCCCAAATGTAGGGAACCGCTCCGACGCTATTTTCCCATCCCGGGGATCTGCAAGGATCTACACTGGTGGAGCGATGCTACCATGAGTCTGAGGCTGGCGAGACGCTGGCACAGGTTGCCCAGGGAAGCTGCGGGTGCCCCATCCCACAAAGTGTTCCAGACCAGGCTGGATTGGGGCTTGGAGCGACCTGGTCTCGTGGGAGGTGTCCCTACCCATGGCAGGGGGGTTGGAAAGAGATGACCTCTTTCCAACCCAAACCATTCTGTGGTTCTCTGCCTCCTATTTCAATTAAATCATACTAATCGTAGGAAGAGTAGCCATTCTTCAACAGCAGCATTACGTGTCCTGTTTTTCTAAGGTTTTGGCGCTCGGTGGTGGCACGTGTCACACGTGAAACATCAGCTTGAGTCGTGGCCCAACCAGCAACGCTTCAAAGCATCCTTCGTGTCTCTGAACAAACCCCGGTGCCCACAACACTCATCTGAAGTAGCCCGGATTGCTTCTGCCCCTGTCTTTGCAGAGCACAGGGGGAACCTTCTCCTGGACTCCAGTTTGCTGAACCATCAGATGCACAGAAAGTTTGACCGCATCCACCTGCAGACAGAGGTCCTTGTTCTCCAGGAGGAGCTGCCTGAATCTGAGCACCTCGTGCTAACCAGGCATTGTTTCACACCACGTAGTTGTATCTCTGTAGGAATTGGCCCAGCAGTACTTTGTATTATTTACTGTCACCCATGCCAGACTCATCAACCAATTTCCAAAAAATAAAACTTTCTATCATTCATTTTTTACCCAAAACAGTTCATTAAGAAAAAGAAAAAACCCTCAAACTTTTGAGGATGAAAATACCTTTTTTTGTTTGATAATCATTTCAATGGAAAAACTAAAAAGTGAGTAGTTGGAAATGTGTTTGCTTTCTGCTTTTGGTGTTTGGTTTTTTTTGTTACAGGTTTTCAGCTGATCTGTTTAAAAGCTGTTCTTGCCCCATTCCAAATGCCCAAGCCTGAGACGAGTGCCCAGGTTTACCAGAAAACACCCAAGCATGGGGCGTGCAGTAATTACTGGGAGGGGTGACATAAAAACTTTCAAATTTCTACCAAATTACTTTACCTTTTAACACGACAGTGGGGAAAAGAGAAAAAAATAATTTCCTATTTCTACTGGCAGTCCCGGGATAAAAACTGGAACGAGAAGAAATCCCCCTTTCAAGAAGAAATCGCCCTTTTGTGACTTCTGTTGCAAAGCAGATGTTGCTTTTTTGACAACAGGGCTCTCACCGGGAGGAAAAGGTGCATTTCTTTTGCTTTCCCTTTTTATTTACACTCCGTTTCCTCAGAAACCTGAGGATGAAGAACCCAGCCCCTGTGAGGGAAGAAGCCATTGAGGCATCGCTGCCAGCTCAGAAACCAAACCAAGGAGCTGCCCAACCCCTTCTCTTTTCAGAGCAGACTTGATTTTTATGAAGAAGCAAAGCGAATAAATAAGTGACATTTATTAAGAAAAACAAACAAACAAACAAGCAAACAAACAAACCACCAGGTATTTCTATAAATAACAACGGAGTAAAGTGATAGAAAGAGAGAGGCAATAAATTATCCTGAGCTGACGGGACGCAGCAACTGGAATCTGGCTGAAGAGTCCTTGGCTGCCGACACAGCAGCGGGGAGAGCCAAGGGCTTGGTCCTGACCCCTCCAAGCTCTCCCACCCACCAGAAACCCACCCGCTAACTGCAGCGGGCAGTTCCAGATGTGCTCGGGCGGTTCCAGATGTGCTTGCCCAACGCTCCAGGTGCCGGATCCCCACGACACCCGGGTGCGTAATGAGGAGAGAGCAGAGCAACGGCATCTGGGTCATGACCGGCACATCTGGATGAGGGGTGGGGGGTCTTCTGCAGCACCAGAGGTGTTGGGAAGCTGCCTGCTCAGAACAGCCCCGATCCCTGCACCTCGGCCAGCCCCAGCGTAGCAGCTCCACGCACACCGTGCGCGTGACAAGTGAGGTGACACCAGAAGACAGAGACCCACTGGGTCTGGAATGCCAGAACAAAGGCACGATACCTACCAAGGCACCGGACAAGAGGAGGCACTTGCATTCCTGGGGCAGGATTGGACCCTGCTCATCTTATTTAAGAATAATGATCCAGTTTACGGGTGGGAGCAAAGGGCTTTTCAATTTTCTCTTTTGTTTGGGGTTTGGTTTTTTTTGGTGGTGGTCTAAGCATCCAATGTGGGAGTCAATTTAACCAGGAAAACCAGTCGGGGTTGATTGTCCCCTGCCTGGGAGCACACGGCCACGCGCAACACAAGTGCCCCCCGTGTTGAAACACCCTTACGCTCACAGCCATCAGAGACACTGTCTGATTGTCACCCCAGCCTCACTGCTGCGACCTGTTTTGGGCATCCTGGTGCTTCGAGAGCAAACAGGAGACCCTGTGCTTTGCCACACCAACCCGTATGCCCGGCCTGGGGATGAAGCCCCAGGAAGTACAGCATGTGGCTACCAACCAGCAGCCAAACAACATTTGAGGGGGTTCCTCCCAGCCAGCTGCAGTTGGTCCTGCAGCCACAAGCTCTCAGATCGAGAGCGTCAATGTCACGCTCGGGCCAAAGAAGCTCGGATGTGTCTGCATCCCCAGGATCTCCATCCAGCAGGCACGGCTCAAGAAACAGCAGTGGCAGCTGAATCTCATCGGCCGTTCAAAGCTCGACGTCCACGGTGTCCTCCTCGTTGTCCTTGCTGTCGGTGGAGTCGGCGGTGGCCGGCTGTATCACCCCAAACTGGGACAGCTTGGCTGCCTTCTGCTCCATGCTCTGCTTCCTCCATTTGATCCTCCGGTTCTGGAACCAGACTTTGACCTGAGAGGAAAATGGCACCACAGCTTAATCCAAGATCTCCAGGAGCTCCTTTCCAATGAGGGGTTTTGTCACATGCTTCCGAGGCAGATTGTCCCCAAAAAGCAAAGTTCCTTAAGGAGGGGGATGTGCCCCTATAGGTGACACTACGGTGGGCAGAGCGATGCAGGGAGAAGGGACAAGGGGCGAGGGGGATGCCGCTGCAGAGAAGGGGCTCTGCCCAAGGGACTGAAGGAAGCACCTCCTTGAGCTGCCTGGAGATACTGAACCCATCCCCAGGTCTATGGCTACCAGAGGGCATGAGACACCCACCTAACCCCTGCCCCTTCTCTTTGTGTTGGTCACATCCTCCCTGTCACCCCCAGAACCACCCTTGCTTTGCTTTCCCTTTTCCCCAGATGAATTTGGATCCCACCACAGAAGGTCAGGTGGCTTCTTCTTTCCACAACAAATAAGCAGCTTACAGCAGGAGAGCAGAAAAAAAAGTTTAGATCCAGTCTCTCAAAAGGACACTTGATCATAACAGTGTAGACATGTTAGTCCAACTCGGCTGGAACTCAAGCAGTCAGGTTTGTGCTCCTAAATGCTTTCTGGTCCACTTCATGGATTAAGAAAAGGATGTTCTTACTCATAGAATCGTTATGGTTGGAAGAGACCTTTAAGATGATCCAGTCCAACCGTTAACCCAGCACTGCCAGGGCACCACTGACCCCTGTCCCTCAGCACCACAGCTCCACGGCTTTCAAACCCCTCCAGGGATCATGGGGACTCCACCCCTGCCCTCGACAGCCTGTTCCAAACCAATCTCACACCCCTCCAAACACCGTGGCCTCAATGTCACTTTGCATCATGTCCTCCTCCCACTGCACTTCACAACCAGGAAACCACCGCAGACCAAACCCAGCCCCAGATCTACACCACCATCCCCAGCTGCCCCACCGTTCTTACCTGAGTCTCAGTGAGATGCAGGGTTGCAGCCAGGTCTACTCGCTCTGTGCCCACCATGTACTGCTGCTTGAGGAACTCCTGCTCCAGCCGCTCCAGCTGCTCTGGTTTGAAGACGGTGCGGACCCTCTTCATCTTGCAGGGCCCACCAGACCTCCAAGGCACAGCAGGACCCAGCGAGTTGGCCCCTACGCAGTGAGACAACTCCAGACCTGCAAGTAAGAAGCAGCGACTGAAGGGGGCTGCAAGTTTGAGGCCGTTTCTCCAGCCCTGTTGAGGCGCCAAACCCACCAAAATCTGTAGCTGAAATCCAAAATGCAGCTGGGAGAAAGTAGCAGAAGAAAAGCAGGAATGTCCCTACCTTGGCCTACCTAAATCAGCTTATCTAGGTTCTCTTTCCCACCAAAGGTTGGATCAGATGATATTTCAAGGTCCCTTCCAACCTATTCTGTGGGTCTACCCGTAGGTACAATCTGGGACAGTCCTGGATGCAGCCAGACCCAAAAAAGTCAGCACTCGGTGAAGTGAGCGGTGGTGTTTGATCTCCCACCTCTACAGGACCTTTTCAATAATAAAGACTGTCAAGAGCTTCTGAACACAAAGATCCCACCCTGGTCTCAAGAAGTCCCTACTCACAAATGTCTAGAAGGCTGGGGGAGTTTACCCCATGCTGGCCTCTGCTTTTCCCCTTCCCCTTGGTACCCATAGTCAGCCAGTGTCCAGGAGAAGACACTGAAGCTGGCAGGCTGGCTTGATGAGGACAGGAGTCACCAGCCCTCACGGAGATCCGCACCCTGGACCTTGGTCCTTCAGTCTCAGTAGATTCAACTGATCCACAAAGTTCCTTGTGTGCAGAGGCATTAGCAGGACTAACAAGTGGATCTGGGTTCAGTCTCCTATCTAGTTGTGGCTTGATGATAATCATAATGACCTAATCAACATACAATACAGCACCAGCCCAGCCAGCACCAGACTGGTGCCATCTCAGGTTTCTGAAGCCCTCATCCTGTCAGCACAGCCAGTGAGTCACACACATCTTGATGATCAAAAGCAGAACGTCCCCCAGGAGCCACAGGGCTCGTCCCACCCAGCTCTGTCCTTCACTTGAGCCAAGTGCTCACTGCCAGGACTGCAGGGTGGAGAGACCACAGCCGAGGGCTGAGCAAAGCAGAAAGGACATCAGAGCAAAAAAACCCCTCCGTGTCCATGATGCTGGTTCTGGAGTTTGGACAAGCACGGGAACAGCTGGAGAGGGACTTTTTACAAGGACACGTAGTGACAGGACAACGGGTGGTGGCTTCAGACTGGAAGAGGGGAGGTTTAGATTAAAAATTAGAAAGAAATTCTTCACCATGAGGGTGGTGAGACCCTGAAACAGGTTGCCATGGGACATTGTGGATTCTCCATCCCTGGAAGTGTCCAAGACCAGGTTGGATGGGGCTTTGATCAACCTGGCCTAGCGGGAGGTGTCCCTGCCCATGGCAGGGGGGCTTGGATCTTTAAGGTCTCTTCCAACCCAAACCATTCTATGGTTCTATAATCAGTGCAGACTGCACATCTGACCGTGGAGCACTGGAGGGACAGTGGAGCCACCTTGCTCAACACCGAAAGCTGATGGATTGGGCACCCACCTGCACAGGCAAGACCCCTGGGTGCCAGGAGAACAACTCCAAGTGATGGTGCCACCTCCAAGTAGATGGTATTAGGAACCAGATATGGTCCAACACCAAGATACATCTGCTGGCACCGCAGCTTCTGTCCTGCCAACACCCAAACACACCTTCAGCTTCAAAGAGAACCCACCAGTGGAGCCAAGGGGACTCCTCTGTGACATGACAAACCCAATTTCTTTACTTCTTCTGGAAATACTGTAGATGATGTTATTTCACACCAGCTGCTTCTCTCTCCCTTAACGCCCGACAGTGCCACGTTCTCCGGGCACGAATACGCACCCTGAGACTTACTTCGTGTCATTCATTTCCTGCAAGTTCCGCACCCCGTTTAAGGAGTCGTGGGATTGCAGCCCTGACAGCTTAACAGCCCTAATTGCACTTAAAACCATTCTCATCATCACAACCGTTTCAACCCGTCACATTGTTGGGGTTTTTTTTCCTCTTCTCTTAATACCGGGATAATAAAAAGTGTCATCTCAGACACGAAACAAGCTCTGCAAAGCGGTTAACTGCATTTTCCTACCCGTACAGAAACAATACGTGGAACGCACACACCCCTGCAGCTGCTGTCTCGCCAGGAAAGAGCAGATTAAATAGTTACGCCGAGTACTTTTCACGTAACTAAATAAACAGCGAGAGTAGCAAATGCTTTCGGCACCTCAACGTGGAAGGGTTTGGGACCGAATCAAGAGCTCCTTATACAATCCGTGCTTGGCTGCAGGTTGTGCCCCGGCAACACCAAAGATCGGGCTCCGGATGATAAAAAAAATACCTCATTTCCAGAAAGAAATATCCCGAATAAAGGCAATTGATTCAAACAAGTGGGTCGCTTGGCTTGTAAACAGTTGCCCGAGAGCCCGAGGGATTGCCACCGGCCATCACCACTGCTTGAATTTTACCCACAGGCCAACGAAACCCTGTTTCCTTAGGTGCTTTTGCGCTAAAAATACAATCGCTTTTGGTGCCGGGTGCTGTGAAATACTCAACATTTCCGTTCCTGCTCCAGGGAGAGTAAAATCCCAGGCGGATGAAGGCAGCTTTGGGAGAAGAGAGGACCCCGTCACTTTAGCAGGAAGATGCTGGCGTGGCGGAGAACTGACTTTGGGAAATTAAAGGAGTTTGGCAAATGACTTTTGGGTTTTGTGAGGAACCCCTCCCCCCCCCCCCCCCCCGGCATCGCAGTGCTCGGGAAAGAAATGTCGGTGTGCGCAAAGCCTCCCCGAAAAGTGCAGGTGAGGGCAGATGTGGACATGGGGGGGGACGGGCCCCGACCCGAAACCTTCTACTGGGGTCAAGCCTGGAGGATGCAAACCCTGTCATTTAACGTCGCGGGGTTAGATGCTGCATATTAATTAACGATCACTGCAGAGGGAGAAAATAATTATGAGGAAATTCTTCCCTCTCCCTCCTTGATCTCCCGCAACCTCAACCCAACTCTTCACCTTGGTGTTGAGCGAGCGGCTGCTGGAAATGGGAAAACAAACCCGAAATACACACACACACACACACACACACAAGCACTTTTTGTGACCCGAACCCCCTGATTCTCCAGTGCGGCTGATGTCAAACAAGGACCTCCCGCGGTCCCCCGCAACCTCCCCCCTCGGCTCGCCGAGCCCCGCACCCCGACTCTGTCCAGCCCACCTCCCGCCTACCCCCCCGCGACCTCGCACACATCCCCCCAGCTCACCTGCACCGCTGCCCCAGCCCCAGCCCCAGCCGCTCGGCAGCGGCCCCAGTCCCAGTCCCGGTCCGGGTCCCGGTCCCGGTCCCGGTCCCGCCGCGGGCCAGCGTGGGGGCGGCGGGGCGGGGGCGAGAGCGAGTCCCCGGCGCGGCGGTTCCCGGGCCAGGAGCGCTTCGATGTGAAAAGGGGTGATCTTGGCGGGGGGCTGCGGACCGGGATCGGGACTGGCACCGGGCTGGGGCCGCGGCGGGCTGCGCAGCATGGTCGGGCCGGTGTGGCGACCGCCGGCCCCGCCGGTTTATATGGAGGGCGAGGTGGGCTGGGATGAGCCGCGATCCTATGCAAAGTGGTGGCGGGGGGGGGGAGGAAGGGGGCTGCCCCCAGCCCGCTGGCCTCCAACGGCATCCCAACGGACACCCCTTCTTCCCCACGGACCCTTCATCCCCAACGACTCCTCCACGGACATCCCTTCTTCCTCACGGACAACCCTTCATCCCCATCAACTCCCCCACGGACACCCCTTCATCCTCACCGACTCCCCCACGGACACCCCTTCTTCCTCACGGACATCCCTTCATCCCCACCGACTCCCCCATGGACACCCCTTCTTCCTCACGGACCCTTCATCCCCACCGACTCCCCCACAGACACCCCTTCTTCCTCACAGACCCTTCATTCCCACCAGCTCCCCCGTGGACACCCCTTCATCCCCACCGACTCCCCCATGGACACCCCTTCTTCCCCACAGATGCCACTTCATCCCCACCAACTCCCCCATGGACACCCTTTCTTCCCCACAACAGCCCCACGAACACTTCTTCCCCACTAACACCCCCACAGACACCCCTCTTTCCACACCAGCACCCACCTGGACCCCCCACACTGACACCAGTTTCTTCCCTATGGACACCTTCTCCTACTCCATGGACACCTGCACCAGCACCCACTCCCGACACATATCCCCACGTCCACTTGCTCCTTCTCCTTCCTCCCTTCCTCATGGCCACTTTCCCGTCCTACAACCTCGCTGACACCCTCACCTTCCCCTCCGGACACCTAGACGGACACTGACAGCCCCGCACCCTGCCCCCTAGACCATCTCCCCAGGCCTCAGGGGTGCACCCTGGCCACCATCCTCTGCCCATCCCACCCCGACCCGCTGCTCATGGACACAGATGTACCCCGGGACCGCCCGTGCGAGCCCGTCCTGCCGTTGTGCTGAAGGGAACGTGTCCGGGTGTACCCGTCCGGGTGTGCCAGAGGGTGTAGGGCACATACAGGGAACAAATGGGCACCTTGCCCAGCCTCGGACTGGGACCGAGCCGACACAAGCGCAGGGGATGCGCAACCCCTCGCACTCACAACCGTCCCACCTCGAATCTCCACCAAAACACGGAGTTTACACTGCAAAATGCACCCCGGGGGTACGGGAACTCAGGGAGACCCCCGGAGAGGAGTCTCTAGGCTGAGAAACACGGAGCAAAAAAAAAAAAATCCCCTGTAACTTAATCACCCGGCAGGAAAGGTCCCTGCGCTCCTGGGGCTACTCGCCCCGTACCCCGTAAATCCCGCCTGCAACCCTTCGGGGCTCTTTCAAGTTTCTTTTCGCAGCCCGGGCTAGCGAAATAAACGTCGTCCTAAAGAAGCGTCTGGAGATTTTGGGAGCATTTCAAAGCGATCCTGGGAATTGCATGGGGCAGGATTAGCCCGTTGGCGAGGAAGCACCCTGGTGATGGCCACGGGGAAGAGGATGCCCCGCGGGAGACAAAAGAGTCCCTCAAGTTTACTTTTAAACCTCCTTTTTTTTCTGGTCCTTTTTTTCGCCCCCCCCACTCTGTCCCTGCCGTTTAGCATCCTGCCTTCCCCAGCGGCTTCAAACTCGGTGAATAAATACAGCTGCTGCTTTATGGCTCCTTATCCAAACAGGCAGCCCCCATCTCACCGCCCCGTAACTATCTGCTTAATTGAAATCACACCTTCAAAGCTCGGCAAGTGCCGGAGCCTCACCCCCACTAAAGAAAAAAATAAAATTAAAAAATACAAAAAACGGCCAACGAGAGGGGAAAAAAAAAATTAAATCCAAAGGGCTTCAAAACTTCTGGCCTTGCTCGTGTCAAGGTTGCGCGGATTGGGATGGGATGGGATGGGATGGGATGGGATGGGATGGGATGGGATGGGATGGGGGGGGGGGGGGGGGGATGGGGTTTATTCGACGAGGTTTGGCTTTGTTTTATTAAAACCCTGTTAAATCTCCGCGTTATTTGTCCTCAGGATGCTGACAGAGTCACGGCATCGTTAAAGTCGGGGAAGGGCTCCGAGCTCAGCAAATCCAAGCAGAATAAGCGGGGGCGGCCGCGGTAATTCCCGTGCCCAGAAACCCCGGGGGATGAAGGGAGCCGGGTTCGGTTGTTGGGATGAGGGGGAAGGTTACGGTGGGATGCTGAAGGACAGACGGCCGGGACAGCGAGCTGGAGGAACGGCCAAGCAGCCGAGGCTGGCTTCTCCCTTCGGCTTCTCCCGCCTAATGACGCGTCCTGTTTCCCATTAGCGCTGTGTGCTCAGCTAATGCGTTGCGGGTGGAAAGCTGGAAATTTTCACTCGCTGGTAATGACTTGGGAAATGTAGCACCCAGCAGCCGGGCAGAGCGGGGAGGGGTGGGGGACCGGGGCCAGGGACACCCTCCTTGTAGCCTGCCCCTGCCTACCCGAGCTCCATCCCCACCCTGGGAGCTGGGAGATGAAAGGATGGAGCCTGAGCCTCTGATATATAGATATAATTTTCTTCCAGTTTTGTTTTTCAAGAGCGCAGCAAATAGAAAGGGAAGGGAGGGGGGAGTTTCTTCAGAGGAGGGTGTAAAAAGAGAAAGAGAAAAAAAAAACCCTCCGAACAACAAAACAACAACAAAAAGAGCCCCCAGCCCTTTGTAAACATCCCCCCTGAGCAAAGGGAAGGAGGTGAAAAGCATTTCCTGATAACTCCATTAAAGAATGAGGCTGCATTAACATTCCAAGTACCTCGACAAGAGATGAAAGTGGGGAACTGGAGTTCAGCCTCTCCTTGCTCCAGATGTTATTATGGGCTCCCTGAAAGGTTTTTTTATTTCTTTTTTTGGCCGAGAGACAAAGATGTTGCCTACTTCAAACGGGGCTAATTGATGCTAATGACTATCAGATAGAGTGGGGGCCCTTCTTCCCCCCTGCCAAGGGGAAAGAGAGAGCGCATTTTACAATCCCCCCATAGAAAACGCCCCACTCTTCAAACCAGGTCGATGCTTTGGGGATTTTTGTTTCTCCCTGGCTGCTGCTTTCTCTCCCCCTCCACCCCCGCCTCCCGCTTCATCTTTTCTGTCCCCCTTCTTCTCGGGCACCCCGCAGCTCTCACTTGTTTGCCCATGAGAAATTTCACACCTCACCTCCTTCGCTGGCAAGAGCCTGGCTCCATTTCCAGCCTTTTCCCTGCCCCAGAAACCATCCCAGCGGGCGAAAGGAGCGGCGGAAATTTCCCCAACACACGCAAGAAAAAAAATAAAATAAATAAAAGAAGCGAGGTGGGGATTTTGCGCATCTGTAATCCGGAGCGGGGGTCCTGCTGCAAGTGGGAAAGCCTCTCCTCCCCCCCGAGCATCCTTCCCGTTGCGTCCCGTTAGGGAGAAGATGGATCCCAGGGCTCCTGTTGCTGATTAGGCAGGCGTGTGCTTGCCCTCGTTAGGATAACCAGCCTAAGGAGTCTGGAATCATGAGCTCGGGCCTTTTAGGGTTGAACCCTCCTCAAAGCTGGCTTAAAAAAAAAGTGATTCTGAACACTACTGTTAGCTTTGTGTCGGGCATTTGCAGTCATCTCTCCTGAGGTGATAACAATAAATAATAATCGTTTGCTGGAGCGTGGCCAGAGATGGGCAATGGAGCTGGGGAAAGGGTCTAGAGCAGAAATCTGGTGAGGAGCAGCTGAGGGCCTTGGGCTTGTTGAGCCTGGAGCAAAGGAAGCTGAGGGGAGACCTGGATCTCCACAGCTCCTGACAGGAGCTTGGAGCCAGGTGGGGTCTGGCTCTGCTCCCAAGGAACAAGTGACAGGACAAGAAGAACTGGCCTCAAGTTGTGCCAGGGGAGGTTTAGGTTGGAGCTGAGGAACAATTTCTTCCCCTTGAGGGTTGTCCAGGGCTGTCCCAGGCTGCCCAGGACAGTGGTGGAGTCCCCGTGATCCTTGGAGGGGTTTGAAAGCCGTGGAGCTGTGGTGCTGAGGGCCATGGGTCAGTGGTGCCCTGGCAGTGCTGGGTTAGTGGTTGGACTCGATGATCTCCAAGGTCTTTTCCAAATAAAATGATTCTATAAATAAAAATAATAATAAAAAGGCATCGGGAAATGTCCCCAAATCACCTGGATCCTGGAGCTGGTGACTTTCCCCTTCCCAATCCAGATCCCACTGAATCCTGTAGGAAGAGGGGAATGGAGCTTCATCTTCTCTGTGAAAAGAGGACCATGGGGTCTCTCCCCAGAGCATAACTGATGCAAGTTCATTCCTTCATCATGAAGTCTAGAAAAGCATAATTACTGGGGCTAATGATAATTACTGTGAATGCTCTTTGCTGTCGGAGCACCCAGCAGGGCTGTGTGCCAGGGTGCCACCCTTCCATGGCTTTGTCACCTTCAGCAAGGTGCTGAGTTGCTGCAGAGCTCAAGAACATGGTGCTGATGTGGATTTCTCTCGGCAGACCCCATCGCTCCTGTTCGCAGCAGGATCCGGCCAGAGTTCCCTTTGCCTTCTGCATCCTTGGCACTTTGCACGATCCCGTTAACAGATCCAAACTGGGGAGACGCCAGGAGCGATGGCTCGATACTGACTGCACTTTGAGGTGCTACACAGAAAAGGGAGCCCTGGCTGTCGGTGTCCAGAGCATGACCAGCCCTGTGAGAGCCCAGCACAGGCACGAACACTGGCTCCAGGGAAATGCTTCTGAGGAACTGGTTCTTTACTGGGGGTGAGAGCCTGTGCCAGGCTGCCCAGGGAGGTGGTGGCTGCCCCATCCCTGGCACCATTGCAGGGGAGGTTGCCCGGGGCTCTGAGCACCCTGCTCTAGGTGCAGATGGCCCTGCTCAGTGCAGGAGGGGGGTGGAACAAGATGCTCTTTAAGGTCTCTTCCAACCCAACCCATCCTACGATGGTTACTTTTCAGCTGAGTGCTCCCCAGTTTGACCAACTGCACTGTCAAAACCCCCGTGCCAGTAGCAGTCTGGGATGGACACAAGCACTCGAGAACATCCACGTTTCCTCCCAAGAATTTATCCCAAAATCTGGCATGCAGAGGAGACCACCCCCATCCTCTCCACCCCTATCACCTCTTCCAAACCTCTTGGGACCTGTTTCAACATGTTCAGGCAATGGAAAACTCCCCTGCCCTTGCTTTCAGCCCGGGGGAGCTGGTGCAGGGTGGGGAAGGCAGAGGGCAGCAGCTTTCTCTCCCCCAGCCCCAGACGGCCAATACACACCCCAGACACCCTCCAGACACTGGTCCCATCTCCATTGTCAGGTTAATTTGGGATAATGGCCTGCAAAGCACCTCAGCCCCATCCAGGTCTCATTAGCACTTGATAATATCGAGCATCCTGAGGAATTGAGGCTCTTTCCCCTCCTCCCCAGGGCACGGAGCTCTGCACCCAGCCCAGACACGTTGTCCTTGGGGATGGGGACAGGACCTGCTCCTTCATGGCCAAGCTTATGGGGCAAAGCACCTCTCCTCCCATAGCCGCAGGGCTTTCCTGTGGTTGATCACCCGGACTGGTATTTCCAGGCAAGGTTGGAATTAAGCTGCAGTGAGGCTCAGCAGGGCTGGATTCTGCCCCAGCCCTTCGGTGGGGAGATGTTATCCCTGACCCAAGCGGGTCTTGTTTCTCAGGGTCACACCCCTTGGTGCCACATCTACCCTGACATCTCAGACAGATGTGAAAGGAGCGTGTGGGACGTGCTGCATCCCACCACCTCTGCCACCCACACCCTCCCCGGGTGCTGGGGTCCTGTAAGGACCAGCAAGATCCAGTAAGGACAAGCAACCATTGGAATAAGCTCCCAAGGGGAGTGCTGGAGTCCCCAGCACTGGACACTGTTAAGATTTGGCTGGACGAGGGGCTGGGCAAGCTTGTCTAGACCGGGCTTTTGTCAAGAAAGTTTGGACCAGATCATAGAATCCCAGCATGCTGGGGGTGGGAAGGGCCCTCTGGAGATGCTCTGGTGTCCCCCCTGCTCCATCCAGCAGGGGCACCCAGAGCAGGGGCCCAGCAGCGCAGGGTCCATCCAGGGTGGAATCTCTCCAGAGAAGGAGACTCCACAGCCTCTCTGGGCAGCCTGGCACAGGTGATCCCTGAGGTCCCTCCCAACCTGGCACTCGATGATTCTATGGCTCAAATCCAGCGTGGGTTGAGTTCAGGGCTTGAGTCCACGATGGGGCCGCACTCAGCTGACAGCAAAATATGGGTGACCCCCCCAAAAAATAAACTAATGCCCTTCCTCGGGTCCTCCTGTTGGACCCAGACCTCAACACCGTGTTCACGGGGGTTGCAGTGCTGGGTCTTAAGGGCGTTCCAAAAACCGTACATTTAAAATTAATTGGGAATTACAAACAAACTCAGCCTTGGGGCAGCCCTGGGACGGGCTGAGCTCACCCCCAACCTGCTGCTCCCTTCAATTATCTTTTTTTCTCCCACATTGTTCTCTCCTAATGAGGAGACTAATGACCAAAGGATGGTTCATAAGTGGTTCCCAGACTCTCCTTGCCCAGGGCAAACACCGTCCACAATAGGATCACAAATTGTAGGGAGAAGCCCCGGCTGATCACATCAGAAACGGTGCAGGGATTTATCTCTCTGCCTTAACAATAACTGTATGTTCTTAATCGCCACTCCAAAGGGACAGCTAGCAGGGGATCTGCCCGGCCTCATCATTAAAACCTGGCAGCATCTTTGCTAGAGCTGCCCCTTTGTTCATCCTAATTCCTCTCCATCTTATTAAATCAAGAGAGATGGGGGGGGGGGGGGGGAAGGATGGGGAAGAGCAAGGGGTCGGATCCGGCTCGGCTGCCGGCAGGGGTGCTGAGTGGGATCAGACCCGGCTTGGGTAAGCTCAGGAACTGAGCTGATCCCACGCGTGGCCATGGCTGCTCTCGCAGCGGGGAAACTGAGGCACGGGAGCAGAATCGCAGCGCAAGTCCCGGGTTTTAGCAGAGCTGGGGAGCGCTTTATCTGGCCGCCAATCCCCCACCTCCTGCCAGACCCCTGGCTTCCTCCCACACCCTCAGCGTTCACTTGATTTAATGATTTCATCACCTTCCTCAAAGGAAATCACACTGGTGCAGAGGGTGGCTGGGGACCCCCCCCCCCAGTTCACCCCCAGTGAAAGCCCAGCCCAGCCGTGCCAGGGTGGCAGCAGTGCCACAGGGCCGAGGGATTTTGCACCCCAAACCACTTGCAAAGGGGAAGATGGGGGGATTTTCACCATTTTTAGCTCTTTTTCCTAACAGCAAACCGGTTTCTGTCGGGCCCTGCCGTACACGTGGCTGGGAGCAGAGCCAGGGAGGGCTTTCCCTCCAGTCTACCCACTGTTAAGACTGGGAGGGGAAGCGAGGAAGGGGCAGGGGAGCTGGTGGGGCCAGCACCAGCAGCTTTTGAAGAGCTGATGTGCCCATTGGCAAGCCCAGCCCTGGGTGATGGGGTTCCCTTCCCAGACCCCCGAACCTCCCCCCAAAGCTCTCCGCAGGATTTAGGCACCGCTCTGCTCCGTGCCTGGCCCTGCTTTTCAGCCCGGTGTTTCTCATTGCAGGATAAACCCCTTTTAAACCCAGAATTTCTACATTTTTGGCCACTCATCCTATAGGAGAGCTCTCCACAGTCACCCAGTTTCCCCGCTGCATTTCCAGGCAGGCCACCCGGTTTCATCCTTATTTCCACGCATCCAGGAGCTGCTTCCCAGCTGGGAGTTCAAGGTGAACAACCGGTGCCTTCGCTCTTTGCCCGAGCAAAGCAACTTGGGGCGAAGTCATCCCAGGAAGGCTGCAAGAAGCGAGGTGTCGTGGCCTTTCCTCCCCTCGCTCGGGATGTCTTTCTTTTCATTTCCACTGAAACCAGGCGGCCGTGGAGCTGTCAGAGCCAGCCAGCAGCCTCGGGAAACTTATTTGATGTTTCAATCGGGAATTAAAGGGGAGGGAGAAGCCGGGGGGGGGGGGGGGAGGCTCCCTGACCATTTAACAAGATTACACGACCAGACGGAGCCTGGAAACACGCACGGCCGACCCCGGCGCCCCGTGTCCTGGCTCGGCTCGGGCTTTGCCTTGACCCTTTGCCATCAGCAGGTTGCCCTCCCCGGTCCTCGGCACACGATAATCCCATTTGGCAACCCGAAAAGAGAGCGCGATGGGGGCTGCCAGCTCGGGGAAGGGATGCAAAACTCGCCTGGGAAAGCGATTGGGTCACGGGGATTGAGGAGCTGGAGGGGTCCTTGCTGCTCCAGCATCCAAACATCCTGCAAACTTCCCCCGTCCTGAGTCAACACGACTCGTGCAGACAAATCGTGGCCGTCGCCGTGTTCTCAGCGGGAATAATCCCCTCAGGAAGGAGAACGGGGAGGGGGGATGCAGAGCAGCCCTAGCGTACACCTGATTATCCCTTCTCCTATGTCTCCATCCATCTCCCACCCTCTCCCAGTTACCCCGCCACCCGTTTGCACCCGTTTGCCAGCGCCCTGCGTCTGTCCCCCGTCATCCACCGTGATGGTCCCTTCTATCCACACAGGCCCTTCCTGCTGGCAAACAGTCCACCCAAATACACCCACCTCACAACCTACCTCTCCTCCTACCAGCCTCCTGCTTATCTTCAGAGCAGAGATTTGCTGGCTCAGCATCCTTAGCTGATAACCTTTATCCTCTTAATAAAGCTGCTTAATTATCACTTCCTTATAATTACCTGCCACGGGAAGCCAACAGACAGGTGAAAAACCCAGTGTCTGTAAGAGAGCGATGGGATAGGCAGGGTCGGGAGGGGACCGGAGTTGGGGTTGGGGGATGCAGGGGGGGTTGGGGTAAGGACACCCAGCTCATGTTCTGCGCAGGCTTTGCGGGGAGGCTCTGGCCCAGGAGGGTTGATCCAGCCCGTGACTTTGCCAAGCTCTGAGAGCATCTCAGAATCCCAGCCTGGAGGGGGTCGGAAGGGACCTCTGAAGATCATCTCGTCCAACCCCCACACTGTTAAAGCACGTTCATCTAGAGCACTTCTCTTTCTTACTTTCCGCAGTGCCAAGTCACTGTGTTTGATCCCATGCGCTCTGATCGAGCTGCCAGGAGTTGGGATGAGCTGCAAGACCTCCTTCCTGAACTGGGGAGGGAGATGCCTCCAATGGGAGGGGAAGCTGCATTGCTACCCCCCTTCCAGGACAGCAGGGCATAAAATGACTCAGCCAAATCCAGCTTTTCTACAAACCATCAGCTCCATCTCGTTATCGGAGTCAGACCTGGGCATTTGGCCCTTGTCCTCCCCACGGGAGCAGTGTCTGCTCTGTGCCTCAGACACGGTCCCTTCTTTGGCCCTCCTCAGCCCTAAGGAACCTGCAAACAGGTTGATCAGTGGGTGAGAGGAAGACAGAGGACAGTCTCCCTCAGCACCCAGGTGTCCCGTGGCAGGAAAGGGGTCACAGGGACCCTGAGCCCCGTGCACCCCCAGGGGCCAGCCACCCCTTCAAGGATTATCACCCACCATGAGAAAAGCCTCCTGGTCAAAGCCCAAGGTGCCAGAGGGTGATTTCATTACTCTTGTATAAAAGTCACCTTTTGAAACAGTCAGTTTTAATTACAGTCACCTCCCTGGTCCGACTCTGCCCTCAGAGGTGCCCGAGCTGGGCAGACTCTGCAGGAGCATCCCCTGGAGCAGAGACGGATCCCCCCAACCGCCTGCCCTGGTGGAAACGTCCCAATCCTGCCCGAGGCTGAGAGCTGCCAGCTCCTGGGGGATTAAAGGTGTCCTGAGAACAACTCAACTCTCACAAGCGGCTCGGCCCCTGGCTGGGAGATATTAAAACGTCCCCCGTAAGCCCCGTTGTCTCGGGGTGATTGCAATAACCTCATCGGCAGGCCGAGATTAGCGGGGGAAAGCCGCTGCCTGGCGGCCGACATGTGAAGAAATTAGCACAGTTTGGGTTCTTTGAGACCCGCCGGCTAATCCCGGCTCTGAAAACAGCCAGAACAAAGGGCAGCCTCCCGTCACAGCGGCCCCTTCTCCTGCCACCATCCCCTTCTTCTTGCACTGCCCGTGACTCCGCGCTGTCCCCTCTCCTTGCGGCATCCCCTTCTCTTTGCCTCATCCCCTTCTCGTTGCCTCATCCCCTTCTCGTTGCCTCATCCCCTTCTCGTTGCCTCATCCCCTTCTCGTTGCCTCATCCTCTTCTCATTGCCTCATCCCCTCTCCTTGCTTCGCTTTATGAGGAGCAAAAAGGGTGATGAGGAGCGGCTGAGGGACCTGGGCTTGTTGAGCCTGAAGAAAAGGAGGCCCAAGGGAGACCTTCTGGCTCTCAACAGCTCCCAGAGAGGAGGTTGGAGCCAGGTGGAGTTGGGCTTTTCTCCCAAGGGAAAAGCAACAGGACAAGAGGAACTGGCCTCAAGTTGTGCCAGGTTTAGACTGGACATGAGTAAAAATGCCTTCCCTGAAAAGGTTGTCCAAGGCAGTGGTGGAGTCCCTATCTCATGGTTTCAAAGCCATGGAGCTGTGGTGCTGAGGGCCATGGGTTAGAGGTGCCCTGGCAGTGCTGGGTTAATGATTGGACTCAATGATCTTAAAGGTCTTTTCCAACCTAAACAGTTCAGTGATTCTGTGATCATCCCCCTTCTCCTCGCACCGTCCTCTTCTCTGTTCTCTCTCCTTCTTAATTGTCCCACCCCTACTTGCTTTGCATCCTTGCAAGGAGCTTCCCAGCTCCCCACAGAGGCCATCCTTGGCTCATCCCCAGGTCACTGTCCATCTAAACCCTCTGGGTTTGAAACCTCTACATCTGCCTATGTGAGTCCAAGCAATTAAATTTACACCCTGGCTAACCCTTGCCCGGCTGATCCTTGCTCAGCTGAGGTGGCCCCCCAGGTGACCAACTCACAAAGCCACCATCACCTTTGCTCTCCAGATACCTTCTCACTTGTTTTCCCAACTTCCCTGCCTCCAAAAGCCCTGGAGAGCGGGATTCCATCAGCGGGTCGGGATGTGTGAGCTGTGGGCAGAGCCGGGTGTTACGATGAAGATGCTACTGGAGGGAAGGAAGCTGGACCATGAGACGGAGGAACTCTACAAGGACCTGGGTTCTGTGAAGGTCCCAAGCTATTTTAGAGCATAAGGAGGCATCTGAGCACCAAGGACCTTTGGGGATGAGCCTGGCCATGGGTGGGCTGTGCTCTCCCAAACCTCCAGCGCTTGTTCTTGTGAACAAGCCCCCACTGAAGGCTTGCTGCCACTGTGGGCACGTGATGGTGGTGGTGTCTTTCTTCCTCCTCCTCCTCCTCCACAGATGAGCCCAAGAGTCGCATAAATAATTTATTTTCGCGCTGCAAAAATAATCGGTGCCCTGTATAGATTAGAAACGCTCGTCGCCAGCTACGGTACAGTCCTGTGATACAGACGGACCCACCGCCCGCGGGGGACGGTCAGCAGCTCTTGGCCACGGTCTGTGAAGGTCCTGTCCCCAAGCCGGGGGAGGTGGCCGCGTCCTCCGACTCCGCCGGGAAGTCCTTGTCCTCCTCGCTGTGAGGGCTCTGCGAGTCGGGGCTCCTCTGCGGGGTGGCCAAGCCCATCTTGGCCAGTTTGGCTTGTTGCTGTTCCAGGCTTTGTTTCCTCCACTTGATCCTCCGGTTTTGGAACCAGACTTTCACCTTGGGAAGAGGTAAAGCTTGGCTTTCAAACCTGGTTTCTCTGTGGACCATGGGGTCATGGTCTGCTAAAGCCCCGTGGCTCGGACACTCCACAAACCCTTAGGTGTCCACAGCCTCAGATATTCCCCAGCTGGTCAGGAGAGATGTCCCCTGCCACGCTGTCCCCAGTGAGATGAAAAACTGCCCTGCAACCCAGGAGCTGAGCTGGGACCTGCCAGTGGTAGAGAAGATCCAGCCTTAAGCTGGGCGCAAGTTCAACCCTTTCACGTGGCCCTGGTACAGCCACTTTGTGACTCAGTTTCCCCATCTGTGTTTCTCCACCCTGTTAATGTAAACTACCTGCGATTTCTACACCACGGGGCTTCTGGCCCAGGCTGAGGGACACAGCCCAAGTCCCACCCATTGGCACACAAGTTTGAGAGCCTCCCTGGACCTTGCTGGTGAGGGCAGGTGAAGATGAAGCGTGGTGGGGCTTACCTGCTCTTCGGTGAGGTGCAGGGAGGAGGCGAGCAGGCACCTCTCCGTGCCCACCATGTACTGCTGCCGCGCAAACTCCTTCTCCAGACGGGCCAGTTGGTCACAGGTGAATATGGTCCGGACCCGCTTGGCTTTGCCGGTCTTGGCTTTGAAGACTGGGAAGCAGCACTTGGAGATCAGGAAACCTGGAGGCAAGGGAGAGAGGAAGGGTCAGGGTGGAGAGGAGCCCTTGGAGAGGTCCCTTTTTGAGTGGGGTCACCCCTTGGAAGGTCCTTCTTTGGAGGTGCAGAGGGGGTCTCTTTGGAGGGGGTCCCCTATTTGAAGAGGTGGGAGAGGGTCCCCTCTTTGCAGAGGATCTCCTTGGAGAAGTGGATGGAGGTCCCTCTTGGAAAGAATCCCTCTGGAGAGTGTCTCCATCAGGAGGTTGAAGGAGCTCCCCTAGTTGGGGATGTCCCTCTGAGAGACACCAGAGGGTCTCATTTGGAGGGGCAGACGAGGGTCCTCATTGGAGAGATCCCCTTTTGAGGATAAGGCAGAAGAGGTCCCCCATTTGGAGCATCCAAATGGGAGAGGTGGACAGAGGTCCTTCCCTGGAAAAGGTCCCCTTTGGAAGAGAGGTGCCCCTAGAAGAGATCCCCTTTGGAGGGGTCCCTCAGGAGAGGTGGGTAAGGGCCCTGTCCTTGGAGGGGTGAGAGGTGATCCCAGTTTGGAGATGTCCCTGCAGGAGAGAGGGATGTGCGTCCCCCTGGAAGAGAACCCCTTTGGAGGGATCCCCTCGGAGAGGTGGTGAAAAATCCCTCTCAGCGATGGTAAGATGTCTCCGTTTGGAGATGTCCCCACAGGAGAGGTGGATGTGGGTAACTCCAGAAAGAGGTCTCCTTGAGAAGTTTCACCCCTTGGAGAGGTAGAAGGAGGCCCCCATTTGGAGATGTTCTCATGGGAGAAGGGGAACAGGGGTCCACCCAGAAGAGATCCCCTTTGAAGGGGGTCACTTCGGAGAGGCAGAAGGAGATCCCCGTTTGGAGATGCCCCCCCTGGAAGAAGCAATCCTCCAGGAGAGGTGGCCAAAGATCCCCCGGGGGAGACTGAAAGGAGATCCCCTTTTGGGGCTGTCCCAAAAGGAGATGCGAACGTGGGAGGGGGTCCCTCCTCGGGCAGCCAGCAGAAGGTCCCCATTTGGAAGTGTCCCCCCGGGGCAGGGCCGGGAAGGGAAAGGGGAAGGGGAAGGGGGGGGTTGTGCGGTACCTGTCGCCCCGAGCCGGGCAGCCCAGGCTGGGGGGGGTCCCCGGCAGCCGGTGCAGAGCGGCGGGGGGGCGGCGATCGGAGGAGGCAGGAGCCGGGCGGAGGCAGCGGCGGGACCCGGGGGGACCCCCCAGGGAGGCGGCGGGGGCTGCAGGGGAGGGGGCGGCGGAGAGGAGCGACCCAGCAGAGCCGCGATGGTGAAGGTCTGGCCGGGTCGGAGCCGGGGAGGCGATGGAGGGACCGGGGTCGGCATGAGGAGATCTGCCCCGGGGGCCCCGCCGCCCGCGGTCTTTATACGGCCGGGCAGAGCGGCCCCCCGGGGGGGGGGTCTCGGCCGGCCCGGGGAGAGGAGAGAGCTCGGGGGGCGGGATGGGGGCGGGCGGGGACCGAGGGCATCGCCCTGTGTCCTGCCCGGGCAGCGAGGGGCGGGGGTCCCGTGTGTCCCCCTGCCCTCCATGGGGATGGTCCCCTTCTCCTTGTCCTCCTGCCCTCCATGGGGATGGTCCCCCCCTCCGTGTCCCCCTGCCCTT
>JANVCC010000035.1:42235759-42258051 GCA_025345505.1 Todiramphus chloris collaris
GAGTTGGGCTGAGTTGGGCTGAGTTGGGCTAAGTTAGATTGAGTTGGCTTGAGTTGGCTTGGGTTGGCTTGGGTTGAGTTGGCTTGAGTTGGGTTGAGTTGGGTTGCGTAGATGCTGCACAGCAGCTCCTCCTGCCCGTCAAGAGCTCCTGGGTTGTCGCGTCCTCTAAACCCTTGATGCAAGGACACTTCTAGGCAAACCTCAGTGTCTTTATTTAGGGTGAGGCCCAGAAGGTCTGGCCTAAAGTTATTTTCATGACCATTCTTGAGTTCCTTTGCCACTCCGGTGTCTTCTCAGACTTGAAAGGATTTGTTCTGAGTCACTGGGTCGTGAATATTTAAAACACAAGCACAAAGCACCCATCTCTTATTTTAAACGTGGTCTCACAGCAACGTGTCTGGTCAGCGTAGCAAAATTTGGCCACCAGGAACCTTCCCCTGAAACTCAAGTCAGCGTCTGACACCAGAGTGGGTGAGATGGTGTTTGCTGGGTTATTTAGCAGAAGGAGAGTGGTTCCTGTTAGGACAGATGGAGGCAGAACTGCCCTGGTTCAGGTGGGGGGTCTGGTCCCGTGTGACATCTCTGTGCTTGGGGTTTCCATGTCTCTGCCTCAAGTTTTAGGTGGCTTCTGGGGCGCTCGCACCGGGTCCCACCCAGCAGCATCCTCCACGAGCTCTTCCTGACTTGCAGCTCTTGGGAATGACGGAGGGACCTTTCCTTTTCTTTTCTCTCCGGCTCCAGGTGGCACAAGCTCCACTCCAAAGCTGGGAAGAAGGAGAAGGAACGTGGTGAGATCCTGGTGAGCATCCAGTTCACGCGTAACAACCTCACGGCCAGCATGTTCGACCTGTCCATGAAGGACAAGCCGCGGTCGCCCTTCGGCAAGCTGAAGGACAAAGTGAAAGGCAAGAAGAAATACGACTTGGAGTCGGCCTCCGCCATCATCCCCAGCAGCACGGGCGCCCTGGACACGGAGGACGACTACGACACCGGGGGCAAGAAGTCCAAGGTCAAGGGCTTCTTCTTGAAGAACAAGCTGCGCAAGTCGTCCCTGACTCAATCCAACACCTCCCTGGGATCCGACAGCACCATCTCTTCAGCCAGCCTGGGCTTGGCCGCCAACGCTCCCGAGGTAACCCAGTCCCCGAGCAGACACAGCAGTCTGTCCACGGAACGCTCCGGTAAGAGGATAACGGATTTAATTCCACCCCCCCCATTCCCTTTTGGGTTTTTTTCCCCCCTCCCCTTCTTTCTGAGGGACTCTCGAGACCTTCTGGCAAATCTCTTAACTAATTGTGTACCCGCGCAAACCCGCCGGCATCTCCCCGGCGCTGCCGGAACCGGGGCAGATCCTTCCCATTTTACACTCCACGCTCAGCTGTATCTGAACAGCCTGACTCTGATGCTTCTCTGAGCTCAGCAAGAGCCCGTGGGCTGCTCGTGGGTTCTTCAGGACCCGTCAGGTTTCTCCTCTGCTTCCTCCAGAGCCGGAACGGGGACCGGTTCCCGGCGATTAAAACCATCGGAGCTCGTGGCGCGCGCAGGGCGGCGATTTGCGAACAAAAAGGGCCCTTGTGCTGGATTAATTCTCGGCGGCCACTGGAAAAGGAAATAGAGAATTAAGTGGTTTAATTGGCTGGAGGTGGCAAATTCCCACACTGGGCCGGGGGGGAGTCCCTGGGTACGCGTCGCTTCTGACCCCCCCCCCGTCGACCTCCTCATCCTCGCCTCGTGGAGGAGGAACCGGCGTCTCCGGAGAGCAGCTGCCTGTCACCTGGAGCCGAGCTCGGGGCCTCTTTGTCTTTTACTTCATGCAAACTCACACAGAAGCATGAAGCCCTTTAAGTGGCTTCTTGGTAGTTTCTTATTATCAAGCTCAGATCCTCTCAGAGGAGGGGTTTGTCATCTGACAGAGGTTCCCCTCCGGATGCTGCAGCGAGAGGTGCCGCGCTTGGGGACAGTCTCCCGTGGTCTCTGTAGCCACGTAGCTGTCACCTCTGCTTTGCATTCCTGGTTGTTGAACTGTAATCCCCCAGAGCCTGGGAGGGAGAAAGCTGGGATGGTTTCATGGATCTCTGCAGTGTTGGCAGGTAGAAGATGAGGGTGGGAGAGGGAGATGCTGAGGAGAGACCTTTTGGCTCTCGATAGCTCCCTGACAGGAGCTTGGAGGCAGAGGCGGTCGGGCTCTGCTCCCGAGGAACAAGCGACAGGACAAGAGGAACCCACCTCAAGTTGCCCCAGAGGAGGTTTAAGTTGGAGCTGAGGAACAATTTCTTCCCCTTGAGGGTTGTCCAGGGCTGTCCCAGGCTGCCCAGGGCAGTGGTGGAGTCCCCGTGACCCCTGGAGGGGTTTGAAAGCCGTGGAGCTGTGGTGCTGAGGGCCATGGGTCAGTGGTGCCCTGGCAGTGCTGGGTTGATGGTTGGAGTTGATGATCTGAAAGATCTTCTCCAACCTCAACAATTCTCTGATTCTCTAATTCTGTGCTTGTCTCACCTGCACCTGGTATTCCAAAGGCCTCACCTCTGGGTTGTGCTTTTCTCCCCCCAGTAAAAGACTACCTGCCATCTCCAAAGCTGACCCACAGGAGAGCCTTCAGTGACGACATCTCCCAAGTCAGCCCGGTCCTGGAACCCAAAGCAATCCAAAACCTGAAGCCAAAGAACGACCCCGTGTCCCAATCTTCCCTCTGCATCAACGGGAGCCACGTTTACAGCGACGAGCCTGCGGCAAAGAGCCCCGCGGCCGCCCCGCAGAGCCCCGCACCTCTGTCCGTGCCCAGCCTCCCCAGAAGGCAGGAGCAGAGCTTCGGCTTCGCCCCCCTCCACCCCGACTCCCACGAGGTGCCTTGGGGGATCAGCAGCTTCGAGAGGATGCAGCAGAGGGACGAGCCCAGGTTCATCCCCTCTCCTCCCAGCTTAGCCTTGCAGGAAGAGCTCAAGGTCTCCACGAAAGCCGTCACCCTCAGCAACCACCTGGGCAGAGCCAAGATGGAAGAAAACAGTCGCTTGGAGAACAAGCCGACTCAAGCTGCGACGCCCATGGTCTTCTCCACGGAGACAACGAAGGACAAACCGCCTGAGGAAACCAGGAAGGAGGAGAAGAAGGCCAAGGGAGGCCTCTTCCACCATGGGGCCACCAAGAGCGATGCGGGGAGCAAAGGGCAGGGGGAGAAAGCGGGGCCCTCCCACGGCTCGTCCGCAGCAGGAGGAGAGGAGAGGAGTAAAACCAGCGGCTGGTTCGGTTCCAAGGAGCCCAAAGAGTCCCCTCAGAAACCCAGGTCAGTGGGAATGGGTGTGGGGACATCTAGGTCATTAACAACCTGCCCCAGCTTCCAGTCTTCAATGGCTGGGCTGAGAAATGCTCTCCAGTATCAGCAGAGCACTGGTCCCCCATTGCTTGGACAAGGTGGTAGCTGGGAAGATGCTTCCTTGGTCTTCAACTTCTCAAAGGGAGGGTGATTTTTCCTGGATCCTCCCCTGGCTTCTGCCACAAACCAACTCCACTGGCCCCTCATGTCCCAGCTGGGGGAGGGAGGGATCCCGGAGAGGGATTGGTCATGCCAAGTGTTCCTGTAGCCTCCAAGCAAAGGATCCTTATCCTTTAATTAGCCAAAAAAGCTTCCCTGGCTGTCAGTGGAGGATGTGGGACAGTGATCACCCCTTTCGTTATTAACCCCCCACCCCCTCCTGTGTGGCTGGTCCAGCCTCGGGGCGCAGAACTTCAGTAGCCTGAGATACCCTTAACCTTTCCAAAGTGACTAATCCCAGCCCTGCTTCTTCCTCTTCCTCTTCCTCTTCCTCTTCCTCTTCCTCTTCCTCTTCCCATCCCACCCCAGCTTTCCCTTCTCCCCACTGTCGATCTCCGACCGGTCTCGCTTTTGCCTGACGATTCATCCCCCAAATCCTCAGGGGCACAAAACCAGGGGGGGGGTTCGTGCCCGTTCCGCACGGGCTGCCTCGCGATCCAACGTCGCCCGCGGCCGTCCCCCCGTCACCAGGGTCTGGAGGTTGAGAGCCCCGAGCCCTGTTACCCTTGCTCAGGGGGAAGGAGAAAAGGGGGTTAAAATCCTGCCAGAAAAAAAAATAAATAACTAGCAGAGGAGAGCTGGTTGGATCTGCAAGGGTTGGTTTATTACGGGGATTTTCTAATCTGGGCTGATTTTAACCTCATTTATTAAGCAGAAGGATTTTAATTCAGTCTGAGCCTCCTTTTCATGAGGAGGGAACTCAGTGGTTTATTCCACCTGAAGGTTAAGCTGCCAGGAGGGTTAAACTGCTTTCCCAGTGCTGCTGGGGTGCGAGGCAGGGGCAGCTTCTGAGCAGGGGCAGCCCAGAAAGGCACAAAAAGGATCGGAGAATCACAGAGTGTTCGGGTTGGAAGGGAGCTCTGGAGATCAGTGAGTCCAACCCCCCTGCCAGAGCAGGGGCACCCAGGGCAGCCCACGCAGGAACAGAGCCAGGGGGTTTCTAGAGAAAGTTTCTAGAGAAGTCCTCTTCTCAGCCCATAAGAAGATGTTGTGCTCGTAGTGGTCTTGAAGGTCAAAGGGTGGCAAGAAGGTGCTGCCACCCCCCCTTCCCAAACACCTCAGGCCACGTGTCCTTGTCCTTGGTGCCTCAAGAGGAGCGCGTCTCATGGGTGGATGGGAGAAGAGCTGCCAGGGCTGGTGAGGATCAGCCCTGCCTGTTCCCAGTGCTCCCAGCTGCACGGGCAGAGCTGGGGACACCGAGGCAGGTGGGGAACTGCTCCCCTGAGTCATAAATACGCTCTCCTGTCTGGCCTGGAGCTTTTTCCTCTTGTTGGGGAGCGCAGGCTGGTTCATACTGGGAAGGGGAGGCCCAGGCAAGATGTGGACTGTCTGTCCTCGGGCTGCTCCAGCAGCAGGAGGAACAATCATGAGCTCCTGGGGTTGACGTGGGTCTTTCATTTCCAGGAGACTGGAAACCTTGGTCGTTATTTGGTGCCACATCCCAGTAGCATCACAGAATCACAGGCAGGTTTGGGTGGAAAGGCACCTTTCAAAGTCACCTCATCCAACCTAGATGAGCAGGTCGCTCAGAGCCCTGGCCAACCTGAAGTACCGTCAGCCTACAAAGTACACGAGGGATGGGGTGGGATGGGATGGGATGGGATGGGATGGGATGGGATGGGATGGGATGGCAGACACCCTCTGCATCTCCCTCTGGAGCCTTTACCTCCAGGAAGGGGTGAGCTGTGACTCCTGGGCTGGGTCCCCGAGGCAGCGACGCTGGATCCAGCTGTAAACCATCTCCAGTAGCATCCCACCCATCGGCTCGTCGCCGTCGAGTGCTGGTTTCTAACAACCTTCTGCCTTTTTTTTCTTTGAAGTGACAGCTGCTGGAGCCGTTCCCAGCGTTGCTCCTTTCCCAGAGGGTTTTCACTCTGGGTTTGTTTTGTTGGTTTTTTTGGGTTTTTTTTTTATTCAATCTAGTTCAGTGCTCAGAATTCCCAGCTGAGCTCTGCTTACGGTCGGTTTGCTGTGGACCCTGTCCGCAGCCGGTTGTCTCCTCAGGAGAAACCTGGATGAGCTGAGGGATGGCAGCTCCTCCAGCTGGGGTTTTCTCACCCCAGAACGGGAATCGTTTTGGAACAGCAGGAGCTGGAGGGAGCAGATTTCACAGGGGCCCCTTTTGGGGAGTATCTGCACATCTGGCTGGGCTTTAATTGCAGTTGGAAAATGGGAAGTAATGTGTTTAAACCGTAGCAGGGAGATGGAAGGGGGATGTCAGGAGAAGTCTCTGGTGGAGGAGAGTGAAGTGCTAGAGCTGCCTGTCTGGGAGGGAGAAGTCCATTGTCTGGGGCTTTGGGGACTGGGGTAGATGAGCACCTTTGGGGAACGTCACAGGAAGCATTTGTCCTGGCACACAGCCCGGGCTGGGCACTGGGAGATGCTGACTGAGTCTCATATGGTGTACAAATGGCCTTTCCACCAGCACGGGGAGATGGACTGTCTCTAGTCTGGCTTTCCTGGTTCTTCTGGTGGGGAGAGCCTGTGCCAGGCTGCCCAGAGAGGTGGTGGCTGCCCCATCCCTGGCACCATTGCAGGGGAGGTTGCCCGGGGCTCTGAGCACCCTGCTCTAGGTGCAGATGGCCCTGCTCCCTGCAGGGGGTTGGATGAGATGACCTTGACAGGTCCCTTCCCACCCAAACCATTCCATAATTCTGTATTTCTATGATCATTTTTTTTCCTGGCCACTAATTACAACATCATCACTTATTCTAATTGTACAGAACTTGCAGCTTTGCTGATTTTATTCTCCTTCCTTACACTGAATGACCTTGTGGAGCAAGCCACTGCTTCATGTCAAAGCTGCTTGAAGAGCTTAGTAGGTCTTGATGGTGTCAGGTTGACCGTACTCCCTGGTGCCATCTGTGTCATGATCATCAAACATGGATGGTCACAGAATCACAGAGTTGCTCTGCTTGGAAAAACTCTTGAAGATCATCATGTCCAACCGTTATCAAACTCTACCAGCTCCACCATATCCTCCAGCACCGTATCTAGATGGCTTTCAAACACATCCAGGGATGGTCATTCAGCCACCTTCCTGGGCAGCCTCTTCCAGTCTTTGGTAACCCTTTTGGTAGGAAAGTTTTTCCTGATGTCCAACCTGGTCTCTCAAGCCTGCGCTGGAAGTTAGCAGCGCTTCTCCGTGGGTGTCCTGTGGATGTCCACCTGCAACTGGAGGAGCTGTTCAGTTTCTGGTGGCACTTCTAGAGCTGCAGATGGATTACCCTTTGCTTTGTAGAGAGAACCAGCCTCTGAATCGAGTGGTTTTAAGTCTTTGACTTAACCTGCAGAAGGTTTTTGTTTTCCCTTGTGCTCTCCTGATTCTGCAAACGTCAGCTTTACGGCTCCTTCCAGCTGAGCAAGCAGCATCTGCTCATCTTTTTGCCCACCGTGGACAGGTCGAGTTTCACCCGGAGCTAAACACGGGGAGGGAGCATCCAAAGCCTTCACAAGCCCAAAAAACTCAACCTGCGAGGAGTTAAAAGGTCCGTAATTAGAAAGATGCTTTAGAGTTTGGGTTGAAACCAACCCGTGGCCCAGCCAAGGGTGGCACAGCTCTTCCTGAACCGCTCACTCTTCCGAAACCACGCTCTTCCAAAACCAGGAAGCTGCTGATGCTCAGCCACTTTTAACTTCAGCTTCACAAAGACCTTTTTTCTTCTGTTACTGGCTGGTTTTTGCCAAGCCATCGGCAGACGCGTGCGGGACCTGGCGCTGCCCTTGCCCCGGGGAGAGGGCTGGGTACTTCTGCCTTCAGCTCCATATTTCCACCTTTCCTCCCTGATTCCTGACGGGGTAGCAGGTCCCAAAGGTTGTGTTTTTCCAGGGGAAGCAAGTCCCAAAGGTTGTGTTTTTCCAGGGGAAGCAAGTCCCAAAGGTTGTGCTTTTCAACCCAGGCTTTGCTAATCCCTGGCGGCTCCCGGGCTTTGATACTGGTTTCAGTGGGAGCAGTGGGAAGATAGTGTTTGCTTTTTGGAGACCTGAATAAAAGGCTGTTTGGGGTTTGTTGTTTTGAAGGTTGCTCGGTCAAGGGTTGTATGTAAGGAAGGAGCCCAGCAGGTTTATTTGAGGCAAGGCTTGGGGCTAAAACAATCGGGTTAAGTGTTTTCAGGGTTTCCTACAGTGTTATCAGAGCTCCACAGGTCCTGCTTCCTGCAGCGTGAATCGGGGTGATAAAAAGAGGCCTCATCTCAGGCTTGGCAATGGGAAAAAGGAGAAATTGGGCTCTGTTTGTAAAAATATTTGCATTGCAGATGAAAGCCCCTTCCCTCTGTTGCTGCTGTCACGGGGGGGGAACGTAAAATCACAGCCCACCTTGGTGGTCACTCCTCTTCCCAGAGTCCCTACACTTCCATCCAGCAGCGAGGTCAAATATTGACTCAGAATTCCTCACCCTTCACCACTTCACTCCTAAAAAGTACGTTCCCTAAACGCTGGAAGTGGGAGGAAGGTTTTGAACGACCGGAGCCTGGTTCTCGGACAGGCCAGCAGCGGGGAGCATGGTGACCAGCAAGGGTGACCTTGTTGGTGGGCTCAAACGTGGACACGTGTGACGACCCCCTCCAAAGCTCCACTAACTGGGCCCTTCAGAGGAGAGAACCCGAGCTCTGTGGAGTTTGCTGAAGAGAAGAGTGGTGTTGTGAGACCCGGGGCGTCAGGGATGGCGGCGATGCTGGCGACGAAGCCGTCGTGGAGCTGCCAGGGTCACGTCCCTGGCACATCTTGTGTCCACGTGAGCTGAGTCACGGGGTAAAACCAAGCAGGGATAGGAGCTGGACATTCTCCCTCTGGTACAAGGGACGTGAGGAACCTGCACTGGTGAAAACTGGCTCTTCAAATGCCTCTGCCTTCCCTTTTCCCATCCGAGCCCGCGTTTCCCAGGGATGGATGTGAAGCAGGATGGTCCTGAGCTGCCACCAGCTCAGCCCCGGTGAACCAAATCTGTCCAGGTAGAGCACAGCCCCACTGCCACCCCTAGAAGTGGGTATTGGGGTTGGCACTTTGCCTCTACCTCGGCTCCTACTGCCCCGATCTTCTCTCTGCTATACTTTTTCTGTTTAATTCCTGTGCTTTTGGGGCAAATCTCTACCAAGCAGGATTTGTCTGCTTTAATTAGGCTGCTGGGCAGGTTAGGACCAAAGTGGTTGTGGCACAGGTAGCTAAACCCACTGCTCTCACCTCCCAGATGGCTATTTTAAAGCAGGGCTTCCCTACATTCCCCGACTCCTCGCTTTTGCCTTCCCACCCTGTACAAAAATGTCCCAAGCTGCTGAACCCATCCCCTCCCCGCCCCGTTCTGCACAAATCCTGCCCTCCCAGCCTGGGAGGAAATCCCTCATCTCTGCCAGGCTTTGAAACCATAGGGGAAAAAACAAAAGAACTCTCTCCCTGCATGGAAGAAGCTGCTTCAGAGGGACTTTCCGTCAGGGGCTTGCTCGGCGATGCTTTCTTTTTTCTGGGTTTTTTTTCCCTGGTTTATTTGAACGCCGAGAGGCTAAAACGTGTCTGGGAAGTGCTGCCAAACAAATAAATGAGGGCAGAAAGGTACCCGCTATTTATTTTGGCTGGCAGAGCTGCATCCTGGGGTATGGGAGGAGGAGGAGGAGGGGAGGGAGGAGGAGGAAGAGGAGTAGGAGGGTGAGTCAGCATCTCAGTGCAGCAAAAGATCTTCCACCAGGCTGCTGCAAGCGGAGGTTTCCCTCTAGAGGAACCTCGTCTCCTTGGTTCTCCGAGCACTTCCAGCATCTTCATTTGGACGAGGGGGAAACGGGGCTTTCTGGGGGGTGGGTTGTGCGCGGGGTCGACCGGCGGCAGGTTTCTGGGAGCCCGAGGGAAGGACGTGGAGCTGTTGGTGCAGCCCCTGAGCAAGCTCCCGTGGGTCCCAGCAGGAAGGGCAGGAAACGTAGAATGGTTTGGGTTAAAGGAGACTTTAAAGATCATCTCATTCCAACCCCGCTGCCATGGGCAGGGACACCTCCCACTAGAGCAGGTTGCTCACAGCCCCATCCAACCTCATCTTGGACACTTCCAGTGATGGAGCATCCACAGCTTCTCTGGGCAACCTGTGCCAGTGTCTCACCACCCTCAGAGTGAAGAACTTCTTCCTAAGATCTCATCTAAATCTCCCCTCTTCCAGTTCAAAGCCATCACTCCTCATCTTGTCCCTACAAGTCCCTCCCCAGCTTTCTTGTGGGCCCCCCTCAGATACTAGAAGGCTGCAAGAAGGGTCTCCCCAGAGCCTTCCTTCTCCTCTGCAGGCTGAACCCCCCCAGCTCTCCCAGCCTGGCTCCCAGCAGAGGGGTTCCAGCCCTCCCAGCATTGCTGGGGCTCCTCTGGCCCCGCTCCAATGCCCTTCTTGTGCTGGGGGTCCAGAGCTGGACACGGTACTCCAAATGGGGTCTCACTAGAGCAGAGCAGATGGGGAGAATCTGCATTGCTTCTGCTTTCCTTCCCACCAAGAAAAGATTTCATGTTCACCCACCTTGTTGCCCAGGCGAAGTTCAACCTTCATTTTCCTGCATCCTGACACCGATGGTTGGACTCGAAGATCTGAAAGGTCTTTTCCAACCCAAATGATTCTACGATTCTATGATGCGTAGGTCACAGCAGGCATGGGGCAAGCAGGGACTTGCCAGAAGCATCATCCTGGTTCCTGGTGGCCTGGACCACATGGGCAGCACCTCGGCACTGGGACCAGCTTGCTGGCGTGGCCAAGAGTTGCTCTTTCTCAGCAGGTCCAGCTCCCCGTGAGCCCGATAGTGACTTGGGGATGGAAGACGTGGTCACCTTGGGTGGAGAACGTGGTCGCTATGTGGGTGGAGAGCAGTGCAGCTCTGGGCACTGCCCATCGTCTCTGCCTGGACGAGGGGCTGCTCTGGCATCAGCCAGCCCCTGGAGAAGGAACTTCAACCACTCAGCCTTCTGGCAGCGGTGAAGGTCATTAGCAGCGAGCGCTCGTTAGGAGCCTGAAGCTGATTAATGCTCTGTAGCCATTTAGTTCTGGAGCCCAGCAGAGCTGGCTGGATTGAGCCTTGGCTGCTCTTACTCAGCACTAGACGCTGTGTAATCAGCACGAAGGAGGGATCTTCATCGTGCCCAAGATGCTGAAGCAGATGCCAGGGAGAAGGAGCAACGGTGGGAGCAAGCGGAGCTTGGGCCACGGGCGAGTGCCGTTGGCACCATCCTGAGATCAGGGGGTTTCAGGTTGGACTTTGCCACCTTCCCTTCCCAACTGGACAGGAAAATTTGCAGTGTTTTGCCCCGTTCCACCGCATAACATCCATTTTGTGGATCTGGTGAAGTCACCCAGCTGGACCTTAGGTCAGAGGAAGTTGTACTTCTCTTGTGGAGAGTTTGAATTTGAGGGTGCTGAGGGAGAAGGGTCGGTTTGGCAGTGACCAGGAGGCTGTGCCCCAGCATCTGTGTGCAGCTGAGGAGCGTGGAGCCCCCCAGCAGCTGCAGGTGGTGGTCTGCACCTTCTGCATTCAGAACACCAGAGGAATTGAGGGACTCGGTTTTGGGCCCCTTGCCACAGGGCAGACATTGAGGGGCTGGAGCGTGGCCAGAGAAGGGCAACGGAGCTGGGGAAGGGGCTGGGGCACAAGGGTGGTGAGGAGCAGCTGAGGGACCTGGGCTTGTTCAGCCTGGAGGAGGCTGAGGGGAGACCTTCTGGATCTGACAGCTCCTGACAGGAGGTTGGAGCCAGGTGGGGTCAGGCTCTGCTCCCAAGGAACAAGTGACGGGACAAAAGGAACTGGCCTCAAGTTGCCCCAGGGGAGGTTTAGGTTGGAGCTGAGGAACAATTTCTTCCCCTTGAGGGTTGTCCAGGGCTGTCCCAGGCTGCCCAGGGCAGTGGTGAAGTCCCCATGACCCCTGGAGGGGTTTGAAAGCCGTGGAGCTGTGGTGCTGAGGGCCATGGGTCAGTGGTGCCCTGGCAGTGCTGGGGGAGTGGTTGGACTCGATGATCTGAAAGGTCTCTTCCAGCCCAAAGGATTCTACGCTTCGCTGACTCTGTCAGTGTGAGCTGTAGCCTTGAGACCTTTGGGCTGGCAAAGACCAAACAGCAGAGGCAGAGTTGGGAGGAGATGGGCTGCCCTGTCTCCTTGTGCAAACGCTGTAGCGTTGGGATGCTGCTGCTGCCTCCTGGATGGTCTTTCACAGAACCTCTGCATGGCCCCAAGTGGGTCTTCTGCTGGAGGCAGGGTTCGGATGTGGAACACCATAACCACGTGATGATCCCCAGGTCACCGCGTACCTGGAGAGATTGGCTTCCAAGGAGAGAGTGCCTGATGGTCTTTCTGGGGTGGTTCATGCCTAAAGGTCCATCACCTTCTCCATCACTTATCCTGGAGGTTTTCTGTGCTCACCAACAGCCCAAAACACCCTGGAAGAGCTCAGAGTTACCTGCTGTGGAGGTACCTGACCAGTTTCCCACCCTGCTGGTGGTTGAGTGTGGAGAGGACTAGAGACACAGCGGAGCTGCGCGGGGAGGACAGGGGTGGGCATCTGTGCCACAGCCACCACTGCTGCTTAGTGACAGCAGGAGAGGGCACCCACGAGCTGTCTCTGCCCGCAGCACCAAGTGAGATGCAGGTTTGAGTGGAAATGAAGGTTTTGGGGCATTTTTTGGTGCCTGAACTGTTAGTTCTGCGAAGGAGTATCTGATGTAGCTTCTGGTGGGTGCTGGAGTTGAGCCTGTCGCACTTGGCCACTTCCTATGGATGTTACCTGCCTAAAAACCGGGATGGGGGGGACGTTGGTGGCATTAATTGCATAAATAGACACCTTTCCACGGTAGCTGCTCAGAAAATGACCTACGAATGGGGCTTTGAAGATGCCAGGAGTGGGGAGAAGCAGGTCCTACCCTTCTGCTGCAACGTGCACGGGCTCTCACCCATCTGCACATCAGTCCTGGTGCCAGGCTCGCCGCCGGCATGCAACCCTGCTCGCTTCAGGAGCAAGCAGTGCTCGTGGCACCGTCTCACGTCGTTAACTTCTGCCTCAAGATGGCATTTTTGAGCTTTAAAACGCGCCTGAGGCTTTGGGGGACATTGGTAGTAATGTGAAAACAGTTGTCCAAGCAACTTCACCCTCTGACGACACGGTGACCGTGTTCTCCTGGGGCTGCTGTTTGCCATCCCTGGGTGGGGGGGAGCAGGGGAACACTGTCCCCGTCGTGGGGATGGGATTACTCCTGGCAGGGGTCAGTCAAGGGAACGGGGGCTCCACCGAGGTGTGGGATGTTCCCACCACACCCTTCGTGATGTGAAAACCTCCAGCCTGGGCCTGGGGAGGCTTCTTTGGGGGTGGTGAGGCTCATTGCTGGAGGAGTTCCCAGTGGAAGATCAAGGAAATCCCAACGCAAGGTCAGCGTAGTTCTTCTTGAAAAGGCAGCAAAGAACTGTCCACCTGAGTTGGGGTGAGGTGGAGGAGACTGACAGTCTGAATTCGAGCTGTCCTGAATTCCAACCTCATCCTCCTTCTCGGGGTCCATCATGAGGGTTTAGGCATCTCGAGATCTCAGGCCAGAAGTGACGTGATGAAGGGCTTGGGGGGAGGCTGGGCAGAGCCAAGAGCGGAGCCAGGGCTGCGTCCCGGGCTTGGCTCTTGTTCCTTGGCCACCCATCTCTCCTGTGAGAGAGGGAGCACCACATCCACCTTCATCCTGATGTGTTGCCAAACAGGTAGCGAGGCACTGGGGTAAACTGGGAAAGACTCGCTCCCGAGTGCTCTTACTGGCTCAAGTAATCCCGCTCCAAGAGCCCAGCCCAGCTCCTCATGCTCCTCCAGCCCTTGGGACGCACCAGAGTCAGGCCAAGTCAAGTCCTTGGGCTGCAGGAGGTGGGAAGAACCTCTGGGGCTCCTGAACGTTTAGGGCTTGCTGAGGCAGAGAGGGGAGACGTGGAGGACTTGCAGAAGAAGGGCTGCCCTTTCCTTTTTGTTGTGCATGCCCTTGCCACGCCTTGACTCCATCATCATCGCTCTGCCTAACAAAGAGTAGATGAGAACGTGTTTTGACCATTGCCTTGCTTGGAACCGAAGCGTTTGTGGTGTGTGTGGTGTTTGCTTACGGCGCTGTCACAGCATTAACCAGGAGGACTGTTTTGTCTTCCCTCCACAGCCTGGAAGTGTCTCCTCAGGTAGAAACCAGCTCAGATGCTCCTTCTCATTTTCCTCCCTGCTCCCCTGCCCCGTTTCCTCCTGCCGCTGTAGCCCATCTCGCTCGCATGCCACGCGCTAACCTCTCTGCCGCTCTCGGAGACAGTCAGGCCGGATGCTTGTCCCCTACCAACCCATTCCTCAACTCCCTGCAGAGCAATCCCTTCTTTGAGGACCTCGTCGCTGACCAGGTACTAAATTCTCCTTCACCTACTCACTTTTTCTCTAGTTTCCCGTCTGAGCCGCATGCTTCAACAGAGGTCGCTGGGAACTTTTATTCCTCTGAGGATTGCAGTCCCTCTGCCTCCCTAAGACATAAAGACCCGGAGAGGGAGTCTCCAGCCAAAAGCGTTGGTGTCCCCGTTCCAGAAACTACTCCCCCAGCACTAGGAGACCTTCCTCCTCCGGATGAGAAACCCGCCGTCCCTCCTCCCCTCTCGGAGTGGGACGATACCTTCGATGCCTTTGCGACCAGCAGGCTCAAACCAGAGCTGAAGAAGGAAAACTTCTTCTCTTCGGTGGCGGCGGAGGGCATGGCTTTCATCGACGACCCCGATGCTGCCAGCCCGACGGAAAGATCGGCCGAGCCGGCTCGTGAGGAGGGCACGAAGGTGTTCGAAAAGGCCGACTCACCACCCGGCAGTGAAATGCCCACGACTCTACGATCTTGGTCAGATTTCTTCGGTTTAGACGTGGGGGCAAATTTAGTGAGCACCACCCAGGAAGCGACCGTGATAGAGGACGTGCCGAGCCCCGTGTCCGTGGGGTCGATGGGCAGGAGGAGAAAGAGCAGCACGCCTACGGTTTGGACGGCCGCCTTTGCAGCGGGAAATCCAGGAGAAAAAGAGACTTCGACACCGGCAACCGCTGAAAATAGCGCTAGGGAGGAAGGGGACGGTGATGAGGAGGAACCCTCTAGCCTAGGGACAAACGGGTGGATGACCATAGCCACCGAAACCTCTCCTGACCTGTCAGAGAGCGCCCGAAGCGCGGCCGAGCAGGAGTGCACAGGCCAGGAGGGCACCTTCGGCTCGCGGGCGGCCTTCCTCGGCCAAGACGTCTTCGAAGCGAAGAGCGGCTCCCGCGCTACCGCTTGTGTGTTGCCCAGAAGCACCTTTGCCCCCGAGCTCGCCTCCGAAACCCTGCCAGGAGGCAACGTGGCGGCCGTGCCCCCGCGGGTGCTGGCGGAGCCCCGGGGTGCTGGCGGCGAGGAGGAAGCGTTCGACATACGGACCTCGGTGTACCGGCTCCAGGCCAGCATGCGGCTCGAGGCCGGCGAAAGCCGGGTGAAACTCAGCGCTGACGTTCGCGAGAGGCACGTCGTCATCTCTCCGTGGACCGGGACTCAAGAGAGGGAGGAGACGGCGGCCGGCTCGGCCGTGCCGCCTCCCAAACCTCCGAGGTGGTTCGCAGCCGTGGGTGGAGGAAGGGACGGCGAGGAGGAGGATGCTTGCGACCCGCAGCCCAAGCGGCGCGGCAGCGAGGAGCGAGGGGAGGACGCTTGCGACCCGCAGCCGAAGCGGCGAGGCAGCGAGGAGCGAGGGCAGGACGCGGAGGGCCCGAAAGCAGATGTGGAGCTGCTGAAGAGGCGTCAGAACGAACCCTCTGTCCCACCATCTCCCAGCCCACCCGCGCTGGGAGCGGGCGTAGCTGAAGCTGGGAGCGAGTTCCCGGTCTCCGAGGATGCTGAATCTGGCACTGCAGACTCAGCAGCTAATTTGGAGGCGAGACCCGTCGAGCTGGCAGAAGAGGACACCTCTTTGGGGGAAGACCGGTCAAAGATGAATGAGCCAGATACAGTTGAGCAGTTTGAGACTTGCCCATCCAAGTTCTCCCTAGATGGATTAGGCCAGTCGGGTGTGAAGGAAAGCTGGAGCCAGCCGGGTTTATCTCCTCTGATGGGGGCTGCGGATGGCGCCGAGTGGGAGATGGTCTCCAAACAGGAGCTCAGTATACCGGGGCTAAACCCACCTTCTAAGCTAGACCCGGGCCAGCCAGAAACCTTCTGGACGGCTCTGGAAGAGGAAGAGGCAGCTGATCAGCCTGCAGATCTCAGCCCAGCGACACAACCCCAAAGGTTAGAGCGAGGGGAGAGTCCACCCCAGCCGGAGCCGGCGTGGGGTGGCGGTGAGAGGTGGCACGGGCCGGTGGCCATCCCCGCCGGGCGAGCGGGACCCCGGCCCGAGCCTTGCAACCCAGTGGCCATGGCCGGCCTTCCCCGGGAGGCAGAGCAGGGCAGACCCCCGTGCAGCGAGCCCAAGGGGCCGCGGAGCCAGCGCTCGGCAGCCGGCAGGATAGACTTCAAGAAGGCCGATTTCTGGAAGGCAGAGAGGGCAGAGGACAGGCACGAGCAGGACGCTTCAGCCCCGCGAAATCCCTTCGCTCCGGCGCTCAGCCCCATCGCCCCGAGCAATCCCTTTGTGCAGAAGCCACCAGACCCCCTCCCCGTCCAAGCTGTGCTGCCTGAAAAGCTTGATCAGGGAGGCTTCAGCTTCACCAGCCTCCGCGAGGAAGCCCCCGGGCGAGGCTTCCGACCCACTAACCTCCTCGGGGAGCCTCCTTTCCTGCATGACAACCAGCCCTTGGCCTTCTCCACCCCTTTCCTTGTGGCTGCGACTAACCCTAACCAGTTTGATTTCCCTTCCCCCGTCGCGTGCCCCGCCAGCAGCGGGGTCCCCGCCGCCAGCAGCCGCGCAGCCGCCCAGCCCTGCCCTTTGCCGCAGTCCGGTGACACGCAAGCTTCAGCGCTCGTGGTTTTGCCCAGGGAGACACAGCCAGCTGAGAAGCCCTTTTTCCAGCAGACGACCAGGTGAGCACTCCGGGGAAGGCGAAGGGTGCGTGAGTTGGTAGAGGTGAACCCCGTCTCCCCTCTGCTCATAGAGGGGGGCTCGGTGTCAGCGGCTCACGGTCGCGGTGGCTCCGAGGAGGCCACTCCGCGTGTTGCTGCGGGTCCTTTCTCCCTCACCTTCCCGTGGTCCCAGAGAGTCCAGCCTGGCCAGCTCGAAGCCTCGTCTCTCTCGGATCACGGTGAGGAATGGCCGCTGGTGTCCTGTGGTTTTCCCTCAACCAGGGCAAAGGGTTTTGACGCATCCAAGCCCTGCCCCAGCTGAAAATTCAGCGGCGGCAGAACCGCGTCCGCGTTTCATTCGGTGCTGATTTTGGCTGCATCATCTTCCCTGTGCTTGCGAAAGAGGTTCCTTCTCCACGTCTGCTAGGAGAGCTTCCAGCCGTTAATACCCTCGTGAGTTCCTCCATGGCATGTGCGCAGCTACTGCCCCTTCCCCTTTTCATTAATTCAGCTTTGGTTCCTTTCCTTTCCCAACAACGGTCAGGTACTAAAAAAAACCTTCTTCTCTCCAGAGACAAAATAAACCAAAAAGAAAAGTGGTTTCACCGCGGTGGTGGCAAAGTGCTGCCCTCCTCTCCCTCCTGCCGAGATGCCTGTTGGTTGGGAAGCAAGTGAGACTTGAGGAGAACTGGAATGGGAAAGGGGGTCGTACTGTGGTGGTCCGTCAGAGGAGGGAAGGGGCTGTTCCTCCTCATAGAGATGCTGAGAAGCCAAGATGCTGAGTTGAGGGCACTGGGTGTTGCTCTACGTCCTTCAGTTCATCTGGGTTTCCTGCTGCACCTTCCCCTGCTCTGCCTGGGCAGGAGAAGAGTCTTGGGCTTTGCCTGCTCACAGACAAGGATCAAGCTCTTACTTGGGGACCTGGGTCTTCTAGCAGGGATTTATTTCATCATCCTCACTTCTGCGACAGATGGAGCTTCCTGAGGGCACTGAAATGATAAAATCCTGTCTGGCCCAAGAATAATCTCGGTCATGGCCCTGGGGAGAGAGGGGCTGGGAGGATGGGGACAGCAGAACGTAGCTGAGCTCCAGCCCTTCTGTGTGGGGATCCTCCTTGGCCTGAGTGTGGGTTTGCAGAGTGACCTCGGGAGCAAAAACCAGCATGAGTTGGGTGTATTGGCTGGTTGGGTCTTTTCCTTCTCAAGGTCAGATCCTCAGATCATTCTTAGCTGGGTTATTCATCCTCCAACCAATCACCTTGTCCAAAATGTTCAGATAGAGGGCAAGGAGAAACCTCCTGATTTTTGGTGATGTTTGCTACGTTCCATGGAAAGAGAAGTGTCCTGCAACCCCAAAGGGTAATATGAGGTGATGAGAGTAGACCCAGGACCTTCTGTGTCAATAGTACCTGCTCACAGTCATCTTCAGGCCTGACTGTGCCTCCATCCAAGGCCTCATTGGCTCGTGGAGGACAGCAGGCTTGGACCTAAGAGCTGGTCCTCACCTCAGTGCTGCCTTCTGTCACGAGACACATCTGAGAAGTCGGTGAGCATCCCTGCTCTGGTTTCTCTGCCTGTAAGATGCAGATGTTTTGGATACTTGCTGCTGTGATTGAAGAACCTCTGAAGAGTTACCGAGGTCTCTGTGGAAGGTTCTGCACTTCTTTCTAAAGCTGGGGAGATGGGACTATTTGTTTGGGGAAGAGAGGAAAGGTGGAAGGGCCCTTTTCCAGGTCCTGCTTGTCTCTCCTAGAATCATCTCTGGTTAGGCTGGTCAGTGGACAAAGAAAATAAATGGTAGAAAAAAGGTGGAAGGAAGAAGGTAAAACTTGAAACTCGGAAGAGGCTTGAAGGCTTGGCTGGGACAAAAGTGTCTTTCTCATCCATCAGGCAAAGGAGGAGCTGGTACCTGGTGTGGATTTTGGAGAGTCCGGTGTGCTGGGGTTGTGTGTCCTCCTCAGGAGAGGTGTGGGAACCCAGGTCCTCTTCCCAGGTAGCCAGAGTGGCTCTCTGCTGGTCATCTCAATCAAGATGGCAAGTCAAGTGGTAGACCTGTATATCTGAGTGACACCAGGACCACCCACCTAGTCTGGCCACAGCGAGGGGGGTTGTGACCTCCTGGAAGAGCTTCTTGTGTGCCAGATTTGAAGAAGCAGATGGGGATTTGAGAGCCTGGAAGAGCACGTGGTGGGGTTGTACCTGCAGGTCCTTCACCTCTCTCCTGCAGTGAGGGAAGGCTCTGGCCACAAAACTGTGGCCACTGGCTAAGGTGGGTGCTCAGAGCACCAGTTGCCACACTGAAGTGTCTGAAGCTTCCCCTTTCTGCTCCTCGGGGAAGGGTGGGATGGTGCTTTCACTGCTGAGAAGGTGTCTCTGGTCACATCCCACCCTGGTCCAGGTGAGACCTAAAGGACAGCCCATGGCAGTGCTCTGGGGACTCCACTGCCTTGGAGGAGCCCAGCAGTTGGGCAGCTCCTTACCCATCGATGGGGTCACTCGGACGCGTGACTGTCGTGGCCTGGCAGGGCACGTGGAGGTGACGGGTCTGGGGACATCAGAGGTGCCAAGGTGATACTGGCAGACACAGCTTTGTGACTTCCCAACCTCAGGAGAGCAGCAGAATCGTCCCCTTCTGAAGAACAGGTTAAATCACGCGCCGGTCTTTGTGAGCTGAGCGTGTTCCTTGCGGAACCCTCCGAGCTTGAAGAGTGTCTTGGAGCTCAGAAGGTGGCTTGCCACTTCCACAGACAGACCTGGGAGAAGAGCTGCTGATCCCGAGTTCAAGTCATTCCCTTTCCTTCCGTAGACCCTTTCTCCACGAGGGTCTGGCCCTCGGGAAGCAGATCAGTCTCTGGTGGGTAAGGAAACCATCAGAGACTGGTTTCCTCGGATTTGTTCTCTTGTTCTCTGTGAGAAGCATTTTAATGGTGTCTTAAAAGTCTTTATAATAAAGACTTAATTTCCCAGTTGCTGTAGGGAGATACCCCCAGTTTTTCATGGGGCTCCACGATGACCTCGGGAGCACTGATGAAAGCTGTGCTGTGACACAGCCAGGCTGGCTCAGAGACAGGGACCTGGGCTGTGCCACTCTCACCCGGAGATGTTTCATCTCGAACATCTTCAGCTTCAGCAGGGACTTAGAGCCACTTGGACACGCAGCACTGGATGAGTCTGCCCGTCGGTGCATGCCGCTCTCAAATTCTATTTCATTGACCAGTGGATGGAAACAGGTCCAGCTTCTCAGCAGATCTGTCAGGACTTTGCTGGAGCTTGTCCAAAGAAGAGCAATGGAGCTGGGGAAGGGTCTTGAGCACAGGGCTGGTGTGGAGTGGCTGAGAGACCTGGGGTTGTTGAGCCTGGAGGAAAAGGAGGCTGAGGGGAGACCTTCTGGCTCTCAACTACTTCCTGACAGGAGGTTGGAGCCAGGTAGGCTTGGGCTCTTCTCCCAAGGAACAAGTGACAGGACAAGAGGGACCAGCCTCAAGTTGCCCCAGGGGAGGTTTAGATTGGAGCCGAGGAACAATTTCTTCCCCTTGAGGGTTGTCCAGGGCTGTCCCAGGCTGCCCAGGGCAGTGGTGGAGTCCCCGTGATCCCTGGAGGGGTTTGAAAGCCGTGGAGCTGTGGTGCTGAGGGCCATGGGTCAGTGGTGCCCTGGCAGTGCTGGGGGAATGGTTGGACTCGATGTTCTTTTCCAATCGAGGCAGTTCTCTGATTCGATGGTTCAGAGATGGCTGTGAGGCATGAAGCTACTTCTGCTCCCCTGGAAGTACTCAGGGCTGACCATCCTGGGCAAGGCTCAACTTCTCAGCAGATCCATCAGGACTTCAGACATGGCCATGAAGCATGAAGCAGCCTCTGCTCCCCTGGAAGTCCCTGGTGCCAACCATCCTGGGGTGGGACGCAGCTGGAGGAACATCTCCTGCTTTTGGAACCTCTCAGAGCAACAAGCTGAGGGGGCAGAGCTGATTTTTTCTTCTAAATAACTTTTCCAGCTGAAATTAATGGCAACTGGGCTGAAAGCCACTGGTGACCAGACTTATGGTGGGAAATGTTCTCCTGCTTTCAAAATGCATCCAAACTGCTGGCATCTCAAGGTGGTTGCTGGTTTTCATTCTGGAGAGTGGCCTTGGTAGGTGTGGTCCAAAAGAGGTCCCCTTCTGAGGTTTAAAATGGTTTGAGTGCTCATGACAACCAGCCAGTGCCCTGCAGACCTCTTGCTTAGGAGCGTCGGTCTCCTGCTTCTGGTCTTGGTCTCCGCGCTGGCTGTGGGGATGCGTGAGGTGATGGTGGCATCTGGGGTTGCTTATCTTCAGATCTGGCTGTGATGAGCTGTCCTGGTGGCTCCCCAGCCGCTCTCCTCCCCAGATAACACGTTTTGAGGAACAGTAGAAGTCCTGCAGTCACAGAAGAGCTGTCTTCTCCAGATCCTGCCATGAACCCTACTCGTTTGGGGTTCTGAAGGAGGCTACCAGAGCTTCAAGCAAGCAAAGTCCATCCTTCTGGGTTTTTTAAAGCATTTAGGAGTGAACAGTTTTTTACAGCCACCGCTTCAGTTCACCCTAACCCCGTCTTACATCATAACAGACAACTGCTGGGCCACCCAGAATGTGGTATGGTGCTGTTTGCAGCTCTGCTGGTGAAGGGTTTAGTCCAGGATGGAGACTGCTTGAGGTTGATGCATAGGACAGCAACTTCTACGACTCCTTTTGCTGTCAGTGGACTCCCACTCAGATTTGTGAGATCCCTCTCCATGCTTTCAAGCTGTCCTTGAACCCTTGGCCTTCTCCCCATGCTTGGACAGCTCTGGCAAGAGGTGTTGATCCTTTGGCCAGTTGAGGCTGGTCAGTGGCTACCGTTGCTGTCCTCTCCTAGCGTACGGATGACAGGAGAAGTCATCGTGGTTGAAGAGGACTTGTAGACATGCCTTTGCAGCATAACACTTGGTACGTCCCGATCCCATGGCACAAGGACACCAGCCTTGAGGACTTGGGCCACCCTCCTGATGCCTTCTGCGACGGTACCTTCATCCCAGCCTCTCCCATCACCTCTGACCTGGAGCAAGGTGGAAAACCTCCTGCTCTGCTTCTGACATGGAAACAGAGCACAGCTGAGTGGTTACAGCACAGGCTGGGCTAGAGAGGGGTCTAGAAGGCAGCGTCAGGTCACTTCTCTTTCCACCACGCTGAAAAGCAACTGTGCGTAGTTTGAGCCCAGAAACCATCTTTTGGGTGAAGAGTGAGACCAAAATAAAAGGAACTCCCCCAAAACTGTCAGAGAAAGTATCTTCAGGCACCGTCTGCTCACCCTCCCTTTTGGCCAGTGAGGGGGAGCAAATTCTGTGGTGTCTTCCAGGCAGGTGGAGCCCAGCTCTTGGGTTCTGGCAGTGCAGAAACCAGAGCATCCCTGAAACATCAGTAGGGACCCCAGACACTAATCTGGGGGCTCCTGGGCAGCAAAATGCCCCTTTGGGCAGTGGAAGAAGCACCCTCGAATCACATCAGACCTGGGTTCAGATCCCCTGCCTGGACCAACGCCTGGCAGCCAGGAGTTTTGACCCGCAGCATGCTGGGTGTGAGCAGCGGAGGTGTGGGCACGGGGATCTGGGCTGTATCTCAGCCCAGCACATGTCCTGGGGCTCCTTATCTGGGTGGAAATTCTGCTGGAGAGCTCTGTGGGCTCTGCAGGACACTGACACTTCTCTGTCCTTGGAGCAGGCAAGCTTTGAGCAACACACATGCAGAGGATTTCACAGAATGGTGGGGTTTGAAAGGGACCTCTGGAGATGCTCTGGTGCCACCCCCTGCTCCATCCAGCAGGG
>JANVCC010000035.1:42282237-42320570 GCA_025345505.1 Todiramphus chloris collaris
TTTCTCAGTTCCCTTCTTGATTTCTCAGTTCCCTTCTTGATTTCTCAATCCACTCCTTTGTTTTCTCCACACAATGAAAAACTTCCTTGCCCTTTGGAGGTTCTTAAGGGTTCATCCTCAAGGGATATGTTGCATTATGTTGGGTTTGTTTGGGTTTTATTTTTTGAGTCATAGAATTTTTTAGGTAGGAAAAGACCTTTCAGATCACCAAGTCCACCCATTCCCCCAGCAGTGCCAGGGCACCACTGACCCATGGCCCTCAGCACCACAGCTCCACGGCTTTCAAACCCCTCCAGGGATCACGGGGACTCCACCACTGCCCTGGGCAGCCTGGGACAGCGCTGGACAAGCGTTTTGGGAAAGAAAATGTTGTAGCTGTACTTTGCAAACGTGCAAAAAGAAAGTGTGTCCGTGTGTGCATCACGTGGCGGGGGCAGTTGGAATCCAGTTGCTCCAGTTTCATCTGCCGTGGCTTCTGGTGGAATGATTCTCTGCAGCAAACTTCCCTACTGATGTCTCGTTCCGAATGCGTGTGATACCGAAACAAAGCACCATGAAGTGCACATAACCTGGGAAGAGGAGGTTTTCTCCTCGACTAATTCCCATCTTTACCAGCTTTCTAAGGAAAGAATCTTTTTGGGGAGCTGCAATTCTTGCAGGTTTTTCCGGTCAGCAGGAAATGTGTCATTTCTGGAGGTCGAGCCTGACAAGTCCTGTCACGGAGACCCTGAGAAATCCCTCCTTGGGTGGAATGCCTCGTTTCCAAACGTGCGAGGTCCAACTGATTGGAGCAAGGCTTTTAATTGCTCCCTAATTAAGGTCCATCAGGAGAAGCCGGAGGGACCAGCAGATATTGTCACCAGGCTAACTTCTCCCATCTGACAGTAGCCTGGACAGACTGTGAACGCTCGGTGGGAAGCTCTTTTGTGGAGAAAGCTGGGGCGGGCTGATGATAATTCCCAGCAAAAGTGAAGCAGGAACCAAACTGGGCTTTTTGCTTCTCCTCGTCGTTCGAAGCGTAACTCTGCAGAGCGCCGAGCATCTTGCGCTCCCATATTTGGGTTTAAGATGGAAGCAGGATTAGATGTATGTTATTTATACGAACGCTACCTTCTTACTCAGCAGATTGACTGTCTGTGTTTATTCAGTGTCACATCTGCTGGCTCTGCTCGAACAAAAAAGTTTCTGGCTCCTGTTGTCTGTCGCTGTAGCTCCAATACAATAGGGCCAGCTGGAGTCAAGTCTGCCGCACGGCTCATCCGGCTCAAAACCGGAGCTGTTGAGTCGTTGGTGGCCGAGCACAGCTGGATTTCCATGTCCCACGTCCAGTTTGTGGTGCTGGTGTCCAGAAGACTCTTGCTTTGGATCACGTGCCAGGAAGTTGGCGTTGGTCCCCACGTGAAAGCAGTGAAACTCAAGGGCGTGCAGCGGGTCAGCGAGGTCTCGAAACCCCAATACGAGCCCCGTCTTGAGAGGCAAGATGCTCCTCTGTGCCCTGTCCCATCGGTGGAGCCTCTCTTAAGAGCCTCGAAGGCAAAACTTGACTCTTTTTGTGTTGATTCTGTGACAGTAATGTTGTCGTGCTACTGGCATAATGACTGTTATTATGGTCTGTATGTGCACATATGGGTTTCTGGAGGCAGCTCCAAGCCATGTGTAGGCATCAGTTGAGTTCCAAGAGAAGACGAGACACAGATCTTTCAGACAGAAACGCTGTGCCCCGGAGCAAGGAGGACAAGGTGGAAAATCAGTACAAGAGCTCACGGGTGGGATGGAGGTGTCTGATGCCTCTCCATGTGTGCAGTCATCCATGGGGCCCAGCACAGTTGTCCTCTGTCCCACCGGGGTGCTGGAGTGATGGTTGTGAGGGACTCAGGGTGCCCATGAGGGATTCCTGAAAGTGGGAGTCAGGTCAGTGTCATGTGGGTTACTTTCCTGCTGGCATCTCGGAAGACTGAGAGGGGATCTTCTGAATGCTGGTCAAGAGCTAAAGGGCCCTGGGGGGTGAGAGGATGGGGACAGACTCTGCTCAGGGGTGCCCAGACACAGGACAAGGGGCACCAAGGGGCACCAACTGGAAGCCAGGAGGTTCCATCTGAGCAGGAGGAGAAAGGTGTTTGGTGTGAGGGTGTGGGAGGCTGTGCCAGGCTGCCCAGAGAGGCTGTGGAGTCTCCTTCTCTGGAGAGATTCCCACCCCGGCTGGACCCTGCGCTGCTGGGCCCCTGCTCTGGGTGCCCCTGCTGGATGGAGCAGGGGGTGGCACCAGGGGATCCCCAGAGGTCCCTTCCAACCCCCACTGTGCTGGGATTCTGTGGTCTCTGGTTTTGTCCTTTCTCAGTTCAGTGTGCTGAACTAAGCCCCTAATAACGTGATCCTTCAGCAGCTCTTTCTGCAGAGACCGAAACCTGCTGATGTAGTCCCACAAGTGTGCTCCAGGACCTTGTGGGTCAGCACGTGTTGACCTGAGTCAGGGCAGAAGAGCTTGTGTAAGCTGTTTGCACTCAGATCTATGGGTTGAGTCTAAGCTGATTCATTCAGGCTGAGTCAGGTGGTGGGTTTTGGCTATGCAGGCAGCTGAGGTGGCTTGCACCATGCAGTTGAGTGCTCCTCCTCTCCAAAAGGTGCCTGCTGGCAGCGGTCCTGGCCCATGGTAACTCCCAAACCGCGATCGGGAATCTCTCGGCAGAGGGGTTGGATGATCTCAATGGATCTCAATCAAAACTGTGCCAAAGACTACGCTGATGGAAGCTCATTCCCTCACCCAGAACCATAAACCCCGGGCTTACAGGTCAGTGGCAGCCCACCTCCTGCTCCTGGTGGACTTTGGGAGTGGAGCCGGAGTTCTCCAGCTGCACGTTCTCCAGCAACGTTCACCACAAGGCAACGACTGAGCCTTTTTTCCCCCCAAAAACTTGGTGTCCTTGGGTGGTGCCTCCCAGGTGGACGTGGCTTCGGGCGCTGTGGCGGAGCACCAAGCGTGGACTTTGCGCTTCCGAGTGGCTGAGCGTGGTAGATCCCTGGCACTGCTGCTGGGATTAGGTTTGTGAGAACATCCTCCGGGTGCAGATGGTCTGTCTAGCACCCTATTGTGAGAGCCGAGACCCCACCATCCACCGCTAGAAGTGCTCGAGTTTGTACGAGAAGAGGGGGATGAACGAAATGACACAGACCGGTGACGACTCTGGCTGCAGTTTATTTATTTTCTTTCCCCCTTTTTTTTTTCTTCAAGTGTTGCTGTAAAAGCTCCAGTGACACCTCTGCCTACAGACAGCGGGATCGCCATCGAGCAACGCTAAATACTGAAAGAGAAGCACAACCTTGCAGACGGGCCCCTTCTTATTTTATTTTGTGTTTCTTTCCCCCCTCCCCGTTGAAGGGGAAAGGAAGTGTCAGCTCTGACATGATCAGCTCCCAGCACGCAGAAAGCCAGGGAGCGGAGCAGGTTGGCATTTGGAGCTGCTGCACCTTGGGAAGCTGCTTCTTCTTTTGGGGCGGCTCCGGTGAAAAGAACGTGCCTGGCTTTCCTGCAAGGACCACGAGACAACCGTGCCTCTTCACAGGTGGAGTTTTGGGGCTGTGTGAGTCAGTGGTTGAAACTACCTGAACACCTCCAGGCCGTGGGAAGGGTGTCTGCTGGGGTTGGTCAGCCGGGAGCAAAGGAGGCTCAGGGGAGACCTTCTGGATCTCAACGGCTTCCTGAAATTCAGGGGGTTGGAGCCAGGGGGGGGTCAGGCTCTTCTTCCAAGGAACAAGCGCCACAACAAGAGGAACCGGCCTCAAGTTGCATCAAGGGAGGTTTAGGTTGGAGCTGAGGAACAATTTCTTCCCCTCCAGGGTTGTCCAGGGCTGTCCCAGGCTGCCCAGGGCAGTGGTGGAGTCCCCGTGATCCCTGGAGGGGTTTGAAAGCCGTGGAGCTGTGGTGCTGAGGGCCATGGGTCAGTGGTGCCCTGGCAGTGCTGGGTCAACGCTTGGACTCGATGGTCTTGAAGCTCTCTTCCAACCAAACTGAGTCTGTGACTGTTAACGTGGCCCTTGCACATAGTGCTTCTGTTCACTTTCTGCACCAGTCTCTTGTCCCCCTCGGGAACCAGCAGCAGCATTGCTCCAGGATTCTTCTTTGCCAGAGTTCCCCTCTCTCCCCACGGAGTTGAAAGAGGAAATTTCATGAAGACTTCGACTTTTTAAAAGCAAAATTGGGCTCTTTTTTTTTTTCCTGTTGTTTTCTATTTGTTACCACACTAAACAAGATGGGATCTGGCCAGGGTTGTTATAGTAACTACTAAGATTTCCTCAAGAGAAGGAGGAAAAGAAAAAAAAAAATAGAACACAGCCCCATTCATCTCTTCCTTCCAGTTTTTCATTCAGAGTTACATGCTGTTCCGCGGAGATAATTTGCAAGCCACACAGTGTAGGTAATTTCAGTGACAAAAACACATACCGATAATGAGCACAAATGGCTCTCCAGAAGGTTGTGCTGGCACTCCTGGGTTATTTTCTAGCGTCGAGGCAAGGAGGGTTCTCTTCCCTAGAGCTGCAGTCATTAGTCGTTCGGCTGTCGGGCTTTTCACCCCTGGATTTTCACGCTGTCTGTGATATTATACGGTTGTATTTTATCGATGCGCGTGCGAGGTAAAAGGTTTTTCCTAATCGGATCTTATTAAAGAACCACAAGGCCAATATAGACTGGAAGGGACCTTTTGAGATCATCCAATCCAACCCCCCCTGCAGGGAGCAGGGCCATCTGCAGCTAGAGCAGGGTGCTCAGAGCCCCGGGCAACCTCCCCTGCAATGGTGCCAGGGATGGGGCAGCCACCACCTCTCTGGGCAGCCTGGCACAGGCTCTCCCCACCCTCACCATCAAAAATTTCTTCCTTCTCTCCAGTCTCAATCTCCAGTTAATAGTGTTGTTTGTTTGGGGGGAAAACTATGAAGTGCTGCAGGCCTGAGAAAAAAATGGGATTTTTGAGATGTTTTGGGCATTTCCAGCCTGTGAAGAAGAGTAATAGTACAAGATCACAGCAGGACCTGAGCCTTTTAAAGTTGTTCTTGATGGCTTCTTGTCCTCAGAACGAGAAGGACAGGGACCTGGTGGAGCGGGGCCAGAGGAGCCCCAGCAGTGCTGGGAGGGCTGGAACCCCTCTGCTGGGAGCCAGGCTGGGAGAGCTGGGGGGGTTCAGCCTGCAGAGGAGAAGGCTCCCCAAGGGGAGACCTTCTGGGGGCCTGGCAGGGCTTGGAGGGACCTATCAGAGAGATGGGGACAGACTTTTGATGACGGCCTTTTGGGACAGGACAAGGGGTGATGGTTTGAGACTAAAAGAGGAAGATCTAGACTGGAGAGAAGGAGGGTTTGTTGACACTGAGGGTGGGGAGAACCTGGCCCAGGCTGCACAGGGAGGTTGTGGAACCACGACCAGGGCTCTGAGCAACCTGCTCTAGTTGCAGATGTTGGAGGTTGGACTGGATGACCTTTGGAGGTCCCTTTCCACCCAAACCACTCTGTGAGTCTACGATTCTAAGCCTCATTCGGTGTCTTTGTACGGACTCTGCACTTCTGCGGAGTTCTTGCCAGTCTGCTGAAGAACATGGAGAATATATAAAATCCCAGGGCTGGAAACCACCTGGACCTGATGGGTTGAGCTCCACTGGCATGAAAACGGCTGCAGGTCCCAACCCATGGGCTTTGAGGTGAGGGAATTGCTGCTGGCCCACATGTCCTGTGTGTGGAATGTCAGGACAATAGCGGTTAGCGTAGCTGCTGGCACTTGCAAGGACACAACCAAAGTCCTCTTTGATGTTGGTGTGAAAGGGAGAGAAGTAGTTTTTCCGCCACTGATCCCATGGAGCTCCTAATGAGCTTGGCACTGCTCGCCTTAATTCCAGGAGGGCGAGGAGATTGGGGCTGGCAGTGATGATGAGGAGCCTTTGCATGGTTACCCTGAAACCTCAGGGCTTTAGATGAGCCACCATCCCACTATGTGTTATTTTCCAGCAAATCTTCTCTTCTTTATGAAATATCCTCCGTCGCTGAGCTCGGAAAAGCTGCCAAACTGGCAGAGCTGGTGCAGAAACGTTGACCCGAAGCCGGTGTTACTCATCTGGATGGCAGAGAAACCTCTAGGAGGCTCTGGGAGATGTTCAGGCATAGACATGCTTGTTTTGTATGTTCAGAGAATGGCTTAGGCTGGAAAGGACCTTAGAGGTCATCTAACCCAACCTCCCCAGCATGCGCAGGGATGCCTCTCAACTAGACCAGGTTGCTTTCAAACCCCTCCAGGGGTCACGGGGACTCCACCACTGCCCTGGGCAGCCTGGCACAGCCCTGGACAACCCTCAAGAGGAAGAAATTGTTCCTCAGCTCCAAACTAAACCTCTCCTGATGCAATCTAAGGCCAGTTCCTCTTGTTCTGGTACTTGTTCCTTGGGAGCAGAGTCTGACCCCCCCCTGGCTCCAACCTCCTGTCAGGAGCTGTTGAGATCCAGAAGGTCTCCCCTCAGCCTCCTTTGCTCCAGGCTGAACAAGCCCAGGTCTTTCAGCTGCTCCTCACCACCCTTGTGCTCCAGCCCCTTCCCCAGCTCCGTTGCCCTTCCCTGGCCATGCTCCAGCCCCTCAATGTCCTGCTGGGAGTGAGGGGCCCAAACCTGACCCCAGGATTCCAGCGGTGGCCTCCCCATTGCCCAGTCCAGGGGCACAATCCCTGCCCTGGTCCTGCTGGCCACCCCAGTGCTGACAGAAGCCAGGATGCTGGTGGCCTTCTTGGCACACAGTGGCTCAACAATTTCCTGCCAGGCTCTGTCTGTGTGAGCTGCGACTGCTTCAACTGCCAGACTCTTTCTTAGCTATTTCTCTATGTCTCCGTCACCATAAATTGGAGTAAGTTGGTGATTCTGACTGGCTGGTGGCAGGACTGAGTGCCCGGGTGATCCCTTGAGCACGTGAGATGTGGTTATCCTTCTGTTTCCTCGGAACTGCTTTGCACGTGCACGTCTCTGGTGGTAGACTGGGTCACTGGAGCCGCTCTTCGTTGCAGGGGTGTGATGGGAACGGGCTAAAACTTGCTGTGCTCTCACTTCCTAGTAGGCACTGAGTTCGTAGTGGTGATGCTGAAGAGTTGTGGACGTCTTCAGCTGGACGCCCCCAGTATGTGTACTGGGAGAGGGCGTGGGGGCAGAGGGATGGTTTCAGCCTCAGCGGGTTCCCTGTTGACATCACCGGGAGGAGTTAATCTGAGCGATGGGTGTTTCCTGCTGCACCTCAGTGTGTCTGCTCTGTCTGGAACTGTCTTCTACCTTTAAGTGAGGACTCCATCTCTCAGAGATGGACCTTCTCTAGTGTGGCCAGGGGAGCCCCAGCAATGCTGGGCGGGCTGGAACCCCTCTGCTGGGAGGCCAGGCTGGAAGAGTTGGGTGTGTTCAGCCTGGAGAGGAGAAGGCTCAAGGACTTCAAGGGAGCTACAGATGGGGATGGATCTTTTTTATCAGGGACTGCAGTTATAGGACAAGGGGTGATGGCTTTAAACTGGAAGCAGGGAGATTTAGATGAGAGAGAAGGAAGGAATTCTTCGCTCTGAGGGTGGTGAGACACTCTCCCAGGTTGCCCAGAGAAGTTGTGGATGCCCCATCCCTCAAAAGTGTCCAAGATCAGGTTGGATGGGGCTTTGAGCAACCCGGTCTAGTGGGAGGTGTCCCTGCCCAGGTCAGGGGGGTTGGAACGAGGTGATTTTTAAGGTGGCTTCCAACCCAAACCAGTCTGTGATAATACGATTTATCCACCTTCTGGTACCATACCGAAGACTCTTAGGTTTTTAGGATGTCTTCTATAGATGCATTACAAGGGGGAGCTGCTTCTGTTTTCTCTCATGTCTTCCTCTACACCACTTCTGTAGTTAGAAACCAGCAGGGCTGTGACAACCACGAGCACGAGTGTCCTTGATTCCTTTTTCCTTTTATATTACACGGGTGAAGGGACCCATCCTAACGTTTGCACGAAGGAAGACTCTCATTCTACACCTTAAATTCGTTGCCTTCAAGAGAACAATTGGGTGCAGGACAAGTGTTGCAGACCATGCTGCTTGTTTTCTTTGCAGAGTCGTCTGAAGGAAGCCGTGCAGTTGTTGGAGGATTACAAGCACGGGACATTGCCCCCAGGAGTCACCAACAAAGAGGTAAGAGGAAAAAACCAAAACCATCATTAAACTTCTACTTCTTCCTGAGGTTTGGAGCGGGGAGGATGATGTTTTGGGCTGGGTCTGCAGTCTAGTGCACCTCTCCCAGGCTTTCTTTGGTGTTTTCTACTGGTGAAGTCTCAGTCTGGCTCTGCTTGGTCAATCGCTGCCTTCCGTGGTGTTGCTTCTGGTCCCTTTGGAGCCCAACTGCCAGTGGGTTATAGGGAATTTGGGTGGTTCTGAAGATCCCACGTTACCATGAACTAGTACAGGTGAGGGGTAGACCTGCTGGAAAGCAGCCTCATGGAGAGGGACCTTGGCATCCTGGTGGACAAGAAGTTCTCCATGAGACAGCAACGTGCCCTTGTGGCCAGGAAGGCCAATGGTCTCCTGGGAGGTGTAAAGAAGAGTGTGGCCAGCAGGTTGAGGGACGTTCTGTCCCTCTGCTCTGCACTAGTGAGACCTCACCTGGTTCAGTTCTGGTCTCCCCAGTTCAAGAGGGATGGGGAAATACTGGAGAGAGTCCAGTAGAGGACTACGAGGATGATAAAGGGAATGATGAAGGGGATGATGAAGGCTGGGAGACCTGAGGCTTTTAAATCTGGAAGAGAGAAGACTGAGAGATCTAATTAATGTCTTTAAATCCATGAGGGCTGGGAGTCAAGAAGGCAGGGGCAACCTCTTTTCACTTGTGCCTTGTGATAGGATGGGGGGCAATGGATCCAAGCTCGAGCACAGGAAGTTCCACCTCAACATGAGAAAGAACTTCACTGTAAGGGTTGTAGAGCATTGGAACAGACTCCCCAGAGAGGCTGTGGAGTCTCCTTCTCTGGAGACTTCCAAGACTCTGTCTGGATGCATTTCTGAGTGATCTGCTCTAGTTTTGTCCTGCTCTGGCAGGGGGGTTGGACTGAATGATCTTTGGAGGTCCCTTCCAACCCCTACCATCCTGTGATTCTGTGAGAGTGCCAGAGCCTGGCCCAGGCTGCCCAGGGAGGTTGTGGAGTCTCCTCTGGAGACTTTCCAACCCCCCTGGATCTGTTCCTGTGTGGGCTGCCCTGGGTGACCCTGCTCTGGCAGGGAGGTTGGACTCGATGATCTCCAGAGGTCCCTTCCAACCCCTAACGTTCTGTGAGTCTGTGAATCTGGGAGGAAAAAAAGAAGCTGGTGTTGAGGAGAGGAGAACAGCAGAGAATGATGCAGCAGCAGATGACTCAGTTCCCATCTGCCTGCAGGCAGCTGAGATCCAAGTCATCCGCTGTGGCAAACCACGCAGAATTTTGACCTACATTTTGGGTTTGCCTGGTGACAAACCTGGGATGTCCCCAGAGCTTGTTCGGAATGGCACGGAGAGCAGGGGAACAGAAGCCCCGCGGTTGTCGTTTCCCTCAGCCGTGACAGCGCGTGCGGGAGGTGAACCTTGTGATGCTGAGCTGGAGGGTTCTGGGTGTAAAACGAAGGTACGGGGCAGAGGAGGAGAGAGAAAATGATGCCAAAAATGCCTTTCCTAGAGGAGAGCAAGCACAGTGGTGGGAAAAAGACAACGCAATTCTTCTCTTTTTTTTTTGTTGTAAAATCCTGCTGTGGTTCACTTGGATCAGAAGGGAGAGTTACGGTGGCTGGGTTTGTGTGGTTTGGCTGACTGTAGGATAAAGTTGCTCTCCCAGGAGGAGCCTGGGGTGGAATTGCAGCATCTGCTGCTTGTTATCTACCCGTGCTGCGCGGCGGTAAACGAAACCAAACCCCAGGGAGAGGTGAGCACACCATGGGTTCATCCCAGCAAAGCTCTGGGACTTGAATGTTCGCCCGGGGAATTCTTCACCATGAGGGTGGTGAGACACTGGAACAGGCTGCCCGGAGAAGTTTTGGGTGATCCATCACTGGATGTGTTGAAATCCAAGTTGGGTAGAGCTTTGAACAACCTGGTCTAGTGGGAGGTGTCCCTGCCCATGGCAAGGGGCTTGGAATGAGGTGATCTTGAAGGTCCCTTCCAACCTAAACCAGTCTGTGATTGTATGATAATGCCACAACTGCTCTAAAGAGGGGTGAAGGTGGCAGTGACCTGAAAGCAGATGACAATCGCTGTGCCCAGGCTGCGGTGGGATGGGAGCAACCACAATTCTGAAGCAGCCAAAGCTACCTTATTAACTTGGAGAACGGATCCATGAAGGCAGCAGGTCTCAGTCCTTCTTTACTCCTTGAGCTGGCTGGTTCTAATGAAACAGAAGGTAAGTTGGACAAGAGAAGCATCAAACACTGTGTGGCACTCTTGTGATCCATCTGGGAATTTATTGGGAGCTTCCCAGCGTGGCATGATGGGCTGGCCAGCTCCTGGGTCATGACGCTGATGTTCCTCAAGGGACACCTGAACACCCTGAGTTCCTTTTGTTGTCCTGGAACCCCTCTGCTGGGAGCCAGGCTGGGAGAGCTGGGGGGGTTCAGCCTGCAGAGGAGAAGGCTCCGGGGAGGTCTGTCAGAAAGATGGGGAGGGACTTTAGATCAGAGCCTGTTGGGACAGGACAAGGGGTGACTGATTGAAATTCAAAGAGGGAGATTTTGACCACAGAGAAGGAGAAATTGTTGATGGTGAGGGTGGTGAGAGCCTGTGCCAGGTTGCCCAGAGAGGTGGTGGCTGCCCCATCCCTGGCACCATTGCAGGGGAGGTTGCCCGGGGCTCTGAGCACCCTGCTCTAGGTGCAGATGGCCCTGCTCCCTGCAGGGGATGTTGGACTGGGTGACCTTGAAAGGTCTTTTCCCACCCAAACCAGTCTGTGATTCTCTGACCCCCTGGGAAAATAGAATTTCATTGAATACTGAGGGTGTGGTGCCATCAGGCATTGGGTACTTCTCCTGTTGATTAGCCAAATACCCTCCTCTCTGGGATGGAGAGGAAGATCTCACAGTCAACCTGATGGGAACAGGGCTGTGGTTGCCATCATGGTGGCTCCCATGGATATTCTCTGAGCATCAGTGGTTTCCCAGCTCCAGGGGCAGAAGGGACAGTGGAGGGGAGGGTGCAGGAGCTGTGGGTAGCTCCTTTGCTAATCACCTCATCTTCACCATGGTCAAGGAGCAGGTACTGGAGCAGCGACCTGGCTCATGGGACGTGGTGCTCCAGTGGTACCTGAGAGAGGCTGATCTGCTGTTATCACACATCTAACAGGCTCCTCGAGAGAGAAACCATCAGCTTGGCCATCTTTGTTAAAGAGCTGACGCAGGTTTGGTTGCCAGAACCCTGTAGAGATGCAACTCCTACCCACAGAACAGGTTCTCCAGACATGGGTTGGGTACTGCCCCTCTGGGAAGACGCCCGAACGGGCTGCTGGGCTTCGTGATTGGAATTCAAATCCCAATCACCTTAGAAACCTTTACAAGACAAACAGTTTGGGCAGAGTTTGGATGCATTAGCTTCCCAAGAACCCACCCCCCAAATATCAGCTTTGAGATCAAGAAGACAAGTTGTTTTGACAGAGTTGTTTCACTAATCTCCCGACTGATCCACTTGTGCTGTGCGGAGCGTTTGACAGCGTTCAAATTCCTGGGTATTTTTTTCTTCCCCCCACCCCTCCTCATTCAGAATCTCGTGGCTCTCATGAAGGATGATGGCAGGCAGTAGCTGAAAGCATAACAACAGCTCAGCACCATCTCTATCGCTTGCTGGAATGGTTTCACCGCCTGAAAAATGGAAAGCATAAAAGCCTAGAGCTATGTAACATCAAGTGTCTCCTCCACACTTCTCTTCTTGACAGGATTCTTGCAGAGCGAGCCGCTCTCTTCCGCATTTGCAGAGCAGGTTTTTGAAAATGAGCTGAAATGGAACAATTATGGACTATCTAACTTGGAAAAAAAAAAAATAAACCCCAACCCAAAACCTCCTCTGAAGAGCCATCATGATCTAAAGAAAAAAAAAAACCCAAACCAAACCCTCTGAAGAGCCACGATCGTGCTTTTGCTCCAGTTCCCCATGACCACCTCCAAGGCAGTTTCTGGAATAAAGGCTGCTTGGCTCCAGTAACTCGCTCTGAGATGATTCATGGACACCAGCACTGCCAACACCTCCATCTCTTCCACCTTCAGGTCTCTCATCCAGTAGGTCTTGTAGTTGCTCTTCAAGCGGAGTGATTTCACCGCTCGGGTACGTGCTCAAGGTGGTAAAACACCCTTATTTTTTGGGGGGCATTGTGAAGAAAAATGGAGAATTGATCCTTTAACTCCCAGTAGGCACCAGACTGCTGATGGCTTTTTATTGAGGCAAGCGATAGGGTTTTATTAGAGAAATGTTAAAAATGTTTAAAAAAAGCCCTGGATTTTTATCATAGGTGTATCAGTTATGTAGTCAGCAAAAGAAGAGGACAAATAGCTTCTGGGTAAGCTGCTGGAGTGAGAAAACCTATTCCAGTCTCCACGTCTTCAGCTTAGCTTACTTACCCAACTTTTTCTTAGAATTATGGAATTGTTTTGGTGGGAAGAGACCTTTAAGATCTTGGAGTCCAACCGTTCTCCCAGCACTGCCAAGGCACCACCGAACCATGTCCCTCAGCACAACATCTTCACAGCTTTCAAACCCCTCCAGGGATCACGGGGACTCCACCACTGCCCTGGGCAGCCTGGGACAGCCCTGGACAAGCGTTTTGGGGAAGAAATTGTTCCTCGGGTCCAATTCAAAAGCAAGGTTTGGGTTTTATTGTCTTTGAGTTTGAGTATTTCACATGCTACATCCCAAAACCCCACCAACCAAACCCATCCTACAGAGAGGAAATACCCCACACTGTAATTAAGCCCCTTCTCTGACAGGCTCTTAAGGCTTCATGACTTTTCTCTCCATCAGAAGGTACTCTTGAAATGCAGCCTTTTGGGGCTGCATTTCTGTTCCCTTGGTTGATTGGTATTGGATATTTGAACAGGATTGGAGGATGTGCTTGGAGAACAACCTCCCTGAAGGCTATGGGGAGGTTTGGTCTCCTGGTGGGGGATTTTGGGTGGTTGTATGTCTCTGTGTTTGCTGCTGGAACTCCATCAACCCAAAAGTGTTTGTTGGAAGAAACAGGCATTTCCTGTAATGCTTTAGAAGTAGAAATTTCTGCTGTGAAAGCTGCAGGACAACTGGTGGGCTTAGGAAACTCCTCATTGCTTGGTTGTCTTTGGTGACTGCAGGCACCAGTGTCTTTCTGCAAAGGGTAAGTGCATTTGAAGCGCTGCTGTGTCCTTCTCAGCACAGGGGAGATGTGGATCTCTTGCAGTGAGGCCAGAGGAGCCCCAGCAATGCTGGGAGGGCTGGAACCCCTCTGCTGGGAGCCAGGCTGGGAGAGCTGGGGGGGTTCAGCCTGCAGAGGAGAAGGCTCCCCAAGGGGAGACCTTCTGGGGGCCTTTCAGGACTTGAAGGGGTCTGGCAGAAAGATGGGGACAGACTTTTGAGCAGAGCCTGTGGGGACAGGACAAGGGGTGATGGTTTGAACTGAAAGAGGGAGATTTAGACTCTAAGAGAAAGTGAAATTGTTGGTGCTGAGGGTGGTGAGAGCCTGTGCCAGGCTGCCCAGAGAGGTGGTGGCTGCCCCATCCCTGGCACCATTGCAGGGGAGGTTGCCCGGGGCTCTGAGCACCCTGCTCTAGCTGCAGATGGCCCTGCTCCCTGCAGGGGGGTTGGGCTGGATGACCTTGAAAGGTCCCTTCCCACCCAAACCAGTCTGTGACTCTGTGATCTGATGCCGTGTATTCCCCATCCCAGAGGAAGACGCAAAATAGTAGGATCCTTAGAAACCAGGGGAGAAAAAAAAAAAAGGGGAATGTGTTTGATTCATGTTGATGGGAGAAACTGGTTCAGTTCTCAGTTGTGTCCCATCTCTTCCAGCTCTGTAAGGACTGGTCTATTCTTACCCTTCTAAAAGGATTCCTTCCTCTTGATCATACACCTTTGTTCCTGCCCTGCTTTGAGTGAGACCAGAGCTGATTCTGGGCAGTGATGTTCCTTTCCAACTCCCAGCACTGGACACTCCCACCAGTGACAAGGCCAGGGGTCCCCAAACTGGCCAGCGAGATCCCAGCCCATGGCCAGCATGTCCAGTATAAAGCTGAGGGGGCAGGAGGGGCTCGTCCCTCTCGGCCGCTTTGCCCGGCTGGGCTCGGCTCCTCTTCTGGGTTCCTCCTCGGAGCATCCCAGGAGGACTCTGTCCCTTCTGCCTTCCGTCCCCATCTGGGTGTTCCTCAATCCGGCACCAGAATCCAGCTCCTGAGCACAGCTCCCAGCTGCTGCTGGGCCCAGGCTGGGACTCTCCCAGTGCCGGCTCCACAGCAGCAGTGGTGACGGCGACGTAATTGCCGTCGGGGGGTTGGGTTCAGTGCTGGGTTTGTGTCTATTTGTATAGATTCCATTTTTATTATTATTTCCCTGTTCATCCCACCTGTTCCAGTTGCCTTTTCCCATCGCTCAGTCTCTCTCCCTCATTCCCTTTCCCTTCCCCTTTGGGTTAGCAGAGAGCATCTGCCAGAGCTCTTAGGGGCTGCCCAGACCCCAAACCCTGACAGCTCCTCATGTAAGTGCTTTTTCACAATACTTAAGCCACCTTTTTAGCTCACGTTCCTTCCAGGCCACCAACGTTCTCAGGGACCGAAGGCCACAAACCGCTTTTTGGCACGGTTTACACCAGCATCTCCCGGGGTTGGCAGGATCCATCCCTTCGCACGAGGCTCTGGTGCGAGCTGCGAGTGGGTAGGTGCAAATGACACAAGCGAGTGCACCAGGAGCCAGTTTGCAGCTGAAGGTCCAGACTGTCAACGTATCCAAGTCTAAACAGGACAGGCGATGCCCCAGGAGGGAACCTCCGTTGGAGTCACCAAAGCTTTGAGTTTGAGGGGAATGGTTTCTCCTATAAAAACCAGGAGACTGGAAAATACCAGCGGGATAAAGGATGAAGAGGCAGCTCGCTGGAAAAAAAAAAAACAAACCAACCCCAAGCCAAACCCCCTGATGCTTTCTGCCTTGCAAGGACTGCAGTTGAGATATCAGCACTAAGATTTCCCGATGTCCTTCAGGCTCCTCTCATCTTTCAGCTTTTTTTTTTTTTCCCCTGAAATGCTTTATATTTTGATTTTCTTTGCTAGAACTCCCTGCAGGAATTCCGTGCTTGAACTTCGCCGCTGGCACGCCCAGCGCAGCGTGTCCTTGTTCTGTGCTGAATTGGTTTTGCCTTTGAAATTGGGGTAGAAATAGCTGCTGAGCTCTCAGCTTAGTATCACTGCCCAATATCACAGATCATCAGCCCAATATCCCTCCAAATATTTAATATTTTAGAGTCAAGAGTCAACATTCAAGAGTCATCAAGATTCAAGAGTAAAGAGTCATCAAGATTCAAGAGTCAAGACTCAAGAGGTTCAACAGTCAAGAGTCAATGTTCAGGAGGAGTCAAGAGTCAATGTTCAGGAGGAGTCAAGAGTCCAAGGTTCAAGAGGAGTCCAAGGTTCAAGAGGAGTCCAAGGTTCAAGAGGAGTCAAGAGTCAAGGTTCAAGAGGAGTCAAGAGTCAAGGTTCAAGACTCCCTCAACATTCAAGACTCCTATTCAAATAGAATATTCAATATTGAATATGGAACATTTGGAGCAGTACTGGACTGATGAGCAAGTTAGGATCAAAGCCATGATGTGCCCCATCGGTAGGTTGATACCACTCTGCCCTAAAAACTTAGTATCTAACCAAGAAGTAGAATTCAGCCTACAACACAGAGGTGAAGATTCTGTTCCTTGTCCTCTTCTACACCCCCCTCTTGGCCCTTTAGTCCTGATCTGATTCATCACGTAGTTGACCACGTAGTTGACCACGTAGTTGACCATGCAGTTGACCACTTAGTTGACCATTTAATTCCCCATTTAATTTATTTCTCATTTAACTCATCATTTATCCTATTACATTTATCTTTCCCAGAACTTTCTGTGTGAACTGGGTATACAAATTCATCCTGTGCCCAGAATCTTGCAAGGGAAAGCGTGATGCCCTGGCAGCGTGAGCTGTTGGAATTCAGCGCTGCCATGTCTCTGTCTCCTCCTCCCGGCCATGTGTTCCCACCTCCTTGCTGGCTTTGCCCTGGAACAGCTGGTTCCGAGAGCTGATCTTAATAAAAACTCAAGCTCCCTTCCCCCAATCCTAAAATGCTGCTTTTTTTTTTTTCTAATTATTTTATTTTTGGCTAGAGCAGCTCCCTGGATGTTCTGTCTGCTCTCCGTTGTCTGTGCCATGTAGGAGATGGTTGGAGTGGGCACCTAAGATGTGGAGAGGTGGTGGGGCTGTGGTACCATTTCCACTCTGTTTGTTGTCATGACAAAGAAGATCTGACTCGCTGGGGAGAAAACAGGTTGTTATTTTTCTTGACAGGGTTAAAGTGCTGTCCTTCAGGAGTGCAAGGAAAAGGGAATTTCTGGGAAGGTCAAACTGGGCTCCCCAGTTCAAGAGAGGAAAGGAACTACTGGAGAGAGTCCAGCAGAGGCTATGGAGGTGCTGAGGAGCCTGGAGCATCTCCAGGCTGAACAACCCCAACTCTCTCAGTCTGTGCCCATAGCAGAGGTGCTCCAGCCCTCTGATCATCCTGGTGGCCCTTCTCTGGACACGTTCCAGCACATCCATAGCCTTCCTGTGACAGGGGCTCCAGAACTGGACTCAGAGCTCCAGGTGAGGTCTCACCAGAGTGGAGTAGAGGGGCAGAATCCCCTCCCTTGCCCTGCTGGCCACACTTAGGTTTTTGATCCATCCAGATCTTCCCCTTTGCTGACTGGTCCAGGCTGGAGGGGACCTCAGGATGTCACAGAGTCAGAGCCGTGCCCGGAGATGGGCTGCTGGGGAGCTGTGTCTTCGCTTGCCTACAGCCCCGCGTGCAGATCTGCTTGTCAGAGCTTGGTACCTCCAGAACCTCCGCCCTGAAAGCTTCACCCCCCTCCGTGGAAAGAGGTGGTTAGAAGGAGAGGGGGGGAATAAAGAAAAAATTCAACTTATTGAGTATATTTTTGTGGGTTTGTTTTCTTTGTGGTTTTTTTTTTGTTTCTTTGGTTTTCTCTTTTTACATGTTCGTGTTTTTCCGCGGTCACGCTCTGATGTGGTTCTAGTTTGATGCTTTTGCGCTCTGATCTTTTTACTCTTTGTGGTCTTACTTTTTTTTAATAGGTATTTTTATATTTTTTCATTTTATATGTGTATATATGTAGGTATTTTTTCTTTTCCTATGTGTATATTTTATACTTATATACTGATATATTGATATACTGTTACCTTTATATATATAAGTATATTGATATTTTGATTTATTAATTTATTGAGACAGTGATTTATTAATATATTGAGATAGTGAGATACTTTTATCTTGATATATTAATATATTGATAGTGATATACTTTTATTTTGCGATATTAATATATTGAGATATTGATATACTTTTATATTGATATATTGATATACTTTTATCTTGAGATATTGAGATAGTGATATACTTTTATCTTGATATATTGAGATACTGATGTATTGATTTATTAATATATTGAGATAGTGATATACTTTTATCTTGATGTATTGAGATAGTGATATACTTTTATCTTGATATATTGAGATAATGATATATTGATTTGTTATTATATTGAGATATTGATGCACTTTTATCCTGATATATTGAGATAGTGATCTACTTTAATCTTGATATATTGAGATATCGATATATTGATATATTGATACACTTTTATATTGATATATTTATCTTGACATATTTATATACTTTAATCTTGATATATTTATATACTTTAATCTCGATATATTTATGTATTTTAATCTTGATATATTGAGATGTTGATTTATTAATATATTGAGCTATTGATATACTTTTATCTTAATATCTTGATATACTGATACATTGATATATTTGATATACTTGCTATTTTCTTTTTTTCTTGAACGGACTGATCCGGAGTGAGAGGAACAACCAAACAACAACAAAAAAATCCCAACCCAAACCTCGGGCATCTTTCTGAAGTTGCCCCTCAGAGACGGGCGTTCGCTGCCCTCCACCCAACGCATCCCACGAGCGTTGGGCGCTGGCGGCTTCTCGCTCCTCGGCCCCTCCACACGTGGGGTGGGTGGGTGTTTTTTGGCAACTCGCCGCTTCGGAACTGTTCCATTTCTCCCCACCTCCACCCCGTTCGGAGCGGCGAAGTGCAAAGAGGCTCAGCAGCTTAATGGGCAGATGTTTATTACCGGGTTTCTCCCTTCAATCATCTTAGCAGCGGGGAGAGCTGCTCCTGCTGCCCCAGACACAGCAGAGAAGGGCCGATCTATCAGAGGCTAAACAGCAGCCCCTTTGGACAATAATAGCTTTTCTTCACGGTGTTGATGAAGAGCGAAGAGGCTCCATTTGCAGTAAACTGTACTTTTGGGGTTGGTGGTTTTTTGATTGTTTTTTTTTTTTTTTTTTTTTTTTTTTGTTGTTGTTGAGTTTTTTTTTCCTCCTGCCCCTCTACTCTGCACTAGTGAGGCCACGTCTGGAGTGTTGTGCCCAGTGCTGGGCTCCCCAGTTCAAGAGGGACAGGGAAATACTGGAGAGTCCAGTGGAGGCTGTGAGGATGCTGAAGGGACTGGAACATCTCTGTGCTGGGGAAAGGCTGAGAGCCCTGGGGCTGTTTGGCCTGGAGAAGAGCAGCCTGAGAGGGGATCTTGTGACTGTTGACAAATATCTGCAGGGTGGGGGTCAGGTAGAAGGGGCCAGGCCAGCAATGTGGTAGGTGGTCTGGATACAGCCAAGCACACTCGTGTAGGGTGGCACCAGCCTCTTCTTCCAGCAGCGTTGGAGCTGGCTGTAAAGAAGGGAGGACAGTTTGCAACCATGGGTTTCTAATCTCGGTGAAGCTTTGTGCAAAGAGGGAAAAAATATCCTCTCTTTGACTCCGGGACCACGAAATCTTCAAATCAGGGAACCACAGAATTGTTTTGGTTGGAAAAAGACCTTTTCAGATCACCGAGTCCAACCGTTCCCCCAGCACTGCCAGGGCACCACTGACCCATGGCCCTCAGCACCACAGCTCCACGGCTTTCAAACCCCTCCAGGGATCACGGGGACTCCACCACTGCCCTGGGCAGCCTGGGCCAAGTCTGGACAATCCTCTCGGGGAAGACTTTTTTTTCCTCATGTCCAACCTAATCTTGCTGTAGTTACCAGGAGGGAGGTTAATCTCTTACGAATAACTGGTAGCCTTTGTGTTGTTTCTATAGTGGCAGCTGTTGGCAAATAGATTTGGGCTGGATTTAGTCTTTAAATAAATATTTCGTTTGAAAACTCTCTCTAAAGCTGCAATTCTGTTGCTAAATAAGGAATGGTAATGAATGTCCTGTCACGCAAAGGTCGTATCTGTTCCCCAGGAGTTATTCCAGTCTCTGGCTCCTCACCACGGCTCTGGTTCTCTTTGGATTGTGGCAATCTTTGGTACCCTTCCTGGAATCTCATAAGGACATCCTATTTCTCCAGAACTGACTTCATTTCCTGAGCTTAAGGTTCTAAAGCTATTTGCGGTAGGGTGAGCAAAGTGTTGAGTATCTCTTCCTCAAACAATCATATTAAAAAACCCAAACAGAATCCTGGGAAGGTTGTGTAGAAATCTCATCCATGAGACCTTCTCACTCTCTGCAACTACCTGGAAGTAGAGGGGTAGGTGCTGGGCTCTTCTCCCAAGTAACTAGTGACAGAACAAGAGGGAATGGCCTCAAGCTGCACCAGGGGAGGTTTAAACTGGACATCAGGAAAAACTTTTTCCCTGGAAGGTTTGGCAGGCAGTGGGACAGGCTGCCCAGGGAGGAGGCTGAGTCCCCATCCCTGGATGTGTTTCAAAGCTGTGGAGATGTGGTGCTTGGGGATGTTGCTTAGTGGTGAACTTAGTAGAGAAGGGTTAATGGTCAGACTTGATCTTAAAGGTCTTTTCCAACCCAAATGATTCTATGAGTCCAGCAGTCTGAAATGCTGGTGCTGGGAGCACTGGCCAATGCTCCTGGAGCTGATTTCCCCACAACCATGAAGAACATCTTCACGAAACACAGCCTGATCTGTGCTGGTGGAAGGGTGCAATGGCTGCAGGCTGGAGAAGCTTGTCCATTGCTGCCTGCTGAGGTTGCTGGATGGACAGTGGAATACTCTAACAGTGCTCTGATGCTCCTGTCCCTCACCCTCAGAGCTTCTTTGGTTTAAACCCACACGTGAGCAGGTTTGGTTCTTGCACCCAATGGTGGCAAACCCTCTGTGTAGCTTTGAGCCAGGAATATACAGCAAAGCTGACGTAAAGAGAGGCCATCTCCTGCATGAAACCCACCCAGTGTAGGCTGACTATGTTTAGAGATGATGGACCTAACTCCCATAAACTGAACAAGAACCTGGAGTCGTTCCACGCGCTGCAGAGAAGGTGCTTTGGATTCCTGGTGGCGTCCACAAGATCAAAACCTGGTTGGTTCTTGAAGATGGCCAGAGAGAGTGTGAGCAAAATCCCCAGCAGAAACAGAGCCTTAGTGTCTGAAACCAGCCCCTCAGCTGGCCAGAGTTGTCGGGAATACTGGGAGCTATTTAAAAATGCTGCAGACAGAAAATGAATTAGAGGATCTGGGGGAAAAAAAAAAAAAAAGGAGAAAAAAAAAAGTGAAAATGAGCTGGCAGGATCTTTAGGTGACTCATCAGGTGCATCTTGTAAAGTCTCTTTCTGAGAAGTAATGAAATTGCATGTTCTAACAATATTTGCACTGCAGCAGGGAAACGCATAAATATTGGGATCAATTAATGAAATTAGATAATTTGACCAAAAAAGCCATAGCGCTGGCTCAGAAACCATCCCTCTTCCTTTTTGCTAGTCTTGGTGCCTGCAGTTGGAGAGGAGAATCCCATGGTTTCCTTTCCCACCTTCAGACACTCTATGGTACGTTGAGACCCGGGCAGCCGCAGGGTTGCTGGGGGCTCTTTGGGTGGTCACCTGCAGCTCGAGGACTCCCCGTTTTCACCCCGTGGAAGCCCTCGAGCTGGTGGGAAGGTGTGGAGAAGCCTTGGTAGATGTCTGGGCATGGAGCCTCCCCACACTTTGGAGTTGGTGAGGGTTAGACACATCTCGTCCCTGCCAACCACGGGGCTTCGTGTCCCTCAACCTCTGTTTTTTTTGACTCTAAAATGGAAAAGAACAATTTTCCTTAAAAGGGATGTTTTCCTCAGGAAAGAGCCTTGCGGGTACGTGCATCATCCTGTGACATTTCGATAGCCCAGCAACTCATCGCACGTGGTGGAGTTCATCACGGAGCTTTGGTTCTGAGGCGAGAGCTGAATTTGGAGCGAAATAGGATCACAGACTGGTTTGGCTTGGAAGGGACCTTAAAGATCATCTCGTTCCAACCCCCCTGCCACGGGCTGGGATATCTTCAACTAGAGCAGGTTGCTCAGATCCCTGGCCAACTTGGCCTTTGCTGGTATCAGCGGGTGATTTTTATGCTATTTATAATAATTACCTTATTCCACCAGCATTTGAATGGCTTCAGATTCAGGGAAGGCACCAAATACGGGGTGAAGAACATCAGGATGGGGCTGAATTCCCACCATAAGGATGGTGAGATCTTTCACACCCAACACTTGGGCAGGTAACCCGGCGGGTAACCGGGAGCTCTCCAAGCAAAAAGAGCTGTCACCATCTATGGGATTTCTCAGCAGCAAGAGCAGAACTCGTCAGGTTAAGCCTCCCCTTGCCTTGGCACCGGGACAACTGTTGTTGGAATAATTTGTCTCGTTCCTGGCGTCCTCGATTCAAGAGGATGTTGACAAATTGGAAAGATGTAAAAGAGCCACGAGGGTGGTTAAAAGATTGGCAAACGAGCCTTGCCAGCGGAGCGGCGGCTCCTGGCTCGGGTGGATTTTATATGGGTTTTTTTTTTTGTTGTTGTTGTTATTGGGGCTCTTTTTGGTGTTTTGGGTTTTCTTTTCTCCTCGTTAGGCAGAGGTTAAAAGGTGGATTTAGTAGCTCCGGGTACCCATGTGAAGAACAAAACCAGACAGCACCGGGGGCTGTCAGGCAGGGGTGGAACACGAGCCGGTGCCTGGAAGTTGAAGCCAGACCTGAAGAGAATGGTTTTCAATAGCAAAAACAATGACCTGGTGGGATCTCACGGGAGTCCTGCTTTTTCTGCAAATTACATCCCTCAAAATTAGAATAGAGATACATTTGTTTGGGGTTTTTTTTTGTGAGATTCTAATTCCCAGTTGAGCACAACCCCTAGAGCAAAGCCTTTGGCTGGGGCTAAAGGCTGGGTTGGTTTCTCTCCCCGAGCATCTCTGCACGGCGTGCAGCTCACGCAGGATGTTTCTCCCCCGGTGCTCGTAGATCTCTGCTGCCCGAGCCCGATCGGAGGGGCTGTGATGCTGCCGAGTTGCAGTCAGTGAATAACAGCAGGTGCTGGGGAGAGTTTTTAACTGAGATTTATACGTGGGGGTTGGTTTTTCATTTATTTCCCCCCCACACCCTCTTCACGAGCGGGTTTTTTCCCTTCTTGCAAAAAAAAAAAACCCAAAACCCAGTGGCCACCTTATTTTCAAGCCAGGTTTGATCTGAAGAGCCGCTCGTTGTATTTCCCTCCGGGCTTCGCTCCACCTTTGTTCCCCAGCGAGCCTCGATTCCCGGAGGAAGCTCACCCGAGGAGAGCCTGAGCTAAATTTACCTCGAGACCGACGCGCGGCAGAGCTACCGAGAGAGAGAATTCTCAGCTGGCGAAGCTTCGAGCAGAAACGTGAAGCCTGCCCGCCGTTATTCTTCCCAACCCGTCCCGTATCAGCAAGAATAGCTTCTCTGCCTTACTGGTTTTTACTGGCCACCTAGATCTGAAGGAGCTCGGGGTGTGTGCAAAGGCTCTCGCAGTGTCTCCTGGAAGGATGTGGAGAATGAGGCTGTTTTGAAGTGGTCCCCGGCGTTCGTTTACTACAGCAGCTAAAAAAATGAATATTTGGGCTTTGGTAGAAAATGATTCTGATTGATTGTTTGGTTTTTTTTAAATTCCCTCTTCTCTTTTCTTTCCCTAGCTGTGGGGAGCTCAAAAAATAAAGCAGGTAATATGATTTTTTGTTTTTAATATATATATATCCCATCGTTGTTTTCGCCTATTGCTGCTTTTTTTTTCCCCTTTCCCTGCTCTTCTCCATCAGTGACTTTGCCAGTTGCTGTTTTGTCTTGCCACAGAACTGTAAATGCAGAGAACGCTGTTGCCACCAAAGAGGCTTGATTTTTATATTCCCTTTTTTTTTTTTTTTGTATTTATATATTTTGATGTCTTCATTTTCTCCTTCCTGTCTAGTCAAGAGCTTTCTTGTCTCCAGGCTTTTGGAAATAGTTTGACAGTTCTTTGGTAAGGCTTGTGACTGTGTCGTACCTTCCTCCCCTGCAGTCCCAGACTGCCTGGGGATTGGTGGTTTTTTATCCCCAGCCCCAGTTAAATCCAGTGCAACCTCCTGGGCTCGCTGGAAAAACTGGGGAAAACTGGGCCAAGTGAGTTGTCCTTTTGTGGGTAAAACAGAGTTAGGATTTCCACAGAGCCTGGGCTGGCCGCAGCCGCCGGCGTTGCCCGAGAAGCTGCCGATGCACGGACGGGTGGAACCCAAACCCCGTGGCTCGTGATGGAGGTCACCCTGATGGTTGAGCTTGGACCCACACGTCCCTGCCCCAGCTCAGCCAGAGCCTGAGGCAGCTTTTCAGGAGCAGATGTTCCTCCACCCGCTGTGGCCGAGCCACCCGAGCCCTCAACGAGGGTCTCCTGCCACCCGTCACAAAGTGATTTACACCCTCATTCCTCCTCTCCCCATCCCTCCAACCACAGCGAGGGCTTTTCCTCGTTGTCTCATGAGACAGGAGGTGCTGAAAAGAGGCAGGGACAGAAGACAGGTTTCCCTTTTCCCCTCCTCCATCCAGATTTTTCTCCCCCTAGGGTTGAGGTGCAGCAGCGGGTGACCTTCGGGGACGTTATGGTACCAAGAGCCACTTTCAATATCTCAGGTTAACTCTTGTCTGCTTGCTGACTGTTTTTCAGGCCATCATCCACCCCGACACAAATGAGACCATCTTCATGCCTTTCCGAATGTCAGGTACGGTACGTTCCCCACCGGACAGTCGCTGGGTTGAGTGGGAGTTGCCGTGAAACGGTTCTGGACAGAGAAAGGCAACAAAGCTGGTAAAGAGCCTGGAGGAAATGTCTTATGAGGAGCAGCTGAGGGACCTGGGCTTGTTGAGCCTGGAGGAGAAGAGGCTAAGACCCCTGGAGAGGTTCAAAACCCATCCAGATGTGGCACTGCAGGCCATGGTTTGGTGGTCCTGATAATACTTAGTAGACGTTTGGACTTGATGATCTTGAAGGTCATTTCCAACCTTCATGACTCTGATTCTATGACATTTTTTTTTCCTGCCTGTTTTTTGAAGTGCTTTGTAAACCTATAGACCAAGATCGGGAAGGAATTCAAGTGCCACAATCCCTTTGCAGTCGAGGAGCATTAGGATCCAAAATGCCTTTTTACAGGCATTTATTTTCCTTCCCTTCAGATATTTTAAGGTCCAGCTAATGCCTTTTCTGGCATTTTTGAGGCACCCATCACTATAACAGGCATTTTAATTTTGCAGTAAGCAACAAAGCTTGAGGCCCAACAAGTATCTCCAAGAGAGGACGGGACGAGTCCTATTGTTCCGTGGTGGTCATGGCATTGGAAGTCCAGGATCAGCTTGTCTGTGGTTTAACTGGGCTGCTCAATGATTAAATTGTCACCTCCTTCCCATTTTGGGGTGGGCAACAGGGGAAAAATAAATGCTTGGTGGGTTTAGTTCTCCAGTTCTTTGAAGAAGGGTGATGTTGAGGGTGGAGCAGAGAGAAGAACCAGGACCCTCTGCTTGGTTGCCTGGGTCTGGGTTTTTTGGGTTTGGTTTTTGGTGTTTTGTTGAGTGTTTTTTTGTTGTTTTTGTTTGTTTGTTTGTTGTTTTTTATTAATTTTTCATCTCAGGTCTTTGCCCTTTCCTACTGTAGAGCAGATCCCTGAGGTTTAATTCAGTGCTATTGGTATAATGCTCTGAGACCTTCTAGCAGAAGTCATGGAGATGAATTATAATTAGCACAAAAATTGGCAGACTTAGCAGGGGGAGGAAAAAAAAAAAGAGGGGAAAAAAAAAAAAGGAAAAAGTGAAGCTTTTGAGTTTTGTGGCACTCGCTGAGATTTGGGGTAAAGGCTTCGCTCTATTAGAGGGAGCTTTAACTTACACCTAGGATTAAAATAGTCCCTCTCTCCTCTAGGATGCAAATAGACTTTCTTCAGCTTATACCCTCTTCCTTTTTCTCCTGACCTAGAAATAAATGAGCTCTCCGGGTATAAAATCATTAGTGGAGAGGTTGATCAAGCAGATGGTGAAAGGAGGAGGTCTCACCTACGGGTGGCATGGTCCTGCTCCTGAACTGGCACAGGTTCTTCAGCTCATTAGATAGCTTCAGGAGCATCTTCAGCATCCTGGTGGGACCAGGCTCAATAAGAGGGGAAGGGGCACAGAAAACTGGGGAGTTTTCTCCTGGGCAGGTTGTGGGAGGGTCTGATGAGCAACCAGAGCTGGCACGAGGGAGGGAACAGCTTGTGTGACTGAGCCTGGGAAGGGGGGCAGGATCTCCCCCGTTGCGTGGCAGCGAGCCACTGGGTCAGCTCCATTAGCACCACTGCCACACCATCCAGCTCCTCCTGCTCCGGACCTGAGCAGCTCCTGGGACCTGAGCAGCTCCAGACGTGAGCAGCTCCTGTCATCTGCCGACAGGAGTTTTTGCTGGCTGCTCAGCCCAGCTCAACATCACGATGCCCTGTGATGCTCCTCCCGCGTAGTGGCACAAACTGGGCTCACTGGAGTAAGCTTTAGGGTCTAGATGTTACCACTTTCAGGGAAACTCTCGGACCACAACACAAAAAAAGCAGAGGATGGGAAAAGAGCTCAAGCAAAGATCAGGAGGCTGCCCCAGTTGACACTTGCTGCTTCAGGTGTAGGTCCACAGATGTCCCCATGGTGGGACAGAGCTGGTGGACATCAGCGCAGCCCATCCTGCCAGTATGACTTCTACCCTAAACTGGTTAGATATCTTGGGTGTGATTCTTTGGGGTTTTTTTTTTCTGTTTCTCATCCCAAAACTACGTATTAAAATTCACACCTCTCTTTATTTTTTTTGTCCCTCTGTTTCTTTTTGAATAGGTTACATTCCCTTTGGAACGCCCATCGTAAGTATTTTACCACCTTTCATGGCAAGTACCATGAGATGCCTTGTTCTTTTTTAGGCCACGCGGACATCTGGCTGAATTCCACCTCCCCTCCCCACTCCCTGGGGGCTCCCACTTTCCCCCAGTAAGGGCCCTGGGGTGTAAAACCCACCCCATGGGTGCAGCTTCTTCATCTGTTTCACATCATCCGCGACATCTTTCCCTTCTGGAAAGGAGAAGACCAAGATGAGCTCATTGCCTGCAAAATGTGGCTCTCTGGCATTTCATCTTTGGACTCTTATCTTTTTTTCCTTTCTTTCAGTTTTTGGGAATTATTTTTGTTGATTTTTTTTTCTTTGTTTCTTTTGGGTTTTTTTGTTTGTTTTTTCCCTGTGTGTTTTTGTCTGCTCGGTTCAGTTTTGGTTTTGCTTTGTTTCTTTTCTTTTGTTTGGGTTGGGATTTTTTTTGGGGGTTTTTTTCGTGTCATTTGTTTGGATTTGTTTAGATTTGTGCTTTTGTTTGGTTTGGCATGGGTTTGAGTTGGGTTTGGGGTTTTTTTGTCTTTGTTTTGTTATGTTTTTTGCTTTTGTTGGGGTTGGGTTGGGTTTTGGTTGGGTTTCAGTTGGGTTTTCGTTGGGTTTGGGTTGGGTTTGGGTTGGGTTTCAGTTGGGTTCAGTTGGGTTCAGTTGGGTTTGGGGTTTTTTTGGTGCTTTTTTATGTCTGTTTTGTTTATTGCTTTTGTTTGGTTTGGGGTTTGGGTTTGGTTTTTTTGTTTCTTTTTGTTTTGTTTTAATTTTGTTTTGTTTTTCGCTTTTGTTGGGTTTGGGTTTGGTTTAGGGTGTCTTGTGGGTTTTGTGGGCTTTGTGGGGTTTTTTGTGCTCTTGGTTTCATTCAGTTTTGTTTTGTTTTTTGTTTGGTATTTCTTTCTTTGGGTTTTTTTTTGTTTTGTTTTGGTTTTTTTATTTGTTTGGTTTTTCTTTTTCTTTGCCTTTTTTTCCTCTTGTGACATCCATGGTTTACAAGTTGCTTCCCCAATGCGATGAGCAGCTGAGCCGGGGTCTCATCTTGACTAATTAAACCAGTGAGCTCTTTCCATGGTGGTGGTTTTGGTGGTGGTGGGGGGCTCTTGCTAAGGGCATGCCTAGATTGTTCTTGTCATTGTGAAATTCATGTTTGGGGGGGGGCTCTTGAGAGTGAAAACCAGAAGGGAGAGAATTCTGCCTGTCTTCCTACTGCTGACACCTTCAGGAGTTAACGAGAAGGGTTAATTAACCCTGTTTTAGCACCGGAGGAAACTGAGGCACGCAGTTTGGCCCCAAAAAGTTGGTTCTGGTAGGTGGTCGGTCCTCCCAGCTGCCAGGTCATAGCTCAGCTCATTAGCTCATGCCTATCAAAACGGTTGAAGGAGGAAAATCTCCTCAATTAAATCATCCTGAGCTCGGTGGAGCGTGGTATGGTCCTTGCCTAAAGGTAAAGATCCTTGCCCAAAGGGTGCCGGAGGGGTTGGCGGCACCCGCGAGGAGGAATCGTCGTGGCTGTTGCTATTTGTTGTCGTTGGGAAAGGTTTGGCGGTGACTTTGTATGGGGCCTTCTTAAAAAGAAAAGGTTAAACAAAAAATGAGTTAACCATCAAATTGACAATGAAATCGGCCCAAATCCAGAGCTGTCAGAGGAGCCGAGAGCTGTCAGATGAGCCCAGTTTCAGTCGCTGCAAAGGATAAACTGGAACCTCTTGTCATTTCAAAAAAAAAAAAAAAGAAAAAAAAAAAAAAAAAAAAGGAAAAAAAAAAAAAAAATACACCACCCCAAACGTTTCAAATGTTAAAATTAAAATGTAACATTTATGCCAATCGATCTGTGAAATTTAGTGACAAAATTGGCAGCCTGCTCCAGCATAAAAACAGTTTGAGGGCTTGCATTTCGCATAGGGGGATGGGATTTCCTCAAGAGAGGCTCAGCGTGCCTGCGGTGGGCTCTGGCTGGGTGGTTTTCAGGTTTGCAACCACATCTTGGGTGGGTTTTTTGAGGTTTTTTTTTTTTTCCTGTTGTTTTGTTGTTTGGTTATTCCCCCCCCCCCTAGCCAATGCAAAATAATTCAGTTAAGGTTCATCTCATTGTTGAGAGAGATTAAGGTCTTGGAGGAAAATAATCGGTTCTTTTCTGGCCGATGCCGCTACTCCCCTGACACCACCAAATCCTGTTTGTTCTTTCCCCGAGTCGCGATCGTTTGCTTTTCTGTTTGACCTCTGTCCTTTCTGTGCTTATGGTTTATGGATCAGTTCCAGCGGCAGAGTGGGGACGGGAAGGACATGAGCCAGTGTGTGCCCAGGTGGCCAAGAAGGCCACCAGCATCCTGGCTGTGTCAGCACTGGTGTGGCCAGCAGGACCAGGGCAGGGATTGTCCCCCTGGACTGGGCACTGGGGAGGCTGCCCCTGGAATCTTGGGTTCAGTTTTGGGCTCCTCACTCCCAGCAGGACATTGAGGGGCTGGAGCGTGGCCAGAGAAGGGCAACGGAGCTGGGGAAGGGGCTGGAGCACAAGGGTGGTGAGGAGCAGCTGAGGGACGTGGGCTTGTTCAGCCTGGAGAAAAGGAGGCTGAGGGGAGACCTTCTGGCTCTTGACAACTCCCTGAAATTCAGGAGGCTGGAGCCAGGTGGGGTTGGGCTCTTCTCCCAAGGAACAAGCACCAGGACAAGGGGAACTGGTCTCAAATTGCCCTAGGGAAGGTTTAGGTTGGAGCTGAGGAACAATTTCATCATGGAGAGGGCTGTCCAGGGCTGTCCCAGGCTGCCCAGGGCAGTGGTGGAGTCCCCGTGACCCCTGGAGGGGTTTGAAAGCCGTGGAGCTGTGGTGCTGAGGGCCGTGGGTCAGTGGTGCCCTGACACTGCTGGGTTAACGTTTGTACTTGACGGTCTTCAAGGTCTTTTCCAACCAAAGCAATTACAAGATTCCGATTCTGTTTTCCGCAGCCGTTTAAAATGGTGTGTGTGTGGGGGGTGTCTCCTTGAGTTTTCGAAGAGCGTGGAGAAGACCCGGGCGTTCCTGCGGGGCTGCAGGTGCCTCTGGCTCACACACGAGGCAGGGCTCGAGGTTGGCATGAGCAGAACTCCTAAACTAAACGTGCTGCCAGGCTGCTCAGAGCTGACCACCCTCCCAGCAGTGGCTTTCACCTTGGTCTTTGGGGCCACCAAGGGCCATTGACACCTGATTAAATGAAATCCTGTACTTCTGGAGTGTCTTTTTTTTCCTAATGATTATTATTTTTTTGAATTTTGTTTTCCTTCTTAGGTTTTTTTTTCATGTGTGTGTGTGTGGTTTCTTTTTTTTTCCTCTTCCCCTGACAGTAATTAAAAGTGAAACTGTACATTTCTTGACAGACTCTCGCACATATGGAGAGTTTGCATTTAAACGTGCCTCTTTCAGTCATACAGATTTTGGGTGCTCTTTTTTTTTATTTATTTATCTATCTCGCTATTTCTTTATTTATTTATCCGTCCTCGCTCCGCTCCTCCCCATCGCTTCCCTCGGCGGCTCGGCTTCGGCTGGCGACGTGAGGAGCTGCCTACGGTCTCCCTTCTCCTCCGGAGCTTCATTAGCTCGCCGGCTTCAGGCACCCGAGTCGGTTCTCTAGGGCCAAGAAGTTCGTCGCTTGTTGAGTTCGTTTGGCTCTAATTAATGAGAAGAGCCTCCGCCTCGAACGAAGGAGTGGAACTTGGGGAGGTTGGAGCTTGGCCAGCACGCAAAGAGTACCCAAAAGGCTGGAGGAGGAGGAAGAGGAGGATGAAGATGTAAATTGAGGATGAAGATGCTCTTCTCGGTCTCGAGCAATGATAGAAGAGGCAAGGGGTGCAAGCTGGAACAGAGGAGGGTCCACATAAACATGAGGAAACACTTCTTCATGGTGAGGGTGATGGAGCCTGGCCCAGGCTGCCCAGGGAGGTTGTGGAGTCTCCTTCTCTGGAGACTTTTCCAACCCCACCTGGATCTGTTCCTGTGTGGGATGCCCTGGGTGACCCTGCTCTGGCAGGGGGGTTGGACTCGATGATCTCCAGAGGTCCCTTCCAACCCCAAACATTCTGTGATTCTGGGAAACTACTCCCAACCCTGGTACCCTTTCGTTCGCTGTTCTTTCTCTCTTCTGTCCTTACACCTTGAAGTTGCCTCCTCTTCAACCGATGGCGCTGCAGATGTGCAGCGATGCCTTTCGCTTATCCCTCCTTGTGATGGGCTCTGGGGGCAGTTTTCTTTCTTCTCAGCTTCTCTAGGGATGAACTGGAAGAAACTGGGGCAGGAGCCGGTCTGAGAGTGGGGATGAACTTGCAGCTGCCTTGCCCAGACATCACGGGGAACGTTTTGGTTCACATGAGTGTCCTGGAAGTAAATCTATCTGGAAGTAAACGGAGTTCCTCACTCTTTAAACTCTTATCAAAGACAGGAGTGTGGTTTTGCCACAAGAAGCTCATCTTCTTCAGAAACCTTCAGAGATTTAAGGCACCGGAGGGGAGAAAAGGATGATGACGTTAGGAAGTATCTCAGCTTACCTCTTTCATACCCAAGGGTTCCTCATACTGTCCATGTTTGTTGGCTTCATTGTTGGGAGTCCCCTTGCTTTGCATCCCTTTCCTCTTCTTTGGGTTATTCTCCTTTAGCAAGAAAGATTGTTGTGAAATAAGGCAGGAAGGAGTCTGACAGCACTCTCAGGACTGTGTAGGCAACATACAGAATCCCAGCATGAGGAGGGGTTGGAAGGGACCTCTGGAGATGCTCTGGTGCCACCCCCCTGTTCCATCCAGCAGGGGCACCCAGAGCAGGGGCCCAGCAGCGCAGGGTCCAGCCGGGGTGGGAATCTCTCCAGAGAAGGAGACTCCACAGCCTCTCTGGGCAGCCTGGCACAGGCTCCCACACCCTCACAACAAAGAACTTTCGCCTCCTGCTCAGATGGAACCTCCTGGCTTCCAGTTGGTGCCCCTTGGTGCCCCTTGTCATATAGTAGGCTACCACTAAGAGTCTGTCCCCATCCTCTTGCCCCCCGGGGCCCTTTATCTCTTGCTCAGCATTGCTCAGCTCCCCTCTCAGGCTGCTCTTCTCCAGCTGCACAGCCCCAGGGCTCTCAGCCTTGCCCCAGCACAGAGATGCTCCAGGCCCCTCAACATCTTTGGAGGCTTCACTGGACCCTCTCCAGTAGTTCCTTGTGTCTCTTGAACTGGGGACCCATCACTGGACCCAGTACTCCAGAGGTGGCCTCCCTAGGGCAGAGTAGAAGGGTGGGAGATCCTTCCTCAACCTGCTGGTCACACTCTTCTTAGTGTCCCCCAGGAGACTATTGACCTTCTTGGCCATGAGGGCCAATTCTTGGCTCGTGGTGAAGTTGTTCACCAGTGTGTTCGTAGATGTGCATGGCCTCAGGTGCTGCACTGGGTGACCTTGTAAACCCTTTGGCATCTGGCGTTCCCGCAGCAGCGGGCAACCCCTGGCCAGATGTGCTGGGACTAAGCTTCTGGGAGCTGGTGATCCTCAGCCATCCTCCTCGGGAGGAGTTTTCGCAGCTATGACTGTGACACACGTCAACAATTCTCGTAAGACAAAATTCAGGCTCCCAAAGAGGAGCACATGTGCTTCCAGGTGGCACTCCTGTCTTCAGATGTTGGAATGGGATTTGTTTCTGGTGCTTGGAGCCACGAATGTGCCAAAGACAAACAAGAAAACCCCCTTTTGGTGCCAGTGGGAACAACTTTGAACTCTTGCCGTTGTGCAACGTGTGCGTTATCCTCCAGAAACACCCGGATTAAAGATCTGGTTGTGCTTTAATGAACAGATCCTTGGACTGTCTCTGCTGCCAGGCTCTTTTTCAAGGTGTGTTGCGGGTGATAATTAAAGATTCAAAGCTCTCGCGGGCAGCTACGTTGCCCAGTTTCTCCACTGGAAAACAGAGGGATGATAGGCTGGAGGGAATTTCAATCCCTAGCATGAAATAAATCCATAGAGGAGGAAAATTTCTTCAAGCCATTAGTAAGAGGCTTACTGGTTGAGTGCTGAGAACAGCACTGAGAGCAAACCCACAGTACGTTTGCTAACGAGAAACATCTCTTCTCTTGCAGGTTGTTGGTCTTCTCTTGCCCAACCAGACGCTGGCATCTACTGTGTTCTGGCAGGTAATGCTCATTTGAACGGGTGGAGAATGTGAAGGAAGGGGAAGGAGTGGTTGGATTTAGTCTAGAAGACGAACTGATGCTCATGGCTATTCTGTACTGGCCATGCTTTAGTTACTGGGGACGTGTTCCCCAAGGAACAAAGGATAGGACAAGAGGAACTGGCCTCAAGTTGCCCCAGGGGATGTTTAGGTTGGACTTCAGGAACAATTTGTTCCTCTTGAGGGTTGTCCAGGGCTGTCCCAGGCTGCCCAGGGCAGTGGTGGAGTCCCCATGATCCCTGGAGGGGTTTGAAAGCCGTGGAGCTGTGGTGCTGAGGGACAGGGGTCAGTGGTGCCCTGGCAGTGATGGGTCAATGCTTGGACTCCATGAGCTCCAAGACCTCTTCCAACCAAAATGATTCTGTGATTCTATGGTGTGGCTGGATACATTCAGAGAAAGGTTTGGTAAGTCTGGAATGGGACATAAGCAAACTCTTGGGTCCACCTTCCATCACCTAGTGACTTACACCATCACAAAGGAGATGCAGAATAGCCCTGGATCTCAAAAGCAGCTTTTTGGACCCATTCTGTATAAATGATTGTACTCCCATGAAAACGTAGGCCCTCGAGCTCACGCATCTGCTGCTTTGAAGACACCTTCTCAAGTGGTTGGCATCTTCCTGGGTGAGTTCTGGTTGGAAGGTCAATGTGTGTGGTGGGCTGGGGTCCGGGGGAGACCCTGTGCCCTGGAATATCAGCGTGTAGAGCAACATTGGTGCCATTTCCCAGGAAAATTCTGGGAATTAAGAGCACGAGGAGGAAGCGTGCGTGTGAATGAGTTACCAAAACGACAGAACAAGTTGTTTTCAGCTGTATTTTTAGTTGCGAATGTCTTTTTATTGTCTAGAGGGTGAGTGATGACAGGGAATTATGCAGTTAAGAAATACCAGAGCAGAACGGGATCTGCCTGGTATATTCTGCACAACCCAGAATGTATCCGTACATGCCGGTAACGGTGCCTAGAGCTACGAGGATGATGAAGGGACTTGAGCATCTCCCCTGTCAGGAAAGACTGAGGGAACTGGGGCTGTTTAGTCTGGAGAGGAGAAGCCTGAGAGGGGGATCTTACTAATGTCTATAAATATCTGAGGGGTGGGTGTCAAATGGAAGGGGCCAATCTCTTTTGTGTAGTGCCCAGCAACAGGACAAGGAACAATGGGTATAAACTTGAGCATAGAAGGTTCCACCTCAACGTGAGAAGGAAATTCTTTATGGTGAGGGTGACAGAGCTGTCCAGAGAGGTTGTGGAGTCTCCTTCTCTGGAGACTTTCAAGACCCACTTGGATCTGTTCCTGTGTGGGCTGCCCTGGGTGACCCTGCTCTGGCAGGGGGGTTGGACTCGATGATCTCCAGAGGTCCCTTCCAACCCCTACCATTCTGTGATTCTATGATTCATTTAGCGATGAGTTGTGGCCGTGTGGCTGTAGATGCTGGTATTGGGGTGGTGGCTGGAACCATTGCTTCAGGGTGGTGGTGGAGTCCCCGTGATCCCTGGAGGGGTTTGAAAGCCGTGGAGCTGTGATGCTGAGGGCCACGGGTCAGTGGCGCCCTGGCAGTGCTGGGTTAACGGTTGGACTCCGTGATCTTCAAGGTGTCTTCCAACCGCAACCACTCCGTGACCCTGGATTTTCCCACCTTTACCGATGCTCCTTCTTTCTGCACAGTCACGTTTACCCGCCTGTCTCTTCTCTTTTCCTCCTCAGTGGTTGAACCAGAGCCACAATGCCTGCGTCAACTATGCAAACCGCAACGCGACGAAGGTGAGGAGACCCAACATATGTGGTGCGTGCGGCACGCTGGCTCTGTTTTGACACGGGAACAGAAGTCCTGTCTCCTTTTTGTTAATAGAAGCTCGGGAGTTGGCACTGTGATGGGTTTCGAGGTCGGGCATCCTCCTGTGTGGGCTTCGCTTTAAACCTCAGCTGTAAACGGCACGAGGATCTCGATAGCGCTCGAGGCACCTCGGTAGCACTCAGGGTCCTTTGAGCTGAACCAGCCGTGGCTGGTATGAAATGCTTTCATTTAGAGACGTGAACCAGCACCAAGCAAAAAGGGCAGTAGGGTTTTTAGATAGCAGAAGGTGGCTCCACCATCACGCTGCCGTCTCCCGAGGACTGTTTTTTTTGGGCTTCCAGCAGTGGTGCTGGGAAGCTGTGGGGCTCTTCCTGCTCTCCTTTATCATCCTCATCATCATCATCATCATCATCATCATCATCATCATCATTCATCCCGTGCTGGGATGTGGGAAGCTCAAGATGGGAAGCTGAGTTGGAACCCATCCAGCTCCTTGAGATAACGTTTCAAAGCCAACCTCTTGAACCTTTAGAGTTTGGGGTTCAGCGCGAGCGGGCGAAGCCGCTGATTTTGCACCATTTGCTGCGTTTCGTTCCCAGTGCTCCCTCGAAGCTGCTCTTCTGGGAGTTTTTCTGGTGCCAATTAATTTTCCCTCCCCTTTAACCTCGCTCGCCAGGCTCCAGTTTGCCTCGCTTTTGCCGCTGCGAGATGACAGACCGCGTGTCAGGGAACAACATGGCAAAGTGACACCTGTCTCTGGTTTCAAACAGCTACACTGAAAACAAACCCAACCGAAATATAATTATAATAATAATAATAAAAAAAAAAGATTAAAAAAAAAAGGGGAAATTAAAAAAAAACCCACAAAAAAAAAAATAGCGTGGTTGCGTTTTCATAACCAGAACTTTGTTTATTGAAAATATGTTTTGTTTTTTTCTTTCCAAAGCCTTCTCCGACATCCAAGTTCATCCAGGGCTACTTGGGAGCTGTCATAAGTGCTGTCTCAATAGCAGTGGGTAACGCTTTTATCTCTCTCTACATTTCACTCTGAAGTAACTGCTCCCTTGCAGTAGTGCTTTGGAGATGTTCCTTTGAATTGCCAAGCATGTTTCTCTTCTAAATGACAGAATTCGGTCTACGTTACCAGAAAATGTTCTCACTGTGAGGTGCTTCTGCCCAAACTTTTCCACTGAAGGTGGCTTCTACTGCTGATGGCTTCCAGCATGTCCTGCTCTGCACTGGGGCTTTGCTACTGGGGGGGGACTCAAACAACCCACACATGGTTTGGAGGTGGATTAGCCTAGTCCAAGGGAAAAGAAGGACTTAGAGGCTGTAGAGTGGTGGTGGGACATGCTGACCAGAGGCAGGCTTGGGGAGATATTCTCCCGGTGGGCCAGGAGCTTGAGGTGAAGTTGCTCCCAGTGACATCACTCATCTGTGGACGGCGTTTGAGCCGGAAATGGCGTTGGAGTCGTAGCTGAGGTCGTCCGTAGGAGAGGAGCTTTTACTGCTGATGAAGCTGTGGTCTCCTGGTGTGGTCACCAGGCTTTTAACAACGCACATTCCCCAGAAGCACAGGTTGGCAGGGACAGCTCATTCCCACAGAGGCAGGCACATATTTGAGGGGCAGCTTGGGGGAGTTGTTTCTTACGCTGGGTTCTCAGATAAGCCTCTGAAGCATCCAGCTGTAGCTCTTCTGTAAAGGTCCCATGCCTATCTGCGTTTTTATTTCCTTTGGACAAGGCTTTTTTTTTCCCTCCTTCTCAGGCCACAAACATCCTTTTCCAGGCATCTTTCTCTAGAAGCAGACCATGCCGTGGGAGGAGGTCGGCACTCAGCCTGCTCACCACACTGTCAGCACCCAGGTTCTCCAGTTTACCTTCAGGGCTTGATTAGATTCCTTTACGAGGGAAAATGTTTGTCTAGAACACTCTGGGAAGAGAGACCCCCCTGCAGTGCTGGGGCCAGCTCGGGAGTGCTCAGCACAGCAGAGACAGGGACCTGGTGGAGCGGGGCCAGAGGAGCCCCAGCAGTGCTGGGAGGGCTGGAACCCCTCTGCTGGGAGCCAGGCTGGGAGAGCTGGGGGGGTTCAGCCTGCAGAGGAGAAGGCTCCCCAAGGGGAGACCTTCTGGGGGCCTTGCAGGACTTGGAGGGGCCTGGCAGAAAGATGGGGAGGGACTTTTGATCAGAGCCTGTTGGGACAGGACAAGGGGTGATGGTTTGAAACTAAACCAGGAAAATTTAGACCAGATAAACAAAACCAAGAAGATAGGCCTTGATAGAACAAGAGGAAACAGACTCAGGCTGCCACAGGGGAGGTGGCTGGAGCTGAGGAACAATTTCTTCCCCTTGAGGGTTGTCCAGGGCTGTCCCAGGCTGCCCAGGGCAGTGGTGGAGTCCCTGTCCTTGAATGGGTTTGAAAGCCATGGAGATGTGGTGCTGAGGGACATGGTTTAGTGGTACCCTGGCAGTGCTGGGTTTGTGGTTGGACTTGATGATCTTAAAGGTCTTTTGCAACCGGAAGGATTCTATGGTTTGAAGAAATCTTTTACAGTGAGAGTGGTGAGAGCCTGTCCCAGGTTGCCCAGAGAGGTGGTGGCTGCCCCATCCCTGGCACCATTGCAGGGGAGGTTGCCCGGGGCTCTGAGCACCCTGCTCTAGCTGCAGATGGCCCTGCTCCCTGCAGGGGGGTTGGACTGGATGACCTTGAAAGGTCCCTTCCAACCCAAACTGCTCTATGATTCTTTCCAAAGGGTGTAGGGTTGGTGAAGCGCCTTGCAGTTCTGAGTGAGAATTGTCCATTTTACTGGATATGCCTCTACTGGAACATTTTCTGTGTTGCTGGCTGGGCTTGCTCACCAGTCGCCGTAGTGCTCCTGCGTGCCACCTGAATTATCCCTGCACTGCTGAACTAACCCAGACCGAGAGCACAGGCCAGCCCTGCCTCGCTGGGGGCTCCCCATGAAGAGGTGCCCACCACCCCAGCTTCACGCTTTACCAGCTGAAGCACAACCCGAGTCCCCATCCCACCAACCTCAAGGCTTCGCTTCACCGTTCTCCATCCGCTGTTGCCCAGCATAGCGTGGAAGAACCTGCTTGTCCTCCTCAGTCCTTGCTTAAGAACTTTTTCCACCTCCTGAGGTAATAAAGCGAAGCTCTCAGCTTGCTGCTCCCCACCTGCCTTCCAACCCTCGGTGCCACCGCAGCAGAGGGGTGATGACTGACCCGGTTCCGCAGCGTTGGCATTAATGCTCCTCTCCATTTTGGCCACAGGGGCAGATAGAGGCCAGGAGACACAGAGAAGTGATGTTGGCAGAGTTTTGTCACCCCCCAAGAAGCTGACAGGCTTTGGTAAGGAAACTGGTTTGGTGGGGAGAGGAGATGTCCATGTTGTGACAGCTGATGCAGGGCTTTAAAATCTCTGGTTCCTCCTCGGATGGCTGGAAAGGACCCAGAGTGGGAAGATAAGTTCAGAGCGTAGAAGGGACCATCTGTAGTGCTTGTCCTTTGAAACAGTGTGAAAAGTTACATCATTTGTGAACTTCATGAGGTTCAACAAGGCCCAGTGCAAGGTCCTGCCCCTGGGTCGGGGCAACCCCCAGTACCAGCCTGGGCTGGGGGTGCAGGGCTGGAGAGCAGCCCTGGGGAGAAGGGCTTGGGGGTGCTGGGGGGAGCCCTGACTGGTGTCACTGGGATCCTTCGTAACAGTCCTGCATTCCCAGCAGGGGAGGGGGGGATCCTGCCCCTCTGCTCCCAGGGCTCTGGGCAGAGAGAGAGACCCCCCTGCAGTGCTGGGGCCAGCTCGGGAGTGCTCAGCACAGCAGAGACAGGGACCTGGTGGAGCGGGGCCAGAGGAGCCCCAGCAATGCTGGGAGGGCTGGAACCCCTCTGCTGGGAGCCAGGCTGGGAGAGCTGGGGGGGTTCAGCCTGCAGAGGAGAAGGCTCCCCAAGGGGA
>JANVCC010000035.1:42320580-42337818 GCA_025345505.1 Todiramphus chloris collaris
TGGGGGGGTTCAGCCTGCAGAGGAGAAGGCTCCCCAAGGGGAGACCTCCTGGGGGCCTGGCAGGGCTTGGAGGGGCCTGGCAGAAAGATGGGGAGGGACTTTTGAGCAGGGCCTGTTAGGACAGGACAAGGGGTGATGGTTTGAAATTCAAAGAGGGAAATTTAGACTCAAGAGAAGGAAGAAGTTCTTTCCTGTGATAGTGTTGAGAGGCTGTGCCAGGCTGCCCAGAGAGGTGGTGGCTGCCCCATCCCTGGCACCATTGCAGGGGAGGTTGCCCGGGGCTCTGAGCACCCTGCTCTAGCTGCAGATGGCCCTGCTCCCTGCAGAGGGGTTGGACTGGATGACCCTGAAGGGTCCCTTCCCACCCAAAGCAGTCTGTGACTCTGTTTCAGCAGGAAACCAATTCAAAGCTGCTGGTGGAGGCAGCTCATGAGACTTTATCAGGCTGCACTTTCCACTCTCAAGAAGTTTAAAAATTGATCAGCGTTGACCAGTCCTCAACTCTCCAAATCCTAAAACATTTACTTCACAAGATCTGCTTTGAATCATGTCCAATCTCCAAAGAAGCGCTTGCATTAGGGGTTTTTTTTTTGCTGGTTTTGGGTTTTCAATAATAAATCCTCAATGAAATGCTCCTGCTCTGGATGCACAGATTTCTAAGAGCCCCTCAACAAAAAAAAAACAAACCCAAAGTGTATGAAGACCTGAGGCTGCCACTGGGTTGTTGGAGCACAAAATAACCCCTTTCACAAGGTGACCAGCCAACTGCTTGGTTTCTGAGGGAAGGGGCACGCTGGACTCAGGCTTTGCTGAAGCTGGTGGTTGCAGCACCCAGCAAACGATGAGTTACTGCAGCTGGGAAGGTATTATTTTTATATATAAGGTTGGTTTTTTCTATAAGCTTTTATATATATAAACAAGCTCATCCAACCCCCCTGCTGCTCCAGCAGGGTCACCTAAAGCAGGTTGCCCAAGATCACGTCCAGCTGGGTTTTGAAGATCTCCAGAGAATTGTTTTCCTCCCTGGAACATATTTTTAGAGGATTTCAGCTTTCTCTTGATTTTCATAAGCAGGAGGGCACGAGAGGTGAGCACAGGTCCCAGAGAGGCAGATCCTAGGCTGGGTTTGAGTCAGAGACACACGTGGGAAGGCTTTGCTGCCAGGCTGATCTATTTTCATACCAAGGTGTAAGGAGAAAGAGGTTACGCTTGTGGCGGCATTGATTGAGGACCCGTAATTAATTTGTTTAGACCGTAATTAATTCTCCAGCTCGTGCTTTATTTGTGTACTGTCATGCCTCGTTATGTGCCAGGACATCAGGAACCCTCCCACAAATTGCCGTCGGGTGGTTTTGAAAGCTGCGAGTTGTTGGTTTGCAGACCTGGGCAAACTGTTTAATTAAGATGCGTCTTCCCATCGCTTTCAAACCGCCAGCCCCCGTCAAGAGGACAGAATTTCATTTTTTTTTTTTTTTTCCTACCTGAAAAGCCAGATGCTGGTGTAAAGCTCCAGCTCCTCAACCTTTAAGCAGTTTTCCCCTGGCCTTTCCTCGCTGCCTCCTCCCACCGACCTCAGCTGAGCTGTTCCGCTTGGTAGCAGCTGGAAAACTGGAGATCTGCAGCAAAGCTTTGTGATCTCTCATCCCAAGGGGTCATGAGAGAGGGGAGGAACCCAGCCTCCTCACGGAGACCTTCATAAAGGCTCTTGGAAAGCCTCAGAGAGCACTGGGAAACCCAGTCTGCGGGTTTCCACTGCCCTCAGAGCCACTCTGAGGTGCCGATGGATGAGGTGACCTTGAAATGTCCTTTCCAACCCAAACCATTCTATGGTTCTGTGATCCCTGCTGGAAGGACAGGGCACGTGACTGTTAAATAAGAATGAAAAAGAAGGGCTCAAGTTGCTTTAAATGAGATGCCTGCTTTCTTTTTTATCTCGGATGAAGGAGCTGGAGGGTTGGTAACACAGATATTTTGATAGATGGGAAGAGTGGTCCAGTAGTTTGAATATTAAAGAGAGAGACAGAGTGTGCGTGTGTGTATGTTCCTCTTATTCTCAAGTGTAAGGAGCATTTGTCACCACAAATCATCCGTGATTGCAGAGAGCTGCAGTCGTATAGGGCTCACCACCCACCACCCTCAAAAAAATTAGACATTTGTTATATGACATGAGTTGAGATTAATTAGCGAATATTAACCCGTCAAGCAGAGCAGAAGCACATTTTTGGAAGCAGCGGTACTTGCAGCGACAGCGGATCCGTCTTGAGTTCTGGTTGGAAAGTTTGCAACAAAATGTGGTGCTGGTGGAGTTGCTGGAAAATAGCAAAAGCCAAACTTTTGTAGGAATTAGCAGCTTTGCTTTGTGAAAAAAAAAAAAAAAAAAAAATCAGAAGTACCTGGCCCCCTGGGAAGGATGTTTCTCAACCCCAGCTCTAACGTGTTACTTGAGGAGCAGAATTTGGGGTCATCTGAGTTTGGTTTTGGGCTCCTCACTCCCAGCAGGACACTGAGGGGCTGGAGTGTGGCCAGAGAAGGGCAACGGAGCTGGGGAAGGGGCTGGAGCACAAGGGTGGTGAGGAGCAGCTGAGGGACCTGGGCTTGTTGAGCCTGGAGCAAAGGAGGCTGAGGGGAGAGCTGTCTCTCCACAATTCCTTGACAAGAGGTTGGAGACAGGGTGGGGGGTCAGGCTCTGTTCCCAAGGAACAAGTGACAGGACAAGAGGAACCAGCCTCAAGTTGCCCCAGGGGAGGTTTAGGTTGGAGCTGAGGAACAATTTCTTCCCCTTGAGGGTTGTCCAGGGCTGTCCCAGGCTGCCCAGGGCAGTGGTGGAGTCCCCGTGACCCCTGGAGGGGTTTGAAAGCCGTGGAGCTGTGGTGCTGAGGGCCACGGGTCAGTGGTGCCCTGGCAGTGCTGGGGGAATGGTTGGACTGGATGATCTGAAAGGTCTCTTCCAACCAAAACAATTCTATTATTCTATGATCTCAAGGTTACAAAAGCCACAGGCTGGGCAAGAAGTTGAAGGGTTGTCAGTAAGGGTCCCAGACCTGCTCCCACCTCTGCTGTGAATGCTGGGCTGAGATCTAGGAAACATCAGCTGTGTTCCAGAGCCGTCCAAAGTGCTGCTGGTTTGTGTCTTAGCATCGAAAGGGTATAATTAAAGCAAAGAAGCAGGTCTCTAACTCTAGAAAATAAGACCCCAGAGCCATTTCCCCCCTGTAACCCATGTAATAGTGGCTGATCTTCAGCAGGACCCTCACTAATGGGATACTTGTCCATGGAAGTGACCCAGCCTGGTCTAATTTGACTGAAAAAGGAAAAACAGTTTCTTCGTAATCCCTCAGATTGAAGTTGTCCTTCACAGCTCTGTGAAATCCCTTTCTGTGTCCTCCCATCAGTCCTGCTAAAACCTGTTCCTTAAGAAGAGTTTATCTGTGGGCTTAGTAAGGGGATGGTACATCCCATCCAGCTCTGGGATGTACCATCAGAAGTGACAGCTGTCAATCAGCAGGGCCTGCTTGGCCAAGGCCAACTGGCAGCCCAGTGACAGGACCTGTTTTAACTCAGTAGACTGAAATCCCAGCACGGTGGGGGTTGGGTGGAACCTCTGGAGATCATCTGGTCCAACCCCTCTGCTCCAGCAGGGTCACCTCGGGGTGAACTGCTGAGTGAAGGATCCCGACGGAGGGTGGGAGCATCTGGAAGTGCCGTTATTTCTTTGCAGCAATGCTGCAGACTGTGGCAGCAGATCCCTTTGCAAAGGGAAAGAGAACGATCGTGGTTGTTATTCTCCTCTTCAGAATCACGTCGTTGTCTTGGAGCGAGAGCGGCTCCTTGACTCGCAGAAACTTTCTTGGCAGATCGGTGGAAGCAAAGCTTGCAGGGCTGTCACGGCGAACAGAAGCCTCCCCATTTGGTACTGACCAGGGCCGCGTCGCTAATCATCCTGCTTTTCTCGTCCTCAGCTAGTGCCAATATCTGCAACGTGGTCCTGATGAGGCACACGGAGCTGGAAGAAGGGATCGACGTTTTGGACAACAACGGAAGCATCGTCGGGTCCTCCAGAATCGCCGCAAAACACGTAGGTGCCCGTGACGGTCCCTGGCGAGCGCCGGGGTGAGCTTGGGCCACACTGGCCTGCAGGCTCAACGAGTCCCACCACCGTGGGCATCGAGGACTCGGAAGAGCCAGCAGTAGCTGAGCTTCCCCCATGGTGCAGGAAGAGAAAAGCATCCAAACTTACCGTAGGCGCGCTCGCTGGTTGCGTCGCCGCAAAGCCCGAGCGTGCCGGTGGCTGCGGGCTTGTGTCACGCAAGCGGCTGGACCTCGATGGTTTGGAAGGGTGCAGGGTGACGTTGGGAAGCTCCTGTGGTAACCCTGGTGCTTTCACAGCCACGGGACTTCTTTGTGGAAAGTTGTAAGGGGTTGATGTTAGGGCGAGGGGTGCAAGGTGGAACAGAGAAGGCTCCATGGGAACAATCAGGAGAAACTTTTTCACGGTGAGGGTGCCAGAGCCTGGCCCAGGCTGCCCAGGGATGTTGTGGAGTCTCCTTCTCTGGAGACTTTCCAGACCCACCTGGATCTGTTCCTGTGTGGGCTGCCCTGGGTGACCCTGCTCTGGCAGGGGGGTTGGACTCGATGATCTTTCGAGGTCCCTTCCAACCCCGAACACTCTGTGATTCTGTGACATTGAGCACGGAGCGAAGATAACTGAAACCTTTTTCTCAGCGAGGAAGACTTTGGTTTTCGAGCTGAGGAGCTTTTTAACCCTCGCCCTGCCAAAGCTGCAGTAACCGTTGCCAACCAGAGCTTTGCGGGCCAGATGTTGTCATCCTCCTCCTAACACCTGCTTCGTTTTCCCCTCTAACCTTCTACTCTCTGCCATCTGCCTCCAATTACTCCCTTCTCTCTCCCCTCTCACAGAGCTTCGCCTTCCGAGCGTCATCTGATTGTCTGAGGCGTGTTGTTTCCAAGTGGGCTTTCATCTGAAATGTAAAGCATGTACCGAGGCACACGCCCAGGCAGAGGAGTTAATAATATAATGCTTGGCATTTCTCTCTCTCCTTCTGTCCAAGGCTCTGAAGGCACTTTGCAGACAGCAATTAATGTACAGTTTTACAGTCCTCGGCAAGAAATGGGAGCTCTCTAATAACTCTCCATATTGTTGTTTAACGGGGAGATTAAAACAATCTGCTGAAGGGCTCGGAGATATTTGTTTGAGCCAGTTTCCCTCGCTCGACATTGACTGGCTTCAGGACCCAGCTTCCCCTCTCCGTCGCAAGGGTTGAGGGGAAGGTGGACAATAAACCAGAGGAGAAATATGAAAGTGAAATATCCAAGTGAAGCCACTTGTCAGTGTGATTTAGGTGGCGTTTAAAGCGCAAATCTGGGACTTCTGAGAACTTCTGCTCAGCTGACATCGAATCCCAGTGCTTCTTCCTGAATAGCTTAGCCTTGGGTTTCGCTGTGGAAAACTTGGCAGATCCTTAGTGCAGCACATCTGCGCCTCTTTGAGACCTTCTCCCAGGTTGGAAGGCTCGAGTGCTACCAAAGCTCCCCTGGGGTAATGGTTGGACTCGAGTTTAAAGGTCTTTTCTGACCAAAACTGTGATATGCAGAAGTTCCAACGTTTCCATCCAGAATCTATAGTATCCTCTGCCTGCACCTGCCGAAGCCTCGTGCATGGTCGCAGTGCTTGGGGCATTCCAGCTGAGTGCTGGAAGAGGCACGTGAAGGCACAGTAGTGGTTATACACATTGCTAGAGCACCCGTGATCTTCTCAGTGTCCCACCTCAGAGTACTTTATATTTATCAGGCTGCCAAGCTGTTCTGTTTGTTGCTACCCGGTGAATCTTGACGGGGAGAAAGCACCAACCGTTCCTCTGCAGTTGGTGTCTTCCTGGGAGAGGAGAGCCCCGTGTGTTACAGTGCTTTCCAGTAAACCACCAGTGGTTCAAAACCAGAAATGAGTCTTGGAGCAGGGAATACAATGCTGTGCTCCCCCAGCACCTCGTTGAAATTGAAACTGAGTTGAGGGAGGAAGGGTTGAAGCTGCTTCTCAACCTATACTGAGATATTTCACCTTACAGCATCTTCCAGGCAGCTGTTTGGCCTCTCCTTCTCCCCCCAGGCAGCACTAACATGTTTGCCTAGGAATATGACAAGATGTTGGAGCTCCTTTGGTCACATAATGTGAAATCAGGGAAGCTCTTGGGTGTCTCCGTTTATTCCACTGGATTTGTGACCAAGTATGAGCTCCAGCCCATCGTTCTTCATGAGAGAACAAGAAGTTCTTCACTCTGAGGGGGGTGAGGCACTGGAAGAGGTTGCCTAGAGAAACTGTGGATGCTCCATCCCTGGAAGTGTTCAAGACCAGGTTGGACAGAGCTTGGAGCAACCTGGTCTAGTGGGAGGTGTCCCTGCCCATGGCAGAGGGGTTGGAATGAGATTATCCCTTCCAGCCCAAACCATTCTGTGTTCCTATGTTAGTAGCAATGGAGGGAAAACAGGTTGTATACAAGTAGCCAATGGTGAAGAGGAAAGGATGTGTTGGTAGATCCTTTCCCATATGCCCCAGAAGAAAGACCAGCCAAACCATTTCCGTGCCCACGCGTCGATTGCTCAGCGCGTCTGCGTCCTGAGATCTGTTCGAAACGTCTCGGGTTTGTTTGTTTGTTTGTTTTCCCCTTTCAGGCACTGCTAGAAACGGCCCTGACTCGAGTGGTCCTGCCGATGCCTATACTGGTTCTACCTCCAATTATTATGTCCATACTGGAAAAGTAAGTGTTGGGTTATAGAAAGGGGGTGGTTTTCAAGAGGGGGAGAGAAAACGTGTTCTTTGTTGGTGTTTCTGAGCATCAGTCCATCAAAGACTCTTTTTGCTTATTAAAATGTTCATGTGCCATCATTTTGGGGTCTAGAGCACAAGTGTGCTGAGGAGCAGCTGAAGGACATGGGCTTGTTGAGGCTGGAGAAAAGGCGGCTCAGGAGAGACCTTCTGGTTCTCAACAGCTCCTGACAGGAGGTTGGAGCCAGGGGTGGTCAGGTTCTGCTCCCAAGGAACAAGCAACAGGACAAGAGGAACTGGCTTTGAGTTTCCCCAGGGGATGTTTAGGTTGGAGCTGAAGAACAATTTCTTTAACCCCCTTGAGGTTGCCCAGGGCTGTGCCAGGCTGCCCAGGGCAGTGGTGGAGTCCCCGTGATCCCTGGAGGGGTTTGAAAGGCCCATGTGGAGCTGTGGTGCTGAGGGCCATGGGTCAGTGGTGCCCTGGCAGTGCTGGGCTAATGGTTGGACTTGATGATCTTAAAGGTCTCTTCCAAACAAAACAATTCTATGGTTCTCTGATTTCTGACCTTTGTTGTAGGCTCTTCAAGGGTTCTATTAATGTCTTTGTTTCACATCATCTTTCTGAGAGCCCAGTAGTTTTAACATCCGTTTTCTGTAGGGTCCATATGAGCCAAAACTCTCAGAATTCAGTGGGAAAGTTTGCATTCCTCCACTTGGCAAACCTCAGAGGTGCCACACGGGGTCAGACTGAAGGTCTTGGCCCAAGTTCAGGCATCCATAGGGACATGATGATCACGTGATGCTTCCAGACCACTCTTGGACTTGCTTATGGCCTGTTGGAACTCACTTGTAATTTCTTCCAATGTCATCCTGTGACTTGGACTTCCCCAGAAGAATATGTGCTTCACATGCTTGTAGAAATCAACTTTCCATCCCTGTTGAAGCCAGAATCTGTCCTGGCCCTGTGGACCATCAGTGCTAGGAGACCTGTGAGGAAAGGGCAGGGTTATTATTTCATGTCTAATTATCTCCTCGCGGAGTTCTTAATAGCAAAGCATTCCACCCAAAACTTCCCTGCCAGTTGGCCATTCTCCCACCTCCTTTTCCAACACCTCAGCTTTTTCTTCTGCCTGGAGATGCCACCAGCCTGTCTGGAGCTGCTGGGTGCCCGTGGCTCCTCAGGACACTCAGCAGCAGCTCATTTCATCACGAATGGTCCGTGGGGTGAGAGATCACCTTGCCAACCTCTGGAGACTGATTAGTCCCTTGAAAGGTGGGGATGCTAAAGGGTTTGCTGCCTTTGTCCAGGTGGCCAAACTGGAAGCACTCTCTAAACAAAACCCCGGATAATGGCTGCTCCAAAGTGCTCCACCGACAAAGTAGATAGTAATTAGTGTGATTAGGGGTTGACCCATAGCTCTGGTTGGCCTTGTTTACCTTGTAGAAACACTCCTGGGCAATGCTGTCTCCTTAAGGGAAGTGTCTGGGCTGCTTCTGTAGATTTGGAGGCTGATTTTTAACGTCTAAATTTTACAAGATAAATTTGTTCTGGTAGACCTCCAGCACCAAGAGGCTCTCGCCAAGAAAGGTTCCTCCCATGGTCTGGGTATGGGGAGAAACACGGCAATAAAATATGTTTTGGGAACTCTAAAGTAAGCTTTTTTTTCAGTGGAAATCCACAGTTCTCTCTTTTTTGGAGGGGTGTGGTGGTTCCCCGTGGCAGGGCACAGTCTTGGTAGCACTGCAAGCCACTGCTTGGAGATGGCAGCAGGAGACACACAAGGACAAGGGGCAGATTCGAGCCCTTCTCATTTTCTGCAAAGCAAAAATAATGGGTGTTCATCCTGAAGAAGAGAAGGATCCAGGGAGACCTTCTGGTGGCCTTGCAGGACTTGGAGGGGCCTGGCAGAAAGATGAGGACAGACTTTTGAGCAGGGCCTGTTGGGATGGGACAAGGGGTGATGGTTTGAGACTAAAAGAGGAAGATTTAGACTGGAGAAAAGCGAGACATTTTTGACAACACTGAGGGTGGTGAGAGCCTGTGCCAGGCTGCCCAGAGAGGTGGTGGCTGCCCCATCCCTGGCACCATTGCAGGGGAGGTTGCCCGGGACTCTGAGCACCCTGCTCTAGCTGCAGATGGCCCTGCTCAGCGCAGAGGGGTTAGACTAGGTGACCTTGAAAGGTCCCTTGCAACCCAAAACATTCTATGGTTTTCACTTCATGCTCCTGCTTGACCAAAGCTCTGCAGCCTTTTTCCTGCTCCAAAATTCTGCATCACCCACATGGTCCTCCAGCCCATGATCTACCTCCAGGAGAGGTACTCAGGAGTGACCATATCTTACTCTGGAGTACCTTACTCAGGGCTTGCTGAAAGTCATGTGTAAGAACAGAGATTATCACCATGAAAAGACAACAATCTTCATGTGCAAAAATTCAAAGTTTGCAGGAAACTGGCCTATGAATTGTCTTCAGCAGGAAACACTGAGGACCATCATAGATCTTGCTAAGCATCCAGAAGCTTAAATAAAACCGCCTTGTATTACAAAAAGACGCATGGCTTGTATGAGAAATAGTGTAGCCAGCAGGACCAGGGCAGAGATCATCCCCCTGGACTGGGCACTGGGCCCCTCAAATCCTGGGGTCAGTTTTGGGCCCCTCACTCCCAGCAGGACACTGAGGGGCTGGAGCGTGGCCAGAGAAGGGCAACGGAGCTGGGGAAGGGGCTGGAGCACAAGGGTGGTGAGGAGCAGCTGAGGGACCTGGGCTTGTTCAGCCTCGAGGAAGAAAAGGAGGCTCAGGGGAGACCTTCTGGCTCTGACAGCTCCTGACAGGAGGTTGGAACCAGGTTTTGTCAGTCTCCCAAGGAGCAAACAACAGAACTGTCCTCAAGCTGGGCCAGGGGAAGTTTACATTGGAACTGAGGAACAATTTCTTCAACCTCCTTGAGGGCTGTCCAGGGCTGTCCCAGGCTGCCCAGGGCAGTGGTGGAGTCCCCGTGATCCCTGGAGGGGTTTGAAAGCCATGGAGCTGTGGTGCTGAGGGCCATGGGTCAGTGGTGCCCTGGCAGTGCAGGGTTAATGGTTGGAATCAATGATTTTCAAGGTCTTTTCCGCCCCAAATGATTCTATGATTCCATGATCGTAATCGCAACATTCGTGTTGTATCTGGGGGCATCACAACTTCTTGTCTCAATATGCTGACTTTCACTAAATGCACCCATGCTCTGTGCAAGACTTAACCAAAAATAGGTTTTTTTCTGTCAAGCAAATGTGGCCTCACAGGAATTTGTCTTCAAAAAGTTGTAATTTTAACTAATAGAAAGACTTAATTCAGGTTTGCAGGAGAATGCTTTCCTTCCCACCACCCCCAAAGAAAACTCTGTGGATATAAAAATATCTGGGCGCTGCTCTCGCCTGCCTAGATTCTCCTTGGAGCTTTGTGCCTCCTGTTTTCATCTTCCATCAAATATCTTTGGATTCCTGGAAGCCTGCGAGTGAGAAACAGCAGGGATAGGGAGCGGGGTGCGGTTTGGCCACGCAGCTCGAGGTTTTGGTGTCTTCCGTAGGACGTGGAATCGTCCACCGGCCACGGAGAGCATCTCCGTAGCCAAGGGTTTCACAGTCTAGGTGTGGACTCGTACATCTTTTGAAGCAGTTCCTGAAGGACAATGTCAAAAAAAAGCTTGCAGGAAAATAAATAAATAAATAAATAAATAAATATCTTGGAGCATTTGGTGGGAGGTTCAGCTTTATCCGTTTGGTTGAATTTTAGCTAAACCCCAGGAATTTTTAATGGGAGGCACATCAAGGCGGCTGACATGGATATATTTATAGAAACCCTGAAGAGCAAAGGAGGAGAGATGAGAGTGAGGGCTGATTATTCGGAGGCTGGAGATCTGGAATCTGAAGGCACAAGCTGGACCCTCCACCCAAGTCGTTTGCATTCGGGGTTGCGGCGAAGGAGGAGAGATGTTTCTCCTGCCTCACCTTCCTGGCCGGGTGGAAGTGGGGGGCAGTGCCGTGGTCAGGTGGGAGTTGCTGGGCTTTCAGATCCCTGGGGAACTGAGTCATGGAGTGGTAGGGCTTGGATGGGACCTCTGGAGATCATCGAGTCCAACCTGCCAGAGCAGGGTCACCCAGGGCAGCCCACACAGCAACAGATCCAGGTGGGTCTTGAAAGTCTCCAGAGAAGACTTCGCTCCTTCTTTTTCATCCCGGGTGTTCAGAAAGTTTATTTTAAGTGGCCAGTTCCCGGTCGTCGTCTTTCCACTTGGATCCAGGTCTTTCCTCTCCCTCAGCCATCTCTCCATCTGCATGTTTTAACTCCCCCAGCTGCCTCTCTCGTCTCTTGTGCCATTTTTTTTTTTCCCCCTTTTTCTTTTTTTTTTTTTGCGTTTTTTTTTTTTTTCCCTTTTTTTTTTTTTTTTTTTTCAGCTCTCTTGGCTTCTCTCATCTCTTTGCCTGCTGTGTATTTTAACTCCCAGGGCCGCCTTCTCTGCTCTCCAAGTAATTCCACGTTCCCTCCCACTGCCGAGCTCCGCGGCGCGCCATTCTTACCCCATGTTTCATGCATTTCCTGCTGCTTGGACGCTCTGTTGAGGCAGCGAACGTATAGAATCGGTGTTTATTTTGAGACTGCATATGCCATGCGGGGAACACGGTGTCAGTTATTTTGTGCAGATGTATTCTCATGTTGGGTTTTATAAATAATATCTGTGTTGGCAACTTTAATACGGAAAAATAGTGGTTTCACGTCGGGCGGGATGAAGGCGACTCTGCTGGAGAGCATCAAGAGAAGGGCAATGGAGCTGGGGAAGGGGCTGGAGCACAAGGGTGGTGAGGAGCAGCTGAGGGACCTGGGCTTGTTGAGCCTGGAGCAAGGATGCTCAGGGGAGACTGTCTCACTCTCCCCAACCCCCTGAAATACAGGAGGTTGGAGCCAGGAGGAGTTGGTCTCTTCTCCCAAGGAACTAAGCCACAGGACAAGAGGAGCCATCTTCAAGTTGCACCAGGGGAGGTTTAGGTTGGAGCTGAGGAACAATTTCTTCCCCTCCAGGGTTGTCCAGGGCTGTCCCAGGCTGCCCAGGGCAGGGATGGAGTCCCCGTGATCCCTGGAGGGGTTTGAAAGCCATGGAGCTGTGGTGCTGAGGGCTGTGGATCAGTGGTGCCCTGGCAGTGCTGGGTTAATGGTTGGACTGGATGATCTTAAAGGTCTTTTCCATCCATAATGATTCTCTCATCTATGGGATGTAGCTGACTTTGGAATAGACAATAGAAACTTTATTACTACCTCCATGCCACAGAGATGTGGAGACAACCACATCCACTGCATTAGGTTGGTCTTCTAATCCCTCAGACATTTCCCTTGACTCAGATGCTTCTTTGGCCGGTAGTTGTGGTGAAATCTGGGAAATGGTGCAGGTTCCTCTCAGCCATCATCCGAGAGTTCTCCAATAATCTTTTTCCAGCTTCCAACTCCTCACAGAGTTGAAGCCTGTCATGCTGCTGGTCTATGTGTAGACCTTCCAGTGCAGCCTCGGGTTCCCCTGTAGGCTGAGCTCTGTGGTGGGAGAGCCCAAATGCAGTGGTGCACGGTTCATGTGGTCTGGACAGGCTTGTCCACGCTCAATCCACCAGCAATATCTGCTGTGGGCACTTTATTCCATTAGCTGGCCATGGAGACTGAAGAACATCAAGTTCTTCTCTATCCTAAAGCCTCATGGTACAAGCAACCTCAGAGGGTCTGAAGCGCAGCAGAAGGTCTGAAGATGGGAGTCCAAGAACTTGTGTGTCAGTCTAGACAAGAGGTGGTCCTAGAGCTGACTGTGCAGTGTTCATGGAGGAGAGAGAAAGCTGGAGACACAAAGCCATGGGCAAGAGCTGCGAGAGAAGCAGGGAACAGAATAGTTGTGTCTGTAAAAGGGGAGCAGCTCCACTCTTCCGTCATCTCCACACCATCTTGATCTTGTGGTAGAGCAGCCGCAGCACATCAACGTCCTCATGCAGCAGCCATCAGGGCTGTTTTCCTCTAAAACTCAGAAAATGAGGATGCTCCCAGGCTGGATCGAGGTTACAGAGCTGCTCTGGCTTAGCTGAGTCTCAGTCTAAGCGTGAAAAGTAGATTCTCTTGGTGGATGGCCCGTGCTCAGCCCATGGGTTTGTGGTGCTGGGAGGGCACTTTCTTCAGCTGTAAGCATGTTTTGAGGTAGGAGGCCCTCCTGGACTTGGTGTTCATGGCCATTTGCTGGAGATATTCTCCTTCTGATGGCCTGTGCAGGATGTTTCTCATGGGTGCTCCTCCTCCTCTGAAGCACCAAGTCTCTCCGTCCAGCTAAACCCTCGCTGAAGTTTGTTGAAGCCAACCAGCTGCCAGCAGTGACACCTTAAACTGCTGTGGCTGCTTCCAGAGTAAACATTGAAACTGCTTCTTTAATTAATGTCAATCAAGCACAAAAATCCCCCGGGCTCACTCGCTTTGCAGCTCCTGTGTCCTCCGGAGGGGGCACTGGGGTTACACCCATGAGCAGGAGATGCTCCTTGGTGAGGACAGCGGTGGTCTGGCTGGACAGGACCACGGATGGAGCTGGTGGAAGAGCTCAGCATTCCCCAAATGACCCAACAATGAGCGAGAATGGCTCAGAACCCCCCTCTGCAGACAGCAGAGAAACCAGATGGACCAGCTCTGGGAGGGACCAGCTCTGGGAGGTTCTCAGCAGAGCTGGGATGCCAGGTAGGACAACCCAGACCAAAGTTCTTTTGGACTTTGGAGGGGGCGTTTGAAACTCTGGGATGCCTCGGGATACCCGGAGCTTCATCCTCCGGCGCTTTCCTTACCCCGCCCGGCATCCTCGGCGTCTTGCGACGTCTGCGTTCGCTTTGAACCTGTTTATAGCAAACGCTCCAGAAACCCCTCGGAATCTGTCAGCTGGGAGACTCCGGTTCGCTCCCGGCACGTTGAGTTGAGCATCTGACACCTCCTCCTAGACAAACACCGCTCCGGTTCGTTGAACCCGATAACTCCTTTTTAGTACAGCGACTGACTTCCATATGGAATAAATTACAGCACCTCTTGAATAAAAACAACAACAACAAAAAAAAACCCACAACCCAAAAACCAAACCAAACAACTACCCAGCAAAACAACAACAACGTAAAAAAAAACCACACACACGCACGCACACACACAAAAAAATCCCCGACCCAACAAAAATGCCCGCGGCAGCTGCCAAATTATGCAAAATTTAGACCACTAATGAACAACGTGATGAAAGTTGAATGAAGGTGTAGCGACGAGCTCCGCGCCACGCAGCAGATGCCCCGGCTGCGGGAGGAAGTGCGCGGCCGAGCGCATAACCCCCACCCCCCTGCCCCCGTTACGCGCGCGCTCGCCCCCGACCGAGGGGGACCCGTCTGGTCCAGGCTGGTCCCGGTGCCTCCCTTCCCGGCGAGCTCTACCCGGGTGCTCCCCGGTGGTGTGATGATAAATGTGAGTAAGCAGAATCGTGGAGAGAATCCACACGAGGAGGTTTGGAAGGGAGGGGGAGGACGGGGGGGAGAAATGAAGCTTGCAAAAAAATAAAAAGAATGGGGAAAAAAAAGAGAGGAGGAGGGAAGTGTTGCAAAAATCCGTGTTCTTTGCCGTCCGAGGGGTGATGTGGAAATGTGGATCACTTCTACTAGGCAGGCAGAGCACTGGGGCCAAAAAGTTCCTTTCTGGAGAAGAGAAGGCTCCAGGGAGACCTTCTGGGGGCCTTTCAAGGACTTCAAGGAGCCTGGCAGAAAGATGGGGAGGGACTTCTGAGCAGGGCCTGTTGGGACAGGAGAAGGAGCGATGGATTTAAACTCAAAGAGGAAGATTTACATTAAAAATTAGGAATAAATTTTTGACAACACTGAGGGTGGGGAAAGCCTGTGCCAGGCTGCCCAGAGAGGTGGTGGCTGCCCCATCCCTGGCACCATTGCAGGGGAGGTTGCCCGGGGCTCTGAGCACCCTGCTCTAGGTGCAGATGGCCCTGCTCCCTGCAGGGGGGTTGGACTGGATGACCTTGAACGGTCCCTTCCCACCCAAACCAGTCTGTGATTCCATGAAAATTTGGCCTCAAAACCTGGAAACAATAAAACACACAGATTATGTTCTTCCTGCAGTGTGAGACCTTCTCTTGGTGCAAACGTTTCCATGTGATGTAGCGGGAGGTGTCCCTGCCCATGGCACTGGGGCTGGAACAAGATGGTCTTGAAGGTCCCTTCCAACCCAAACTGTTTGCTGGTTCTGTGTTGTCTTATCTGGGCATCAAGGCTGAGTTGAGCAGAGCCTGGCCAGTCCTGTCCTGGCGACAGGCTGCAGATCTACTGCTCTCATGTGAAAATAGCTACAAATACTTCTGTGGACTGCCTGGTAGGGTAGGATGATGTTTGCTCTTGTGACTGTAGCAGTCAAAAAAATGAGAAAGTTGGGCTCTCAGCAGGATCTAAAAGCCCAGGAACCCCTCGGAAGAACACACAGGGCAGCCTCGTAAACTCATTGGCTCTTCGAGGGCTGGCTGTTAATATTATTTATTGGGAACCTGCTCGGAACACTCTGCAATTAAACCCTTTGGAGACATCGAATCGTTCCCTTCCGATGGGGGGGCTAATGGGTGAAAAGTGGGGTTTTGATTGCACTTGACAGCTAACAAAAAGCAATATTTAATGTTCTTCTGAGATCCGCGTGGAGAGCAAGGATCCAGAGGGCAGGGGAGAAGTGGCCCTCTCGGCTAATTACCAGGCGCTCGTTCTGAACCAGCCAAATTTTAGAAGCTGAATCCCAATTAAGACATTGCACTACATGTGTTAATTAGGCCCCTCTGCTTTTTTACATCGAGCCGTACCTCTTCTTAATTAGGAGGGTAGCCCTTGTAATGTGAACTGGCCTGAGTTTGAAGCGCTCCTGGAAATCACACCTGGGGGCTGTGTCGGGAATGGTTTTAAATTGGTTGAGTTTTAACTCGGGTGATTATTAAGATCCCCAACAGGGCAGTAATTAAAGAGGGTGCAGCTTCCAAATTAAGATGTCAGGGGTGGTATAAGCAGTGATGTCTTGGTTCTAAACTGTTCTCCGGGGAGGCTTGTAGGATGCTGGGCAGATGATTTTTCTCAGTGAGGGCTATCCTGCATCACAGCAGCTTGAGCAGGAGAATAAACTGGTTCCAGGAGCTGCTGCTCTGCATCCAGGGGGTCAGTTATCACAGTTTATCGACGGCGCTCCGTGAATGTTGCAGTTGTTAAAGAGCGTGGAGCAAGGTTACCTGCTTTCCTGAGTCGAATAAAATCCTCGGGGACTGCTACAAGCCCTTGGGGACTCGCTCTGAGAAGGACACTGGAATGTGTCCAGAGAAGGGCAACGGAGCTGGGGAAGGGGCTGGAGCACAAGGGTGGTGAGGAGCAGCTGAGGGATCTGGGCTTGTTCAACCTGGAGTAAAGGAGGCTGAGGGGAGACCTTCTGGCTCTCGACAGCTCCTGACAGGAGGTTGGAGACAGGGGGGTTCACCTCTTCTCTCAAGGAACAAGCACCAGGGCAAGAGGAACTGTCCTCAAGTTGCCCCAGGAGAGGTTTAAATTGGAGCTGAGGAACAATTTGTTCCCCTTGAGGGTTGTCCAGGGCTGTCCCAGGCTGCCCAGGGCAGTGGTGGAGTCCCCGTGACCCCTGGAGGGGTTTGAAAGCCGTGGAGCTGTGGTGCTGAGGGCCATGGGTCAGTGGTGCCCTGGCAGTGCAGGGTTAACGGTTGGACTCGATGATCTTAAAAGTCTTTTCCAACCACAACCATTCTCTGATTCTGCAGGGATCTTTTAGGTTTGATCATTCTCTATGCAAAACAAAGTAGCTCAATATTGGAGAACAGAAGCTTGGCTTTCACAGCACAAATTGATAGGATCAACTCCGTCTCGATAGCTTATTAGTGAGGAGCTGAGATATTGGAGGAGTTAAGGCTCTGGATCTTGTTTTCCTTCTCCACTTCCCCCAAACCTTCTCGAGATGGAAGACAGCTTTCAGCAAGCAGTGCTAGCAAAGGGCGAAGAGTCTGAATGTTCAGCCACACAGGCAACGTGCAGCAGGGTAACAAGTTCCCACACATCAGCTGCTCCGTGAGAATTCATCAGGTGCGTGTTGGTAGCCGGCGGTGAACGTGGAGGCGAGGGGGGGTTTGAGGTAATCTGTTCTCTTCCATCGGCTGGGGGCGCGGGCTGCACGGGGAGACGCGCCGGAAGAAACACTTGTCTGTGTGCCAGAGCCAGCCCCTGGGGTGGCCTCGGTTGGGATGGGCTGCTTGCCTTGGGGTTGGTGAGCACCTTGTGAGCGGGACACGTGGGGTTAGAAATCACGGGAGCTGATCACGGGGTTGGAAGGGACCTCTGGAGATGCTCTGGTGCCACCCCCCCCTGCTCCATCCAGCAGGGGCACCCAGAGCAGGGGCCCAGCAG
>JANVCC010000035.1:42338218-42364925 GCA_025345505.1 Todiramphus chloris collaris
TGGACCCAGTACTCTAGAGGTGGCCTCAGTGGGGCAGAGTAGAGGAAGAGAAGAAACTCCCTCAACGTGTTGCCCGCGCTCTTCTTCATGCACCCCACTGGCTTTCTTGCCTGGATCATGGGGGGCTTTTTGTCCCCCAGCACTGCCAGGTCCTTCTCCACCGAGCTCCTTCCCAGCAGGTCACCCCTCCCCTGTACTTGTGCAGGGGGTGATTCCTCCCCAGCTGCAGGACCCGACACTTGCCCTCATTGAACTTCATGAGGTTCTCCTCCACCCAACCCTCCAGGATGTCCAGGTCTCACTGAATAGCAGCTCAGCTCTGGTGTCTCAGCCACTCCCCCCAGTTTGATTTCATCAGATGCTCTTGAAAACCCCGTGCTGGTAACCACCGCGATGTTTAGTGGTTCACAGGACCCGATTGCACCTTCCTTGTCCTAAAGAGAGCTCCTGTGTTACCACCCTTAACTAGCAAAGGTCTGCCCGTGTGTGATGGCAGGACACCGTGAGGCATCATCACCATCAAGAGCAGGATGGGCAGAGGAGAGGTGCACTTTGGGACTAAGGCTGTTGCTGGTGACCCAGCAGTGAACCCGCTGACTCTCTACATTGCTGATATCCACTGGTAGAAAGAAGTGGAATGACGGGTGTCCTTTTGGTGTGAATAGGTCCAGAACAAACCCTTCCAGAAGGATTCAACTCTCTGAGGTCCTGGCTGCTGGGATATACTTAGAATGCCACTTTTGGTTAGCTCAGTGTTGTCCTTGTTGGTGTGAATTACACCAGAAGGGTCACTTAATGGGTCATTATCAGAACCTCACCTTGCAGGTATCTCAAAGTGTTTGCTGTCCACGAGGCTTGAACTCACAAATGTCCCCTGGGGACAGCAAGTTTTAAACCATCCCTATCACCCACCCTGCAGACCTTTGGTTTTTAACAAATGAAGGTATTGTCAACTTTGCTACTTTATTTCCCCATTAACAGAGCCTTTTCCGGTACCACCCATTCACAGTCTCAAGAACTTCATTTCCTTCTGCTGACTCAACACAGTCTCCTCTCCAAAGCCAGGTCACCTCGTGCGCCGTTTACTCCAGTGTGAGATGGTTTGAAGTGGAGGAAGCGCGTGTGAAATGGTCCTGGTTTAACTTAGGAGAAGCAAGCGCTTAGGTTGGCACGAGTGGTGTAAATCCAGGAGATGACAAAGCAGAGCGTGCAGGACTTGGGGTCTTCTGTGGGTGAGCTCGTGGATCATAGAATCATAGAATCATTTTGGTTGGAGAAGACTTTTAAGATCATCAAATCCAACCATTAACCACTGCCAATCCCACCACTAAACCATGTCCCTCAGCACCTCATCTGCATGTCTTTTAAATAACTCCGGGGATGGGGACTCCACCCCTGCCCTGGGCAGCCTGGGACAGCCCTGGACAACCCTCAAGGGGAAGAAATTGTTCCTCAGTTCCAACCTATACCTCCCCTGGGGCAATCTGAGTCCAATTCCTCTTGTCCTGTTGGTTGTTCCTTGGGAGCAGAGCCCAACTGCCCCTGGCTCCAACCTCCTGTCAGGGCGCTGTTGAGAGCCAGAAGGTCTCCCCTGAGCCTCCTTTGCTCCAGGTTGAACCACCCAGGTCCCTCAGCCACTCCTCATAAGATTTGCTCTGTAAACAAGCTGTTGGATGACCTACTAAGAAGGAACATAGACCAGTTAGGGAGGGGTTGACCAGTAGGTCTGGCCGAACACCGCTGTCACTTCTGATGATGCCATGCACTCAGCTTGTCTACGAAATGCTCTAACGAAGCCTTTCCTTTCCAGAACATCACTCTTGAGGTCCCGTCCCCGGATGATTCTCCCAGTCCAAAGCCTTGTGTGCCTCGCTGCCTTTGGCCTGGCCCTCCCCTTGGCCATCAGTCTCTTCCCGCAGATGTCCGAGGTCAGTACGTGTTTGGTCACTGTGGTGGGATATCTCAGAGGGGCTTACCAATGCCATTGCTTCCGTGGCCTTCCTGGACAATGGTGATGTTCCTATGGGGCCTCCTCCATTTTAGGAGGAACAGCCAACAGTTGGTTGCTGTGTTCTTCACTTGAACAAGAGCAGATTCACTGGGCATGCAATGGTTATGATGGTCCCTCCTGTTGGCTCATGTGGTGGGATGTGCCTTCCGAGCAGAGCTGAACAGAGCAGCCTTTGTTCCACCCAGGAAAAGGACCCTTGACAGACAAGGGGTGGGCATGCCTGCTCCTCCTCCCTTCCATTGCATCCGTTCTTCTCCCACAGGGGAGAAGTTACCAAAACAAATGGATCGGAGGGACAATCAAGTTGGAATAAAGTTGGGTTTTAAATGTGTGAGGCTGATGCTCTTCCAGCTTGATCACCAGTCAGAGGAGCGTCTCAGCCGGAGCAGAGGGTGTCCTGTCCCTCTTCAGTGATACCCAGGTCAGGCCTGGTCAGTTCACAAGTTAAGGGATGTTGGTGTTTCTCACTGATGTATGTTTGATGTGGTTGTACTTTCTCGGAGCTTCTTTGAGGGCTTCTGCCTTGTCACCTTCTTGCCTGGCTCTGGGAAGGTCCAGGCTGGGGGTGAGCAGAGGAAAATGAGCCAAGAAGGGTGATGAAATCACTCGTGCCTAAGTTAGTTGAACAGCTTGATGCAGTGTATTTTTTTTTTTTTTAAGTCATTCATTTTGGCCATTTGGTGTTCACGGACTGGCAGGTATCACTCCTGCAACGTGGTAGAACTGCTCTCTAGAGCAGACTGGTAGAACCAGGCTCTTCACTCTACGGAACAGAGCAAAGGGCTTTGCTGGAGTTCTTTTTGTGTCAACTAGAACAGCTGATCACAAATTGGTATCACAGTCTCTATTTGTTCATCACAGAATCCCAGCATGGTGGGGGTTGGAAGGGACCTCTGGAGATGCTCTGGTGCCACCCCCCTGCTCCATCCAGCAGGGTCACCCAGAGCAGGGGCCCAGCAGCGCAGGGTCCAGCTGGGGTGGGAATCTCTCCAGACAAGGAGACTCCACAGCCTCTCTGGGAAGCCTGGGCCAGAGGGGAACCCAGGTTGAACCTCCTGGCTTCCAGCTGGTGCCCCTTGTCCTGTCCCTCGGCACCCCTGAGCAGAGTCTGTCCCCATCCTCTCGCCCCCCGGGGCCCTTTAGCTCTTGCTCAGCATTGCTCAGCTCCCCTCTCAGGCTGCTCTTCTCCAGCTGCACAGCCCCAGGGCTCTCAGCCTTGCCCCAGCACAGAGATGCTTCATTCCATCCCAGAACACCGTTGGCCTTCTTTGCCATGAGGGCACATTTCTGGCAACTTGTTGTCCACCAGCACTCCCAGGTCCTCTGCAGAGTTGCTTGATAGCAGGTCACCCCTCCCCTGTACTGGTGCAGGGGGTTATTCCTCCCCATCTGCAACACCCTACACTTGCCCTTGTTGAACTTTATGAGGTTCTCCTCCACCCAGCTCTCCAGCCTGTCCAGGTCTCACTGAATAGCAGCACAGCTCTGGTGTCTCAGCCACTCCTCCAACTTTTGGGTCATCAGCAAACTGGCTGAGGGTCCACACCACCCCTTCGTCCAGGTCACTGATGAAGACATGGAACAAGACCTGCACCCAGACCTGACCCCTGGGCCACAGGTTCAGTTCTTCATTTCTTTGTTCCCATTAATTGATTTTTCTTCTGTCTGAGTGGGTTTATCCACGACTTCTAGCCAGGGAATCTCGTTGTACACTTGTCTGCTAGGCTGAAAAGCACGGCAGGAATTTTTTTGTTGTCCTTTGAGCTGTTTACAGGCTGAGATAAAACCGTCCTTTCATCTCCTCTTTAAGAAACAGAATATAACTCAATCCTGGAGTCTCTTGCTAAAAGACGTGTTTTCTGAAGCTTTAATGATTCATATGGCTCTTCCTTAAACTTTTTCTAATTAGTCAACATCCTTTTTGGAGCTCTTCCATAAGAACCAGACACAGTATTCCAGTAAGGAGTTGCACAAGTACCAGTTGCAGGAGCAATGTGCTTTGCCTGCTCCTACTCGAATTCGTACAGCCACAGTTAATCATCCTGGCGTGAGCTCCTTGCCCATCGGTTCCATGCTGTGATCCCAAGTTCTCCGCAGAGGTTTTGGTTATGAAAAGCTGAGGAGTGTTTCTGGGTCTCACACCCACTCAAGGTACGTGTCCAGAGTATGTCCAAAGGTCCTGTTGGATGGAGATGTGAACACGGAGCAGCTCGTACGCTCCTGTTTCCAAGGAAGGGAGCTTCATTCACCAGGAGGAGGTCATGGCCTTTCCTGGGAGGTCTTCTCTTGATATAATCAGGGAAGTAAGACCACGGGAGGTACCACCAACCTCATTTACCCCAAAGGTGACGTTGCCACCGCTCCCCCAGGATGGTGCCTCGTGCCATAGGTACAGAGACTTTTGATTCTGACCGTCGTGTGATGCGCACTGACTTCTTTTCCATGGATCTCCACGTGACCCAGAGGTCTTTCTGTTTGTGACCTGGGCTCTTAAATACTCACCACCTTCCAAGAATGTGTGTCATCTCCAGCCTTAAGCAACAGTCGTCGTGTGTTTTCTCCCTTCTCACGTGTTCAACAGCATTGGCCAAACCAAACCATTCCTTCCCTATAGACAGGAAACTCTCCCTACAATTCTGGTTTCAGATTCAACATTTTGTACATTGCCAGTGTGTTCTGTATGCCAAGCTTTGCACGGGCTTCTCTGAAGCAGTAACTTCTCACTAAGGTCAGGGACAGCTAAAGTCTTGGTACCAGCATCTGAAGCATTCAGAGTTAAACACTTTGGGCTCTGTGAAAATAGTGATTCGTTTCCTTAGTTTCTTTATCTAAAAATGAAGCTCACGAGGCCTTTTTGTCTTCTGCATTTGAGCTTTATGAGTGTCAGATAACTTACAGAATCAGTGAATTGTTCTGGTTGGAAGAGCCCTTCAAGATCATCAGGTCCAACCATTAACCCAGCACTGCCAGGGCACCACTGACCCACGGCCCTCAGCACCACAGCTCCACGGCTTTCAAACCCCTCCAGGGATCACGGGGACTCCACCACTGCCCTGGGCAGCCTGGGACAGCCCTGGACAACCCTCAAGGGGAAGAAATTGTTCCTCAGCTCCAACCTCAGCCTCCCCTGTGGCAACTTGAGGCTGTTTCTTCTTGTCCTGTCACTTGTTCCTTGGGAGCAGAGCCCAACCTCTCCTGGCTCCCCCTCCTGTCAGGAGCTGTCAGAGCCAGAAGGTCTCCCCTCAGCCTCCTTTACTCCAGGCTGAACAAGCCCAGGTCCCTCAGCTGCTCCTCACCACCCTTGTGCTCCAGCCTCTTCCCCAGCTCCGTTGCCCTTCTCTGGCCACGCTCCAGCCCCTCAATGTCCTGCTGGGAGTGAGGGGCCCAAAACTGACCCCAGGCTTTGAGGGGCAGCCTCCCCAGTGCTCAGTCCATGGGTATGATCCCTGCCCTGGTCCTGCTGGCCACACCAGCCAGGATGCTGGTGGCCTTCTTGGCCACCTGGGCGCACACTGGCTCATCTCCATCCAGTTGTTGACCAACACCCCAAGTTTCAATTGTGTTGAGCAGCTTTCCATCCTCTCTGCCCCAGCCTGGAGTGTTGCAGGGGGTTGGTGTTACCCGAGCAGGACACAGGAGTGGTGTAGTCTCTGATATTACAGCATGAAAACTTGTCTGGATGCCAACAGCTGAATGAGTTCTAGCCGACAAGGAAAATTAAGGTCTGGCTTCCTTCAGAGGATATTCAAATTGCAGGCATCAGGCAATACTGAAACCATAAAGCATCACTTGAAAATGACCTTCTAAAAGCAGATGAAATGTTGTCTGCAGTGTAAACATGAATCAGCTCTGATTAGCAGATCAAACAGAATGACGTCCTCTCTGCCCACACTTCATGTCAATGAACAGAAACCAGTACAGCTGGTGGTATAGCTCACTACCTACTGGGATCTCGGCTTCGCTCTACTGGAGTTCGCTCCACGTGTGCAGCTGGACCTTAGAGCTGTTGGTGCTGACAGATTGTCCACAGCAGCCTGGTCTGATCGGTCTCCCAGGTACGTTTTGTTCAGTAGAAATGCATGTGAATGTGAGTGTGAGTGAAGGGTGTTCCTCCTGCTCAGCAGAATCTTGGTGGTGGTAACTGGGGATGCTCAACTGAGGAAAGCAAAGTGATTTATCTGAGACAATCTCTCCAGAACCATTTCTTCACAGTCTTGGATAGGAAATCTGAGTTTCCTTGCAAAGAGCCTTTCTCAGAACATAGCACCATAGAATCACAGACTGGTTTGGGTGGGAAGGGACCTTTCAAGGTCATCCAGTCCAACCCCTCTGCAGGGAGCAGGGCCATCTGCAGCTAGAGCAGGGTGCTCAGAGCCCCGGGCAACCTCCCCTGCAATGGTGCCAGGGATGGGGCAGACACCACCTCGCTGGGCAGCCTGGCACAGGCTCTCACCACCCTCAGTACTGGCAAAAATTTCTTCCTTCTCTCCAGTCTAAATCTCTCTCTTTGAGTTTCAAATCATCACCCCTTGTCCTGTCCCAACAGGCCCTGCTCAAAAGTCCCTCCCCATCTTTCTGCCAGGCCCCTGCCAGGCCCCCAGAAGGTCTCCCCTTGGGGAGCCTTCTCCTCTGCAGGCTGAACCCCCCCAGCTCTCCCAGCCTGGCTCCCAGCAGAGGGGTTCCAGCCCTCCCCGTATTTTTGACTTCTTGGTCACTCATCACTGGTCCATGATCATGTCCAGTAACTAAGTTAATTTTCACTGAGTGTTTGAACCTTGACCTCTCTCTGCCTCCTATACATGTCCACGTGCATCTGTTTGGTTTTCCTCGTGCCCGCAGTCGCTGACGCAGCCGTGAACGCATCGCAGCCGAGACACCGCTGCTGCAACCAGCACTGTCCAGGGAGTCACTTATTCACAACAAGATGCACTGGGCTTCTTCTGCTCCAAAAAATATGATTACGGTCTGAGCAGCAACCCTTTCAGGAATTGTAAGTGAGCCAAATTCTGCCCTTAATCACACATTCCCGGTCCTTCTTCTTTAGTCAGAGAGCAAACACAGCAGCTGATGTGTTATTAAGCGCTTGTTTTATCACAGGACTTGCCTTTGATCCACTCTTCTGAAGGGGCTCCAGCTTACAATTAGTTTCCAGGAGGATTTGAAACCTTGCTTTTGGTTTAGTAAATGTGCTAGAGAAATGCAGCCACCTCGTCCCATCGGCTGGAGCTTCTTCAGAGTTAGACCTGGTTTAAAATAACATATGAGGAAGCAGAATTCGGCCCTGGTTGCCTCCAGAAGCACCGATAGCATGGAATCATAGAATGGGAGAATGGCAGAATCATAGAATCAGAGAGTCAGAGGGTCATGGAATCATAGAATCAGAGAGTCCTAGAGTCATAAAATCATGGAGTCCTAAAGTCAAAGAGTCAGAGAGTCCTAAGATCATAGAATCACAGAGTCATAGAATCCTGGAGTCACAGAATTACAGACTGGTTTGGGTTGGGAGGGACCTCTCAAGCTCATCTAGTCCAACCCTCCTGCAGTGAACAGGGGCATCCTCAACTAGATCAGGTAAAGGAATATATTGGGGAAAGGAAACTGTTGGGGAAAGGAAACTGTTGGGTAAGGGAAAATTCTGGAGCTGAACCACCTTCACGTTCTGGGAAAGGGTAATTCATCCAGGTCTTCTCTTGGGTCAGTGGCTTCTAACCTTCTATCATCCTTGATTTTGTGCGGATGGAATCTGCTTTTATGTCTGGTGCTTCAGGCTTACAGCTTGTTTCTAGATGTTACGGTTTCGAAGGTCACCTTATAAAAATCAAAGCCTGGTAGACACCTGGGTTCTCGCGACTAAACGCGCTTGAGATGCTGAGAAACCACACTTTTCAATCCCAATGTAGTGTTAACTCCGGTACCTAAACGCATCAATATGCATTAAGTAATTCACTGCTGTTAAGTTGAGGAGAAACATCTAGTTAATGCATTTAGCCCACAACCTCCAACTGCCTCCCATGCCCCCCGGGGGAATCTCTTTTTCTAAGCGCCTATCCTACAGCATCCCCACTGACAACTCCTACTCAGCTATGCACTGCCAATAGAAACAGCTGTGACAGTTCCAAACCGAAAATGGGACTTGTGCAAATGAGATTCAGTGTAGCAGCGAAAGAAAAGAACCATGGGGTTGCTCCACTCGTTTCCCACCCTTCGGTCCCTGCCTCATCCACGTCGTTCGTCTTTCAGCAGCCGGGAGGATGCCGTTGGGCTTCCAGAGGGGGTTGTGAAGCCACCCAAAGGTGCCTCGTCCCGTGCCCACTGCGGTAAAGGAGGACCAAGCCAGGTGAGAAATGGAGGTGAAGGAAGAGGTGTTGGCAGAGCAACCCTTCCACTAGCGTGTCCTCACCACGGGTTAAGCTCCAAGGGTCGTGGTTGCCGGTTAGGGGCAAAACAAGCCACCTTCCGGAATGAAGCTGATTTCAGCCAAAAGCCTTGTCTTAAAAATAATCTTCCTTTTGGATCTCCAGGACAAGGGGAATAAACAGCCTAAAATCCAAGGCTGAGCTATTGTTTTCCAATCTGTTTTAGCCTTCATCTCGTTGGCAGGCTGCTTTAGAAAAGCAAAAGGTTAATGAGCCAATGTGCAGTGGGATTATTGCAGTAAAGATGACAGTGAACCAGTAATTACTAATTAGATGCAGTTTAACAGGAGGAACAAGTGAAATCTCCTCTTCACCAACTGTCAATAATTAGCAGATTTGGTGAGGTTGAAATGTGTCCACAGTTAAAAGGCTGATTTTTTAATGAAATGGCACTTGACAAAAGAGCTGTATGGAGGTCACCGCCATAGCCCTCGAGACGCTTCCCTATACCATACTTAGGAGGGAAATCAGATGCAAGACAGCAGGAGGTCCCCATGGAACCATTTCTCCCCTGGGATTACATTGCATGAGGAGGGGGGAGGGGAGCAGGAGGGATTCTCTGCAGTAATTTTGTCCAACTTGGATGAGAAGCAAAGGAAAGGATTTGCCAGCTGCCATGGGGGAAAAAATGTTGGAGAAGTGAGAAGTTCTGTGGTATTTCTTTGCTTCTGGGTCCGAGGAATGGTTTCTCTCGAGAGGCTGGTAAACCTGAGCGTGCTGGCCAAAGTCTACCCTTGGGATGGAGGTTGGTCTCGGAAGGAACTCCTCTTAGAAAAGAAGTGGCACGAGGTCCTTGAGGACTGGCAGGAGGCTGGAAGCTCAGTGGTACTTGTCTCCTAAAGACTGCAGAAGATTCAAGCTGTGCCTTGAAGGTTTGGTCTCCTGCTTACACACAGGCGATGCTCCATCGTTGACTCCTGAAGCATCAAGAGGTACATCTGAGGTTCCTCTCCTCTCTACTGATCCAGTTTCTCTTTTGGCAAAGGAAATGTTGCCGTAGGCAAGATGATCTTGGTTTTCCACGTGAACTTCAAATGGAGATGGGGTCCGTGTGAGCTTCTTTAATGCCCATGAAACTTTACTTGAGCCAAACCCCCACAGATTTCTAAAATCCCGAGTGGTTGAATACTGATGTGGGCACATGCATCCCTTCAGTCCTTCCCTTCTCCAAATCAAATCACAATCCTGGCCGTGAATCTTCATGAAGTCACCAGAGCAGCTCAAAGCACTGTGGGGCCAGTCCCCAGTACTCGGCTGTGATTTCAGCCCTGGTCTCAGTAGCCCACGCAGGGAGATGGGACCTCAGTCTTGCAGCACAACAGGAGTCTTCTTCATCTGTACATCTCAAGAAGATGACTGAGCAGTAACTGTGATGTACTGAGCAGAGAAAGGTGACCTGAGGCTGCACACTAAGGAATGAGCAGTGAACTTGAACCTGGCTCTGGGCTAAACAGCCAATTTTTTGGCAAGGTCTTGGTCTCCCTTGGTTTGAAAACAAGGGAAATGGTTTGATGGGGACAGAGTTTTGAGCAGGGCCTGTTGGCACAGGACAAGGGGTGATGGTTTGCAACTCAAAGAGGGAGATTTAGACTGGAGAGAAGGAGAAATTGTTGCTGCTGGGGGTGGTGAGAGCCTGTGCCAGGCTGCGCAGAGAGGTGGTGGCTGCCCCATCCCTGGCACCATTGCAGGGGAGGTTGCCCGGGGCTCTGAGCACCCTGCTCTAGCTGCAGATGTCCCTGCTCAGTGCAGGCAGCTTGGACCAGATGACTTTGGAAGGTCCCTTCCCACCCAAACCACTCGATGATCCTATGATTCTATGAAACAGGAGCATTTTCACCATTTGCTCCTCTGACATCTCCCTTCCTCCACCTCTCTCTCTCCCATCTTCTCTGTTTGAGAGCATGAAGAAGAAGACATGTTCCTGTCTGACCCCCCCCCCCCTTCTCAGCCCCTAGCTCAGCTTTTCCTTCACCTGTACCTGCTGTCAGGGCAGGGTTTGCAGACCCAGCGTGTGCATTTCCCAAGGAGCCAGACTTCACACCCCCCTTCCCCCTCGACCCTTACCCTTCGGCTTTCCCTTTACACCTCCCTCGCTCTCCCCATCCCCCAGCAGCCTGGCATCTGCAGAACACCTTTCCTGTCAAAGCAACCAGGGGAAAAAAAAAAACCACCCAAAACAACAACAACAACGACGACGACAATGAAGAAAAAAAAAAATCCAAGCCACAAAAATAAACAGCGGAGTGGTTTGTTTCCTGCGCTGTGCATTCCCCCAATTCCCCCAGCGACTCCCAGTTTCCTTCTAATTGCGGCGCGCGGGAAAAGCTGCTGCCCGGCAGCATCGCGAGCACGGAGGAGCCTCTGCCTGACTTGGAGGTATTTCAGTAGCCTGAGATGGTTTGGATGGGGGTCGTGGTCGTCTGTGGGCTTGCAGAGAGGTGTGCTGAGAGCTGGTAGGGTGTCTCCAGAGGATGGTGGTGTGAGGTCTTGGAATTGTCGGCGGTATTCCTGTGTGCTGTAGATGCCCACGGACTGTTCCCAATCCTCTACATGAGTTCTTCTGTCAGGAGCAACCTATCTAGTGGGAGGTGTCCCTGCCCTTGGCAGAGAGCTTGGAATTAGATGGTCTTTGAGGTCCCTTCCAACCCAAACCATTTGATGGTTCTATGACTTGCTCTTGGCTGCAGAGATCTGCCCCAGTTCCTCCTCCCACCTTGGGTTTTTCTCTCTCTGCCACCATCTCTAGTGTGACACAGACAAAAAGGAGCCCAGAGCTTTTGCTGGGTTGGCTTTTAGAGCTTCAAAGGTCAGACCCACCCTCCATGCTGTACAAGTCCAAGTCACAGTGGCGGCAGAGATTTCGGGGACCTCAGGTGTATTCAAGGTGAGGACAAAGGCACGTTCACCTGTTCTCAAGCTCCTTCTGGAGCACACCTCCAGGGGAAGGTATTTCAGAATGTGTGGAGACCCTTCCAGCTCTGTAGCCCTCTCCTTCCCTTCCAGTGGTTCTGAGCTGCTGAACCAGCTCCTCCAGGCTCCCTCCTGCTTCAGGGAGGGCTTCAGTGCTTGATATTTCTCCACAGAGCTTCTAAAAGGCAAACAAACCTGAAGTTCCAATCCTACATGACTGTGACATCTTTCTCCCCCCCCCCCCCCCCAAGTCAGGAAAACCCCCAAATTCTCATTATTGTACCATAACTCCCCATCTCTACTGTGTGATGCTCTTTTAAGTTCTTTTTCTGGGGCTGCAGCAGGAGGTGAGGGAAGATGTCATGGTGCAGTGATTTCCTCCTGCCCTGCCCTGGCTGGATGCAGTGGCAGTTCCAGGTTCACAACTGATTCATGCCCTGGCACAACTGGAACTCGTCTTGCTGTGGGGTCACTTACCCGAGTCATCGCCAGGAGAGAAGGGACCCAGTTTGACAAGGAGATCATTTCTGCATCAGGACATCTCTGCTTTCCACGTTTGTTTTGTTTTTCCCCATGCCTTTCCTCAAATCAAAGCATTTCCCATTCCCACTCGCTCCCTACTGGGTTGGGACTGGAAGGTCTCAGCACTTCTTCTGGGAGCAAACATCCTTCTATCCCAGAGGAAGAGGCAGGATCTGCTCCTCGGGGGCATCAGCTCCACCATCGCTCTCCAGAAGCCCCTAGGAAACGTCGGGGTGGTTGGATTTACAACCGCTCAGCCTGTTTGCGCCTCGCGGTGTAATCGTGAGGCTCGGTGGCATCTCTCATCTGGGGAAGGTCACGAGTGAGCAGCGCTCTGATTGATTTGGAGCCTCTGCCTTTGTTCTCACTGTTCCCTGTCCGAGAGGCTTTGATTTGTGACCGAGCTGGTTTTGGAAGCCTGCTCCTGAGAGTGGTCCTTTGTTCCACGACCGGCCCCGTCGCGGGAGTCAAAAGGTGCTGAAAGCTTCACAGGATCTGGCCCAAAAACCATCACAAACTGGACCAGTGGAGCTCATTCTTGCTGGGAAGCGACGGCTTGAACCCAGCTCTTATTTGTGGTCATTCGAGGTGGGTGTGGGAGAAAGGACCCCTTTTGTACTGCCCAGGGGCTTCAGCGGCGGTGTCAGACAGGATCTGGTTTCATGTTTATATCTCTGTCCCTGGGATACAGGTTCAAGTATGTAAACTATCTGTCCTGCAAGCACAGGTTCCTGCAGGTGTGTGGGTGCTGGTGGGCATAAAAAAACATTCCTGACACCAGGTCTTTTGAGGAGTCTTCACCTCCTGATGGCTATAAGCCATTAGGAGTCAAAAGAAAGAGCTGACATCCGACAACTCCGGATAAACAGCTAAACATTAACCCTTAAAGTGGCTTGAAAAACATACTTAAAAGGCACTTTGTGGAAAGAAGCCTTTTTTTTTTTTAACTTGGGTTTTTTTTTTTTTTTCCAAGGCCTCTTAATTGCTGTCTTTCTTCAGGACACCTTTCAGCAGCACCTCCTGTAAACAGAGCGGCTCCTCCCGAAACACTTCCCCCAGGGATTCCTGCCCTGCTTGCTGGGAAGCCTGCGGAGATGGCTGTCCCCAGCTCCTCCTGCCCTGGGCAGTCCTTCTGCAGGTCTTTGGGTTTGCTGGTTTCTTCTGGGCCTCAAAGCCAAGACTGTTCCTCTCTTTGTGCCAGCCCACCCTGAAAACTCTGTCCCCTTTCTTGGTTGCTGTGAGCCTCTCTATTTGGTGCAGATGGGTTTGTCCTCAGATCTTCCCTGGCTGTAGCCCGGCTTCACAACAGCCATGCTTCACAACCTTGCGTGTGGCTGGGTCACAACAACCCCCTGCAACACTCCAGACTTGGGGAAGAGCGGATGAAAAGCTGCCCAACACAATTGAACCTAGGGGTGTTGGTCAACAACTGGATGGAGATGAGCCAGTGTGTGCTCAGGTGGCCAAGAAGGCCACCAGCAACCTGGCATCTGTCAGCACTGGTGTGGCCAGCAGGACCAGGGCAGGGATTGTGCCCCTGCAGTGGGCACTGGGGAGGCTGCCCCTGCAATCCTGGGGTCAGTTTTGGGCTCTTCACTCCCAGAAGGACCTTGAGGGGCTGGAGCATGGCCAGAGAAGGGCAACGGAGCTGGGGAAGGGGCTGGAGCACAAGGGTGGGGAGGAGCAGCTGAGGGACCTGGGCTTGTTGAGCCTGGAGAAAAGGAGGCTGAGGGGAGACCTTCTGGCTCTTGACAGCTCCTGACAGGAGGTTGGATCCAGGGGGGGTCAGGCTCTGCTCCCAAGGAACAAGCACCAGGACAAGAGGAACTGTCTTCAAGTTGCCCCAGAGGAGGTTGAGGTTGGAGCTGAGGAACAATTTCTTCCCCTTGAGGGTTGTCCAGGGCTGTCCCAGGCTGCCCAGGGCAGTGATGGAGTCCCCGTGACCCCTGGAGAGGTTTGAAAGCCGTGGAGCTGTGGTGCTGAGGGCCGTGGGTCAGTGGTGCCCTGGCAGTGCAGGGTTAATGGTTGGACTCAATGATGTTGAAGGTCTTTTCCAGCCATAAGGATTCTATGCTTCTCTGATTCTGGTTTGCCCCTCTCTTTCTGCCTGATGTTGGATGTGGCCTTTTCTGCAATACTAGGGGACGGTTGTTTCAGCTCCTCTGAAGCTACTGTAGCTCAGCCTACTCTATGTCTTGAGACATTAGGGATATGAGCTAAGGAAGGTGACCAGTTGTCCAGACTTGCCTGCTGTAGCTGACTGCAGAGAACGCCTTATTAATCACATTTCCCGAACACAGCTATCTATAATTATCTCTAATTGCTTTTTAAATCATTGGTATCCAGCAGCCTGTTTCTAAGTGAGGCTGTCAATCCTTCAAGAGAAGGAAACGCGATGGAGGTTGGGATCCTGAGGAGCTTGCTCCGCTTCTTTAAAGCAACAAGGACACCCTGAAATCCTGCAATACCCGTCCTGCTCTTCCTTCTTGACAGCAGGGTTGGGTATTCTCACCAAACAGCAACAAATGGTCTTCTCCTCCACAGAACTGCTGGAGGGATTCTTACCAGGATGGACCTAATAGCTCATTTTCCTCAAAAGGGAAACGCGCTACGTTCCTAGTGCCCATATTCCAAAGTCGGAGCTTTTTCTTCCAAAAGAGATGCCTCTAACTCTTTTGTTGGATGTCTTTCGTTCCAGAAAGGAGCAGTGACCCTAAACTCTGCAGCTTTGAGCGTTCTCAAGATCGTGGTGGGCCAGTGGCTTTCCCAGCCATCCGTTGTCTTGAATGTTCCCCAACAAAGTCTGCATAATGTACATAGTGAAGCTGCTACCTCGAGGCCAGGAGGACATTTCTTCTGCCTCGTGTGCTCTAGACTGAATGCTGTGTACAGTCTTGGGAGAAAGCTCTCTCCTGAAGAAGACTCCTTACCCCGTGAGGCTGGGTCACCCCAGGTCAGAGCACCTCTGTTCCTGTTGTGCTGCCAGCCTAAGACACCCACCTCTCCAGAGCTCCTGTAGAGATTAATTTAGCCTGACAAATGGAGGGTTTCCCTCATGAGCACGTCTCTCCTGCACGTGAGCAGACGTCCTTCTCCAGAGTAGAGGACAAAAGGCATCTTAGCTCCTGCAAAGGTCTTTTGTGTGGTTCTTCATCTCACGGAAGACACGTCGTGCCCTGGTCTTAGCTTCTCTCCATCGCATCTTCACTTTGATTTCTTTGGTCAGGCCGTTGCTTGAGCTTCTTCATCCCTCTGCATGGGTGGTAATTTTGTGTTCCTTGTGTCTTACCCTTTGGTCCCTCAGGAAGCATTGCAGGACAAGGTGCCCTGCTCTCTGGCGACACTTGCTGGCATCTCCTGGATGCCAGGGACTGTGTGGAAGGAAGGAAAGCCCTTCGCCTTCCTGAACTGCTGGAGAGGACTGGAAAGTCCTCTTTTCTCTGGAAAAGAGACAGAAAGAAAGGGGTTTTTTTGATCCTTATGGCTTCAAAGCCTTTATTTGGCTTTGTTTTGGTTTTAAATACTTGAGGTTTCTGGTGCTGTGGGAAACCCTCTTCTTTCCCAGAAGACTCAAACACAGAATTTTGCAATGACTTGGAGATGGTGTCTGGCAGGGGGTGGGGTTGACCTTTCGATCTCTCTATGACGCTGGAAGACTTGAGAGGGCCTAAGAGCCATGCGAGCCCCGTGCTAACCAAACCCATCATCTCACCATGTCTGTTCCTCCTTGATGTAGACTTAAGACACCAGAAGTCTTCCCGCAGGGAGCTGGGTGGTTAGAGCTGGTATCATACTGGTGGACCAGTTTGGGGAAGTGAATGAGTATGGGGGCCGGGGCATGGGAGTGAAACATGGCTGATGAGCTGCCTTGTTCCAGGACGGGCAGGGACACGCCAAGGAGCTGAAGCAGCCTGAGGTGTCTGCTGTCTCATGTTGTTATCCCAACTGCAGGCACTGGTGTCATCAGTCATTTCTAGAGCGTTGGAAACAGCCGTGCTGCTGGACGAGGGGAGCTCGTGGCCATGGGGCCAGCAGTGCTCTGTTCTGGCCTGGTTGGGCAGTAGCCTAAAATGGCACATTTTCCTTCTTCCCAGCTGATTAAAATCACAGAATGTCTTCGGTTGGAAGAGACCTTCAAGATCATCTACTCCAACCTTCGACCCAGCGCTGCAAGCTCACCACTGAACCATGTCCCTGGTCACCAGGTTGCCCAGAGAGGGGGTCGATGCCCCATCCCTGGGAGTGTTGAAGGCCAGGTTCAATGGGGCTTTGAGCAACCTCATCTAGTGGGACGTGCCCCTACTCAGTGCAGGGTGGGGTTGGAACAAGATGGTCTTTAAGGTCCCTTCCAACCCAAACCATTCTATGGTTCTGTGATAAGATGCTGTTCTATTACTGACCCATAAATCCCACAAACTCTTCTACTCTGCTTTGGGCCAGAGTCAACTGATCCCATTTTAGGTGAGGACAGTAACGTCTTCAACCTCGCAGCTGTCTCGAGAGCACTTGCACGTCTCTAGCCAAACATCTGTTGAGCACGAGGAATATTCTTGCTCCTCTCGATGCGGAAACCTGATGGCACCCAAGGTGCTGCTGACACTTTGCATTTGGTGCCGCGCTAAAAAAGCAGTGACGTTTTCAGGGGACGGTGCAGAGGTGCCAGCAGATGTGATAGAGTGTGAATAGCTCGTGGCACTGACACCACCACTGACATACTTTACATCTAAGGGATGTCATTGCGGGGGATGCGTGATGCCACATTCAGACCCTTTCCAGCCTGGCTTGAGAAGAACCTCTTGTTTTCTGCCCTGTCCTACAGCTGGAGGTGGTCAAATCATCCGTGGTAGAAAAACCTTCTGAAATGGATAACCCTCAAGAGCCAGGACAGCCAAACAGGGCAGTGTGAATGAAATGCACCCCTGAGTTTGTTCTTACCTGCTTAGTCCTGAGCTCTCCTTACCTGCCACTGGCTTTGCTTCACTTCCAGGAACATCAGAGAGAACCTCTTAGTGGCTGCTCTCCCGGCGTGGTGCATCAGGGCTCTAGTTGTATCCAGGCTCCGATTGCTTTGGGTCAGGCTTTGCCACAACTTAATGAGAAATATAATCCAGGCACTAATGGTAGCACTACTAGAGGGTCTGGAGAGTGGCCAGAGAAGGGCAACGGAGCTGGGGAAGGGTCTGGAGCACAAGGCTGGTGAGGAGCAGCTGAGGGACCTGGGCTTGTTGAGCCTAGAGGAAAGGAGGCTGAGGGGAGACCTTCTGGATCTCAACAACTCCCTGAGAGGAGGTTGGAGCTGGGGGGGTCAGGCTCTGCTCCCAAGGAACAAGCACCAGGACAGGAGGAACCAGCCACAAGTTGACCACCAAGCCATGGGGATCTTGCATCCCAGGTGGGGCCGGATTCGGATGTGTTGCCACCAGCGATGGTGGAGGGAGCGGTGGCTTCCCAGGCTCTGGCTACGCCTCATTAACACCTTAACCAACAGAAAGGGTGGAAATGGAGTCAAATAACTACTCTCAGAAAAATATTTTGACAAGGTCTGTTGCTTTTCCTTAGGAAAACTGAAGGTTTCTTTACAAGAGGGGAGTGTCTCAAAGGCTTCAGAGGAACATAAAATAAGAGAACTGTACCAGTCAACCCTTTAGTTTATTTTTTGTTATTAATTTGAAGGAAAAAACTAAGAAAATTGAACTAGATCAGGCCCTGAGTTGCTCTAGTTGCAGTTGTCCCTGCTCAGTGCAGAGGGGTTGACCTAGATGACCCTAAAAGGTCCTTTCTGACCCCAAAGATTCTATGGTTCTATAGCATTCCAGTTTATCTCAAACCCATTTTCCCTGAGCTTTGTGATTTGGGCGGCAACCTGAGTATTGATTATTTATGAAGTTATTTCTTGCCATGGACATCAGTATTGATTATTTATGAAGTTATTTCTTGCCATGGACATCAGTCGTGAGACGACCTCTCAACCAGTGTGTCCCATTTGGGGGTACAGAGGTTTTATCTATATAGGGAAACTGGGAAGCGACCAGAAAAGAGCCTTAATACCAGTTGGTCAAACCATAACCTGCCTTGCTGAGAAGAACCGTGAGGTTTGTCTAAAAATATTAACAAAGGTGATTTACTAATCTCGGAATATTTTTATGGGAAGAAGATCTCTGGCAGGAGAAGGCTCGTTAGCGCAGGAAATAGGTAAATGCAAAGCTGGAAGTTGGAATTTAGAGAGATGCAGTCCTTGGGGATGTCTTTTCGAAGGAGGATGCCAAGCGCTCTTGTAGCTCCACAGTTGCTTGGACTCCTTAACCAGAGGCTGGGGATCTTCTGAAAAACATCTGCTGTGATTTACTGGAAAGGTTTTGGGGTGAGATGGGGCATTTCCCAAATTCTCTCACCTTTCAGCTGGCTGTAGGTTTGCAGCATTTCCAAGAGACTCTCCTTAGCAAACAGCGAGCTCCTCACCTCATTCCTTAGCAAGGGCATCCCTGGAGAGCACTTGGATTTTTGATGTCTTGGACAAGCTTTGGAAAGAGTTGGTCTGAACAGAGGAGGAAAAAAATCTCACTGTCTTTAAATCATTCGGTGTACGGTCTCCAATTTTGGAAAGCCTTATAAAATTAAGCACTGTGTCGGATAGGTGATTTTGACCCCATCGGCATTCTTAGAGGTTTTTGACTTTCTGTCAATTAGAAGAAGAAGACCTGAAATACCTGACAGGAGAACACTGAGGCAGTTTTACCACAGGCACCAGACCATCGAATACCCAATCGAGTTGGTATTTGACCCCAAGTAATCAGGTTACAGCAAATTTACTGAGGTTCTGCTTCTCAGCAGATCTGCATCAGGTGACCATGGGTTGGAGGTGAAAGGAAGCCTCAGAAGACCTGTACAGAGGTCCTTTCACATCGTGGCTGCACCAAGCTACAAGCAGAGGTGCCTGGTGACCATGGCATGGCTGATGAGCTGTAGCTCATCTGTCCACGGAAAAAACAGGATCTTTTTTCACTGATGGAGAAAGCAGAGTCTCTTAGTGGTGCTGGGTGTGTCCCACCTCTCCGTCTAGCTGTGCACAAAGCCCACCACTGTGGAAGCAGCAGCAGCTGCTGGTCCTTCGTGGTGCTTCACGTTCATATTTAATGACTGGACTCGATGATCTTAAAGGTCTTTTCCAGTCTAGGCAATTCTGTGATTCTGTGGTTAATGAACCATTGTTCTTCTTACACCTCGATGAGCTTCTCTAGGGTTTGGTTAGCTTGGCACTGCCCTTGGCCATTGCCCTGATGTCTCATGGCCCAGGAGGAGATGGGATGGAAGGTGGGAGAGCCCTTCTGATGTCCAAACTGGGACCACCACTGATTCTTCTCACTGGCTGGAAGGGCCAGGAGAACCCTCATGGGCTCCAGACTGGGGCCACCACCGTTTCTTCTTGCTGGCAGGAAGGGCCGGGAGATCCCTCCTGGTCTCCAAACCGGGGCCACCACCGACTCTCCTCACTTGCACTGCCAGAGCAGCAGCAGAAGATGGGTTGCGACCAGCCTGGTCCTCCCTTCCCCCACCTCCTGGTGCAGCATCCACCAGTCCGCATGACCCTCCCCCTACCAAAACTGGCTGCTTTCTTCCTTCTTCTCTCCCCACCCTCCTCCCTTCCTTTTTTTTTTTTTTTTTTTTCTTTTTGGCTGAGCGATGAGCTGTATGCCAAATCCATCTGCTCCTGTCTCCCCATCGCTGCCTCCCGTATCATTCCAGGATCCCTGGCAGCCAGCCTAGACCTATCTCTCTCCCTGCACTCTTCGGAGCACATTCCTTTCTACACCTTTTCCCGAGCTGGGATAGAAATGAGTATCAACCCCAAACAAAAAGCATCTGCTTTCTGCCTGCTTCTGCTTCACCGGACGCGCTCGTACGCTACACCCGTGTCAGCAGCGAATGCAAAACACACACAACCCACCCACCCTCCCCACCCCCTCCTCCAACCCCCCCACCTCGCCGCCCCGCATCCAACACGGGGCTGACGAAACTTCGGGCGCCGGGAGCCTGCCTCACACCCTCTCCCTCTCCCGGCTCCGCAGCACCAGCTGTGACCACCGCACCATTTGTTCCTCCAGCCCACGCCAGCACTCGGAGCCAGTTCTTTATCACCCCAATTAGCCTTGTCTGTGCTGATGAGAGGAGAGAGGCTCCCACTGCAAGGCAGAGACGCAGGGGGGGAAGCGAGGCGGCGGGCGGTGGGCATCGGCGAGAGGCGATTCCCTTTGTTCCCCGCCCCGGGGATGGATTTCACCGGGTCGGGAGCACCGCGAAAAAGCCAGCGCTGTCATCCCAACGATGTCACCTGGGCTGTAAACAGTTGCCTTGGTAAGGTCAGGGGACGCCCTTTCTTCCTTCGTTCCCTTCGAGTTGATCGGTTTGGTTGGAAGAGACCTTTGAGGTCATCGAGTCCAACCGTTCCCCCAGCACTGCCAGGGCACCACTGACCCATGGTCCTCAGCACCACAGCTCCATGGCTTGGAAACCCCTCCAGGGATCACGGGGACTCCACCACTGCCCTGGGCAGCCTGGGACAGCCCTGGACAACCCTGGAGGGGAACAAATTGTTCCTCAGCTCCAACCTCAACCTCCCCTGGTGCAACTTGAGGCCGTTTCTTCTTGTCCTATCACTTGACTATCTGCTGGAGGGAAGAGGAAGGTTCTCAGACCACACCAGCTCCCAGGGGTTGTGATGGGCTATAGCTAATGCTGGCCGCATTTCCCGTTGAGTTTGGAGATGCACCTTGGCCGTGTTCTTCAGCCAGGATCTCCCTGCATCTATAGCAAAGCTTCCAGCAGCCTCACAGGAGAGTGAAGCAATTCCTCCTTCTCCTGCTGCCTGGTTGCAGTGTCTCCTATGGTGGTATGTCAGAATACCAAGTGGTCAATGTGCTGATGCTCATGGAGCTATCAGCCTGCAAGCCTTTGGGTTCTTCCCCCCCCAAAACCTTTTAACACTCTCTAGGAGTGGTGCTCCTACACCACGCTTCCCTGAGTGCTGGTTGTGACCTGGTGTCCCTCCTGGACTTCTCCTGCATTCATTGCCGAAGGCCCTTTTTCTGGTAGACACCTCAGCACTATCGTTCCAGGAAGAAGGTCCATTCCTTGCCACGGCACGAGTTGATCTACCTCACTGGGGTGAATAGGATGATCACAGTCCAAACCCAGTCCCATGGTGGGCACTTGGTTTGGAAGAACAAAGTCAGCCCATATGGGATGGGGCAGGTCCCATCAGGGCAGTCCCAACAGGGTTGCACCTGTTCTTCAGAGCATCCTCCATGGCAGAGGTTCCTTGTTAGAGGGGTTCCCAGCATGGCCATAATCAAGAAGGACCCTGCTGGATGTCATCTTTGAAGCTGAGACACGAGAAACTGGACAAGAAGCACCGTGGTCTCCAGATTGGTTTCACAATGCCATGTCCGGTGGAAGGTTGGCCAAGCAGGTCCAGGGTGCTGAACATCTAGAACAGCAGTCTGAACCAAAATAGGTGAAATTACACTTTCCAACAAAAAAACCCTGAGGAATTCAAAGTCTGAACTGGTACACGATAAGGTTGTGTCTTAATAAGGTCTTAATATCTGTAGCCCACCACCTGAATGCTTCTCCCTTGTCTTCTGCATTTGATTGCCCAGCGAGAGGAGTAAGTGACTCCTGATGCATTTCTGAAGGGCTTTGCCAATGCTGCTGTGGACTGTGTCCATCCTGTACCCGCTGCCTTGGTGCAGACACACCCCTTGGAACTCCTGTAGCCCAAGATCTAGAGCATTTTGATTTCCCTTTTATTAAGAGATTGCTGAGACTGTTCCAGTTCAACTAGTTACCCCCCAGCAGATTTATTTTGCATCTTCCCAGGCTTCAGAAAAAGGCTTAAGTGAGTCCAGTAGCTCCAAACCAGCACCTCTGACCGATTGTATCTTCTTTCAAGATCTTCATGGAGGCCCTGACCACGTGTCCATCTTCCCTTGTCCGTCTGCTCAAACACCATAACCTGACTCTGAACCGTCCCACCTCAATCCTGTCCCTCCTAAAGCCATCCCATCTAACAGCCCTGTGTACGGCCTGGCCGTGAACAAAGAGCTCAGCCACGTGGGGATAGGAGGTCATTTCCTTCCTGGACCCATGGGAAGGAAGCTGAAAGGACCTACGAGCAGTTGTCTCATCTGTCTCCCTCCACCAAGACAAGCTCAGTTCTGCTTACGTCTAATTTGGGCTGAAAACTTCCCACCTCGGAGACACCACACCTTCCCCAAGTGTTTGGTTGCAATACTTTGCTCCTTCCCACTGGGATACTCTTCCTGCTGTTCTGCTTGGGTCTTACTCGATGCATTTTGACTTGTGTCCCAAGAGAGCATGAACAAAAACATCACTCCTTCCTTCTGTGCCATAGCCTCTTGGACATACAGATAGCAGCAGCCCTCCCTCGATCTTCTCTCTTCGAGGCTCTGCACATCCATGTCCTCAACATTTCCCCATAGGTCACTGAATCCCAGCATGGTGGGGGTTGGAAGGGCCCTCTGGAGATGCTCTGGTGCCACCTCCCTGCTCCATCCAGCAGGGGCACCCAGAGCAGGGGCCCAGCAGCGCAGGGTCCAGCCGGGGTGGGAATCTCTCCAGAGAAGGAGACTCCACAGCCTCTCTGGGCAGCCTGGCACAGGCTCCCACACCCTCACACCAAACAACTTGCTCCTCCTGCTCAGAAGGAACCTCCTGGCTTCCAGTTGGTGCCCCTTGGTGCCCCTTGTCCTGTGGCTGGGCACCACTGAGCAGAGTCTAGCCCCATCCTCTTGACCAGTTAGATACTGGTCAGCATTGCTCAGCTCCCTTACTGGGACGTTACGTTCCTGGTGCAAACAGGAGCGGGTTCTTTTGCTCTGATCTGAGGAGGGTCCTTAACAAGTAAGAGAAGCTCTTGCTTGCAGCCCTCTGATCTGGTGTCCGTCAAGGCAGATGTGACTCTCCGTGGAGCTCCCACTTCTCCAGCCTACACTGGAAAGGAATGGTGGCAATCCATTAGGTGTCTGTGGAGACTTCCCAGGAGTAGGCTGGGTTTTGCTCTGCCTACCGATGGCCAATCAGGGTCTCACCACCCGCTTCCGAGTCCTTTTCAACCACTTCCCACCTTGACATTTCCCTCCCGGCGGGTGAAGCCACCCAGCCCCGCGGCCTTGGAGCTTTTCCTTTCCGCCTCTAGAAGAAAAATAAGGGAACAACCAGCAGAAAAGCTGCGTCAGAGCCCAGAAGCTCCAACTCCATCCTCCCTCAAAATGGATCCCCGTCAGCCAGAATCGCCTCTCCTGCACCTTCGCCGGGTGCTCTCCCCGGCACAATGCTTCGCTTTGTGCTTCGGCACAGAAAGAAATGGTGAAGTTGCTAATAATGGCACGAAAAGAAAATATGCTACATCTGTTATGGATAGCAGTACAAAATTAGCTGATCACACCTCTGACACCCAAGATGTCTTCACTTAAAATACTCGCTGGCTCACTTTACATAATTTGCCGATTATATTTAAGAGAAATACAATTTTGCAATTACTGTTCTTTCTGGTGCGCTATCTATGCATCATTTTCTTTTTATGTTTATATATTTCTCCTTCATTAGTGCAGTCTGAAGGGTGATTAGATCCCTTCAAACATTTTACAGAGGTTAAACGTTGATTAAGATTTAATTATTACTGTAAATAGCTTGGAATGACATATGGTGCAAAAACCTGACATATGTGCATTTGAATAAATGAAGTGCTATTTCCCATGATGCCTCAGTAGCTGTTTAACAGCTTTGCTGAAGGGTTATGTTGCACCTCATGTTAAGATTGCTTTGATGTTATATTTTGTTGGGTTTTTGCAGCTGAAAGCTAAGAACAGTTTTTCCAGTTTTTAAAAACATTGAATATTTTAAATACCTAAATTGTTTTGCACAAATTTTTGCTAATTTGTCTAACTAGGTTAAACATTTTCAAAAGCATTTCGGTTTTAACGTGGGTTCCTAAGCATTGTGTCAGCAACAGCATCCATTCAATGTATAGGATTCCTAAAAGCCCGGTCTCGCGAGGTGCCTGTCCCAGTTGGGAACGGGATCTTTGCTCGCCCTGGGCTCCGGGAGCGCCTCGGAGCACTCGCGGGGACGCGAGGCTGCAGAGGGATCTCCGAGCAAGGGGAAAGCTTCACGCGGAAGAAGAACTTGGGAAACGGCTGGAGATTTATGGAGACAGAGGAAGAGGTGGGGTAGAGCTGCTAGAAAGCAGCCCCATGGAGAGGGACCTTCGTGTCCTGGTGGACAAGAAGTTCTCCATGGGACAGCAATGTGTCCTTCTGGCCAGGAAAGCCAATGGTCTGCTGGGGGGACATAGAGTGTGGCCAGCAGGTCAAGGGAGGTTCTCCTGCCCCTCTACTCTGCACTGGTGAGGCCACATCTGGAGTGTTGTGTCCAGTGCTGGGCTCCCCAGTTCAAGAAGGACAGGGAAATACTGGAGAGAGTCCAGTGGAGGCTGTGAGGATGCTGAAGGGACTGGAACATCTCTGTGCTGGGGAAAGGCTGAGAGCCCTGGGGCTGTTTGGCCTGGAGAAGAGCAGCCTGAGAGGGGATCTTGTGAATGTGGACAAATATCTGCAGGGTGGGGGTCAGGCAGAAGGGGCCAGGCTCTTCTCAGTGGTGCCCTGGGATAGGATGAGAGGTGATGGTCACAAACTGGAACCCAGGAAGTTCCACCTCAACATGAGGAAAAACTTTTTCACTGTGAGAGTGACAGAGCCTGGCCCAGGCTGCCCAGAGAGGCTGGGGAGTCTCCTGCTCTGGAGACTTTACAGACCACCCTGGATCTGTTCCTGTCCTGCCCTGGGTGGTCCTGCTCTGGCAGGGGGGTTGGATCTCCAGAGGTCCCTTCCAACCCCTACCCTTCTATGAATCTATGATTTTAGCTGCCCATTGGAGGATCTCAATCCCTGGTCCAGGAGCTGAAGGAAGATGTGCTGTCCCCTCTTGTCACCAGGCATCCCGTGGCTTCTCCGGGTTCCTGTGGGGACCGGATTCCTTCCAGCACCACGCGAAGGGACCTTGACTGCGGGAAAGGGAAGGGATGTCTCCTGGAGAACAATGTGTGGGATCCATCCGATTCTCCACGACCCTCTGTCGTTCATCTAGTAGTTGTGCCATTTACATGTTAGACTTCCCCACAGCAATTTATTGATCTCTCGGGCTCCTGCTGCAGCACAGCAACACGATACCAGTTCTGATCTCCCCTCCCTGCTGGGGAAAGGCTGAGGGAGCTGGGGCTCTGGAGCTTGGAGAAGAGGAGACTGAGGGGTGACCTCATTCATGCTTATCAATATGGAAAGGGTGAGTGGCAGGAGGATGGAGCCAGGCTCTGCTCAGTGACATCCGATGACAGGACAAGGGGCATTGGGTGCAAGCTGGGACAGAGGAGGTTCCATGGAAACATAAGGAGAAACTTTTTCACGGTGAGGGTGGCAGAGCCTGGCCCAGGCTGCCCAGGGAGGTTGTGGAGTCTCCTTCTCTGGAGACATTCCAACCCCACCTGGATCTGCTCCTGTGTGACCTGCTCTAGGTGACCCTGCTCTGGCACGGGGGTCTTTAGAGGTCCCTTCCAACCCCGAACATTCTGTGGTTCTGTGATTCTGAGATTCTGAGATTCTGTGGTTCTGAGATTCTGTGGTTCTGAGGTTCTGTGGTTCTCCTCTCTGCTTTCACAGATCGAGACATCCCGGCTGGAGCCCGAAATCGCAATGGCCACTACCAGTAAGACTGTCGTCTACAATAAAGGATTGTAAGTGGAGGCCGACCATCTCCAGCCCAGAAGATTCGGGGTGGGAAAGGGGGAAACTTGCGATCCTGAATAGGAAGGAAAAAAAAACAAACAAACAAAAACAACAAGCTAAAAACAAATCATAGAGCTCAGCGGTAGTAACATATTACTGCTCCCGGCGAGCTGGGAGTAAATTAACACTTGCAGAGAACTGACACCTCACACCAGTCAAAAAGATTTAATATTAAAAGTTTTAAATTAGCAGCAACGACAGAAAAAAAGAAAAAAAAAAAAAAAATCACATTCAAATACTTTAGAGATCTAGCTGAAGAAGAATCTCAGAACTTCATAGCACTGCATGGTGGGACAGCTCACGGCTCCTTTGCGTTGTTGTCCCTAACGACATCACCGAGCACATCTTGGTTGTGATGAGAATTTGACCTCCACGCTGATGCTGCCCGGAAATGATCCCGTAGAGCTCGACGGGTGAGGGAACGTGACGCGCGTGGGAGGGCGGTTGACGCGTGTCCCGTCTCGATTTCGTGCCCATCCTGCCCCAGGGATCGCGCGGTTCGAGGTGTGACGCGGCACAGCGAAGGTCACCACCCGCCTGGTGTCCCTCCATCCCTTCTTCTTCTGGTGGCATCCTGCTGTTCATGGCACGTGCAAGACTTTGGGTCCCGGGTGTCTACCACTGGGCATATCTGCAAGGGCTTCTGCCCGGTCTTCAAGATACCAGAAAGCCAACGTGCCCACAGGTTGAGTAGGAAGAGATCTTACAGCAAAAATATGTTGGATCTGCTCTTCTCCTTTGCACAAACCTGAGGGATGGGGTTTGTCTCACCTAAAGTAGACCTTCTGAAAATAAGGTGGTTTATCTAAGCTAATTGGCTAATCCACGCTTTGCTAAGCTCCCTGTCTAAGGACAGAATATGCTTTAACTCTTGGTCAGCCCTGAAGTGGTCAGGCAGTTGGACTAGATCATCTTTGTAGGTCTTTTCCAACTGGAACTCAACTCTTCTCTTCTCTTCTCTTCTCTTCTCTTCTCTTCTCTTCTCTTCT
>JANVCC010000035.1:42364935-42375385 GCA_025345505.1 Todiramphus chloris collaris
TCCTCTCCTCTCCTCTCCTCTCCTCTCCTCTCCTCTCCTCCTCTTTTCTATTTCTGGCTTTCTGACACTGCTAGCTCAGTGGGATGAACTGATCTCTTGGTCTGTCTGTCTGTCTGTTCAACTGCTTCACTTTGGGGTTCTTCAAGTGAGGTGGGGCAAGTCCCCCCGGCACTGCACTGACTCCTGCCCTCACATGGGTTTGGGGGCCACGATTTGGATTTCTGGTATCTTGTACCCAGCAAAGGACTCCCCGAGGACCAGAGAGGTTCATGCAGGTTTTGGACACGGTCACCAGCAGCAGACCATGCTGTGATAGCAAGATCTGCCTCTAGGCTCACTGGAGGGACGGAGCCGTGGTGATGACCGGCCGTCATCCTTCAAATGCTGATTTACTGGGGGTTATGGGGGGGGGGGGGGGGGGGGGGGGAGCAGGGGAAACCAAATTGCCACTGACACAGAATGTATTCGATGGATTTATTGCAATGCCTGAAATCAGGAGGCCTGAGCCCCACTGTCGGCCGCTCTCGCTCCTCGCTGGAGTCAGACCAGTAGGAACTGGAGTCGCGCAACGGTCGGGCCAGCTCGGGAAGACTGATTCCGTCCCCCGCGTGGGTGTAAATTAGAAATAATTGCACGGAACAAATCAGCGTTGTGGATTTACACGCTGGTGTGCAGGGGAGGAGAGGCCGACTCCGGGCTCTCCATCGCTGCTGTCGACGGGCCAGCTCCTGGTCCCTGACACTGGTGGCAATGCGGAGTGGGTCCAGTTACGCTCAGGGAGCTACTCTGGATTTTTCCATCAGGGTAAGGGACGGTGGGATACGACCCAGTAGAGTTCCTCTAATGCACTAGATGAGATGAATGTACGCTCCGGAAGAAGCGAAGCCGCCCCGTCCCCTCCGCGTGGCATTTGGCGAGGCTGAGGGGAGGTGGCAGCTGATGTCCTCTGGACATTGCCATCAGCAGCTGTCCCACGGGCAGCAGGGTGCAGAATCAGGCCCCGTGTTTTACCCTGGGAGCCAGTGAAAGAGAAGCACAGGGCTTCATCCCCGGCAAGGGGAGCGGCTGAGACACAAACAGCCTCTTGTGTTGGTGGGGAGAAGCCTCCTGGCTCCGGTGTCTGCCTGGGTGGATCCTTTCCCCTTCCCCAGTGGGTTTTGTGGCTGCCTGAACCATCCTGCTGCAGAAAGCTTCTTCGTCCCAGGCTTCTTTTTGAGGTAGGGCTGGAAAGGAGAAGCGATGGAGTCTGTGCTTTGCTGTGAGGTTTCAGAGAGGTGGAGCGAGGAGGGAGACAGTGGTTTGGTTTTGCATCATGATCACCGAGGAAGGATTTTGGTGGCTGGGAGCTCAGGGTCGGGGCTTTGCTTCCTCTGATTCCTTAGGAGGTACCCAAGGATTTAATAACAGAGTCATGGAATCATTAAGGTTGGAAACAACCTCCAAGATCATCAAGTCCAACCGACTACTAAATATTATCAGGACCACTAAACCATGGCCTGCAGTGCCACATCTGGATGGGTTTTGGACCCCTCCAGGGCTGGTGACTCCACCCCCTCCCTGGGCATCCTGTTCCAAGGCCTCACCACTCTCTCAGGAAAGACATTTATTCCTCATGTCCAACCTAAACCTCCCCTGGTGCAACTTAAGCCCATTTCCTCTCATATCACTAGTCACCTGGGAGAAGAGACCAACACCCACCTCACTCCAACCTCCCTTCAGGGAGCTGTAGAGAGCAACAAGGTCTCCTCTCAGCCTCCTCCAGGCTCAAGAACCCCAGGTCCCTCAGACACTCCTCATCAGATATGTTCTCCAGACCCCTCACCAGCTTCGTTGCCCTTCTCTGAACTCGTTGATCCCATGGTGCTCAGTAAGGATTCACTGAGCCTGTGACTTGCGAGGGACCAGTCCTTCTCCAGTGGGTCAAGGACCAGCTCAAGGGATGTCAGAGGTTGTAGCTGGGCTCAAAAGCAGCTGCGCTGTTGAGCGAGTGACAATCAAAGGGTCTGGATGAGTCTGGATTTGGCACCTGCCCTTACAAACCCCATCAGACTTGTTCTGCTTTGTCATGAAGACAGGTCTCGGTCAACTCGGCAGAGTTTGGGCTGGGAGATAAACATCCTGAGGTCCTGAGTCAGGCATTCAACGGTGATTGTCTCCAAGAGACAACTGCAGCCTCTCGCAGGTTGGCAGCAACATTTGCTCTCAAATTCCCTTCAAATTCAACTCAAAATGTTGTGTCTTCCCGCCCACCCCCTACCTCTGCCACCCACAGCACTGGGAAGATTCTCCTGCCTGGAGCTGGGAAGGGAAAGCCACCACCTCACAGGGTCCGGTTCTCTTTTCTAACCTCTTTGGAAAGCATCTGCAGGTCTTATGCTGTGAGCCAGCTCTTGCATGAGTGATCTCCATGAGGTTGGAGACCTAAGGACTTGGCCCAGCATCCCCCATATGTGTCCTCCCCTCTGGATGGTCAGGATGGTTCAGGCCCATCTCTGCTGCCTTTCCCCTCACTGGGAGCATCATGAGTCAAATGTATGAGGAGCACATTGTGGTGTCCTCATGGTCACGTTGAGGTAGGTGAGACCATGGCATCCTCACACTGGGACACTGAAGCCAACTGGTGAGGTTCAGCTTGTAAGCCACCACCATCCCAACGCAGTGGATGTCAAGATGCCTTTTTGTTTCAAAGCCATGGAATGGTTCAGCAGACACAAAACTCATGGATCTTTAAGAGGCCACCTCTCTCTTGCGGGCAGCTCGAGGTTGGGCTCCCTTGTGTGTGGTCTCGGCGCTGGCTCAGTGTGGTTGCTGCCAGCTGTGGTGGTGGGACCACCTAGTGAGACTGCTTCTGGAGTATTGTGCCCAGTGCTGGGCTCCCCAGTTCAAGAGGGACAGGGAAATACTGGAGAGAGTCCAGTGGAGGCTGTGAGGATGCTGAAGGGACTGGAACATCTCTGTGCTGGGGAAAGGCTGAGAGCCCTGGGGCTGTTTGGCCTGGAGCAGAGCAGCCTGAGAGGAGATCTTGTGAATGCTGACAAATATCTGCAGGGTGGGGGCCAAGGAGAAGGGGCCAGGCTCTTCTCAGTGGTGCCCTGGGATAGGATGAGAGGTGATGGTCACAAACGAAGCCAGGAGGTTCCATCTGAGTAGGAGGAGCAAGTTCTTTGATGTGAGGGTGTGGGAACCTGTGCCAGGCTGCCCAGAGAGGCTGTGGAGTCTCCTTCTCTGGAGCCTTCCAGCCCCCCCTGGCTCTGTTCCTGTGTGGGCTGCCCTGGGTGACCCTGCTCTGGCAGGGGGGTTGGACTCGATGCTCTCCAGAGGTCTCTCCCAACCCCTACCATGCTGGGATTCTCTGATCCCACGCTCACCTCTTCCTGCAGCATTTAGGAGACGAGAAGGATGGAGATGGGGAAGCGGTGGCACATTAGTGCTGTTTATTAGGACAGCGAATCGTGCCAGGAAAGACTACACACAGCAGCTAATGATAACATCATGCACATTCACTTAGTAGCTAATTAATCTCTTCGACTTTTCCTAACGTTCGAAAGAGGAGCCTTCGGTTTGCCAGAGCAGCCCGACCGTTTGCATCTCTCATTCCCCCGTAACTGGGGGAGGTGGAAGGAACGGGGAGCGCCAAACCCACCGCATGCATCAAGTTGTTCAACCTCGGCAGATTAATAATAATAATAATAATAATAATAATAATAATAATAATAATGAGGCGGTCGTCTCCTGGAGTATTTAATTAGTAAATGTCCCCGTTAATTGATTTCTTGGGTACGTTAATTAAGAAATAATGAGGACCAGGTTGCAGCAAAAGGTGCCAGCGAGAAGTTTTGAGTCCCTCTTGGAAGAGCTGTCTGTTGGCTGCTCCCCGAGCCAGCCAGAGGGCAACCAAGGGACAATCCCAGGGCTGTGTCACCCATGTCCTGAACCCACCTTTACGCTTGGCCACAGCTCAGCTCCTTCCAGTTTCGTTCATTGCTCATTTTTTTCTGCTCCACATCCCTGCGTGTAGGCAGGAGTGGGCAGATGCCCAGGTCCTGGTAGGACAGGCAGCAGGTGGCCCCGTTGCCAGCACCATGAACCACTGGGTTGACCTGGTAGACGCTGGACCCTGCCACCCTGGGACAAGCCATGCTGGTAGATCTCAGGGTCATACCAATGCCATGTAGCCAAGAGATGTAGATACGTGTCCCCCACCCCGCCTGGCTTCGGTTGGCTCCTCTTGAAGGGCTGTGATGGAGATCTGGAGCCTGGGATGCCCTCCAGCCATGCAGGGGTGGCTGGCGTGGTGTGGTGAGACCTGGACAACCTTGGAACAAAGGTTTTTTGGGGTACAAATCAGATCACCTGGGAAGCTGGCTCGGTTCTGGGAGTGTTCCCGTTGTCGGGTGTGTGCGTGGTGGAGTCTTGAAGCGATCCCGGTGGTGTTATCTCCCCAGGTTACTTTAGGAAATGTCCACCTCTGGCTTCTTTACCCTTTCTCATGGCTCGTTTGTGCACCCAACATCCTCAGCCACCCCTCCTCGCGCAGTCACCCTCGGGCACCCGATCTGAACGCACCTTATAACCCTGTGAATGGCCAAGTCCCTTGGGACACGGGGAAGGGGAGGTCACCCGCCACGCCAGCACTGGCACGTCTTCCAGCGGTCCCTGCGCCAGACCTCCATGGGTGCAGGTCCCTCTGCAACCCCCGGACACCCCACCATGTGCCCCGGCTCTTTTTAACCTTCTCGCTGGCGTTAACCGGCCGCGACACTTTGTGTAACCTTCGGGTCTGTCCAGAATAAAAGAGTTTAAAAGACTTGGCTGCGTGGCCTGACCTGCATTTGGTGGGAAGGGCGAGGTGGGGGTTGGGGATGTTCAGCCTGCAGAGGAGAAGGGTCCCCAAGGGGAGACCTTCTGGGCGTCTGGCAGGGCTTGAAGAGGCCTGGCAGAAAGATGGGGAGGGACTTTTGAGCAGGGTCTGTTGGGACAGGACAAGGGGGGATGGTTTGAAACTCGAAGAGGGAGATTTAGACTGGAGAGAAGGAAGAAATTGTTGGTGCTGAGGGTGGTGGGACCACTGACATCGGTTGCCCAGAGAGGTGGTGGCTGCCCCATCCCTGGCACCATTGCAGGGGAGGTTGCCCGGGGCTCTGAGCACCCTGCTCTAGCTGCAGATGGCCCTGCTCCCTGCAGGGGGGATGGACTGGGTGACCTTGAAAGGTCCCTTCCCACCCAGACCAGCCTATGTAGAATTCCATAGAGACAGACTTTACATATGTGTATAAATATATATAGTAAAATATGCAATTATATGTACTTATATGTACATATATATAATATACATTGGAAAAGCCAATATATCTACATGTTATATACACAAATATATATGTGTATAGTGTGTATGTATAGTATTAAAATATATATAAAACCTATACGTCATAAACCACAATATATCTACACACTTCATATGCAAATATATGTGTATATGGTGTGTATATAGAGTACTAAAAATAGATACCCAAAATATACATTAGAAAATACAATATAGCTACACATTATATATATGGAGATACAAATGGGTATATCGCGTATATTTAATATATTAAGATAGATAATATTTCAAATATACATGATATATTATGTGTATTTAATATATACATTAAAAAGATAGATAAGATAAAATAAACTATAGATATAATAAGATAAAATGTAAGTTATAAAAGACAATATATATGCACCTTATATACACAGAGGTGTGTATATATTGTGCACATGTATAGATGTGCATAAGTGCAGGTAGTTACCTCTATCTCATGTGCCTATCTTATATACAATAATTATGTTTGCATGGATGAACTTATATATTTTTATATCTATATTTTATATAGATATCTATTTTATGTGGTTTTAATATAGTTATAGATATATGTTTATATATTTATCTGTTTATCAATATATATTTATCTATGTATTTATCTATATATCTATACATTTATCTACGTGTTTATCTATATATATTTACCTATACAGTTATCTCTATATATTTACCTATACATTTTTATCTATATAATTATCTCTATATATTTACCTGTAATTTTTTAATCTATATAGTTATCTCTATATATTTACCTATATTTTTTTTATCTCTATAGTTATCTCTACATATTTACCTATATATTTTTTCTATCTATCTATCTATCTATCTATCTATTTTATAGATATATTTTTATCTATATATTCTTAATCACTATACAATGTCCTTACCCCCAAACTCCATCCAGCTCGAAGAAGGACGCCCAACCTCCATCCCCCAAGTTGCCCCCACCAAGCCCCTCGCTGCTGGTGGGTCCCATCCCAGGAGGGACCGGGGTGGGGGTCCCTTCACCCACCCTGGGCCCCCCCCAGTATCTCAGGGGTGCCCCGGGAGGGGGAGACGGGGGACACGTGAGGGATACGGGGCCGGTTGGAGCCTCTTCCCCGACATTCAATCCCCGGCGCAGGTGTGACGCTGCCGGCCCCGAAGCCACCGCATACCTGTCATACCGGAGACCACCCCCCCAGAACCCACCGGGATGGGGGCCACCAAACCCTCCTGGATCCATCCCCACCCTGCTGACACCCAGTCCCCCCACCCCGCAACCCCGGCGTGCGTTGGACCAGCGATGGGTGAAGGGGATGAGCCCCTTGTGTGGACCCCCCCTCCCCCCTTTCTCCAAGGCAAGCAGACAAAGTTCCAGCGCGTTTTTTTGCTTTTTATTACCACGCAGTAACACACGCTACAGCTGCTGACTACCTACGACGGGGGCAACGCACGCACACGGGCACAGAAATAACAGAATAAATTAAAAGAAAGCGGTAAGAACCCAAGAACGGAGCGCGGGGAAAGAAATCACACGCGAAAGCAAATTAAAACAAACAAAACAAAAAAAGGATTGAAAGAATGAGAAAACAGAAACCAACAGAGGAAAGGAAGGAGGCGGACAAAAGGAGGGAAAAACACAAAAAAAAAAAAAGAAAGGAAAAACAAAAAAAAAAAAAAAAAGAAAGAAAAAAATAAAAGGAAATCAATTAAAAAGGAAAATGCAAAACAAGGTGTTGGGTACACTGAGCTTCTAGGTAGGACGTTCGTATCGGATCTGACGGCTGACGGACGGCTTCCAGCGCGGAGGAGGATGCGCGGTCGCGTCCCGGGGCCGCGGGCGCCCTGGCAGCCTCCTCTTCCTCCTCGTCTCGGCGGCGGGAGCTGCTCGAAAAGCACCTCCGAGGGCTGGCCCCGGGTGGCTGGGGGTGGGGGGAGGGTGGGAACGGGGCGCGGGGTCCCCGGTCGAGGGCCGGGCACCCCGGAGGAAAGGCAGCGGGCGGCGGTGGCTTCGGCGACGTCCCTAGAGTTCGTTTGGCGATGCCGCCTGTGTCCCCTCTTCCTCCCCCGGGTTCCTCTCCATGGTGGCTGCACCAGGAGCCTGTCCCTGCCTTAGTCGTTGGAGGTGACGTCGATGTCTTCTCCGCTCGACTGCTTGGTGGCGAGGCGCCATCGGTTGATGTGGTGGGAACCTTTCTTCTTCTGGTCCGAGTCGGGTCCTTCCTCTTCCAGCTTCTGCCGTTTGTATTTCGTCCGCCTGTTCTGGAACCAAACTTTCACCTGGGGGAGAGACCGAGACGGGCACTCGCGAGGGGCCAGGCACAGCCAGCCCTGGCAAGGGACGCTGCTGCGACCGGGCAGCATGCTCGAGTTTTCTTTGGAGACCAGCAAAAGGTAGTCCCTGTCCTCCCAGGAGCGCTCCCACAGCCGCCCTGCTCTGCCTCAGTTTCCCTTCTGCCCACGGCAAGGTGGGACTGCGGAGGAACACGCACGGTGGGTTGTAGGGTGCTGGGTGCTGCCACCACCCAGCATCACTTTGCTGCACATCCCAGCCTTGGAGGAAGCCAAGATGAGTGAAGAACACTCAGTCACACCTCACCCATGGGGCCAGCAGGTACACGAGACCCTCCTTACAGCAGCACAAGCTGGTGCCCATCACCCCAGGGTCTGGGCTGTGCCCCTATCAGCACAACACGGTGGCAGCCACTAAATCTGCCTCTGTTTCACTTGGTCACCGGTGTCAGGATGCCATGGGCACAGCAACCACGTCCTCCAGCAAGGACCTGTGTCCCCAGGGCCACGGTGGCATCATTCAGCTGGGCTGGACTGTAGATAACTGTAGATCACCACGTAGCTAATTATAGATCAACTCTAATGACAATTACAGATAATTAATTTACCACATTTAGGTTGCAGGAAGCCTTTTCCATCACGCTGGTGGCCAAACACTGTCCCAGGAGCCAGGAGATGCAGAGGGGTCTCCATCCTTGGAGTAACACCCTCATCACCTGCCCAAAGCCCCAAGCACCTTGCTCCCAGCCCTAGTGGTGTGGGATGCGGGATGCTGCAGGTGGGATACGGGATGGGATGTGGGATGGGATGTAGGATGCTGCAGGTGGGATGTGGGATGGGATGTGGGACGCTGCGGGTGGGATGCAGGATGCTGCAGATGGGATGCAGGATGGGATGTGGGATGCTGCAGGCAGCAGAGTGGGATGGGATGTGGGTTGCTGCAAGTGGGATGCTGAAGGCAGGATGTGGGATGCTGCAGTACGGATGGGATGCAGGATGCTGCAGGTGGGATGCAGGATGGGATGCGGGATGCCGCAGGTGGGACATGGGATGCTGCTGGCAGGACGCGGGATGCTGCCCCACTTCCCAGGTCAGTAGTTGCCACTGCCAGCCCAGCACAGGCCAGGCTGAAGCATTTACCCCCTTGCTGGTGGTGTGGTACCCACAGCCCCTCCAGCAGCCTCAGCCCATCACCCAGTTTTTCTTCAGCATTAATTCTGGGTGACACTTTCTGCCCGGCAGCGAGGCGAAGGCCGGTGCTCACACCTCGCTGCATCCCCCGGCTCAGCAAAACCCTGGCAGGGTGTCGTGCAGCCGGCTCAGGACAAGCCCTTGACTTTTAAGGCAGGTTTAGGCTCTTGAAAACAGCTGCTTTTATGGCCCCAGTATATATTATAAACCACCACCACCCCCCCTGCCCCCGCTGGACTCCAACCATTTGCTTTTCCTAGCTTTGGGGCATTTCTGGAACAATACGGAGCTGGCGCCTTTCATTCAACCATCGCAAAGCACTTTGCAAACTTTAATTAACGCTCTCAGCCCTCTGGGAGCAGGGAAGTTGCCTTATCCCTAAATTATAGAAGGGGAAACTAAGGCATAAAGCAATTAAGATGCTTGAGTGAGGCTCTGTGGAAATCAGGGGTGGGTGTGAAGCAGCTCCCGCATGTAAAGCTTTTCTTCCCCGGCTTGGAGAAACCCACTCGGGTACGGTCATCTCCCGTGGGATGAGGCTCCCCAGTGTCTCAGCTGTGGGAATGGGGATGTTTCCAGGCTGGATGAGCTCCCTGACCCCTCCGATCCCACATCTCTCACTCCAACAGGCCAGAAGCCACAATGAGAGAAGTGTGAGAACCTCACAGTGGGCAACTGGGGGATAAGCTGCCCCCTACGATGCCTCATCCTGACTCCAAGAGTAATTGGTTTAAACCCCCAAGCCCAAGGGTTTTATCCCTTCCCAAACCCTGGCTGCATTAACCATTGTCACACCGGGTGTTTGCGCATCCAACTGGTGTGATGCTCCCGGGGTCCCTGACCAGCTGCCCTCCAGGGTCACCATCCTCCCCGTGCTCCTGCTGCGGGATGAGGTGGGTCCCTGGATGGCTCCTGCATCCCAGTCCTGCCTCTGCACAGCTCTTGGCATACACGGTGTGCTCCCAGCCACACAATGGCCTGCTGGCCATCGTGGCCACCGAGGAATTACGTTCTGCTTCAGGGACACCACCAGCACCCCGAGAATCAGCTCTGGGCAAAAGGTGACATTGCCACCACCGACCTGGTGACAATTAAAATCCATTGGCTTCATGAGAAGCTCCCCCGGACAATGACCCAAATCCTGCTGAAGGCTGAGAGCACCCAGATGGGTCTGGATGGTGACTGAGAAGAACCAACCCCATCATCACTCGGGCCCAGCCACAGTGACACTGCCCGTGCTGTGCTGTCACTGCAGTGTGCCACCACCTCAAAGGGCAGCAGCGCTCTCTCCCTCGCCTACACCTGCAGTCCAGGATGTGGCTTTTCTCCTAAAAACACCCCAAAACTTTTAAGAGCTTGGTTTTGGTGATGGCCCTGGGTGAGGGGAGGGACAACTGCCCAGGCTGTCCAGCGCAGCCACTCTCTGGCTGTTATCTGGGACCTGCATCTTTCTCCTCCCGTGACTCTCAGGCATTCGCTCAGTTAATTATTATCACTCCTGCCAGAGCAGCCACGATGCCCAGCCGGGGCTGCCGTGCCCCAGTCCTGGCACTCAGGATGCTGGGAGGGTATGCTGGGATATACGGTCCCTCCATCATCACCCCAGAACCAGGAGGG
>JANVCC010000035.1:42379218-42399995 GCA_025345505.1 Todiramphus chloris collaris
TTTTTTCCGCTGTTTAAAATATATAGGTACTAAAGAAAAAAATAAATTACAAATAATCCCCGTCAGCGGCGGTTTGTAACCTGGGGAGCCGGCGGCCGGGTGAGAGGGAGGGAGAGAGGGAGGGACGGGAGGTGATGCCCCACCGCGGCTCCCCGCCTCCCGCGCAAGCTCCGCTCCCCTCGGCGTAACATCCCCCCCTCCTTCCTCCCCAAAGGCAGGACCTTCCCCCCCCCGGACAAAAGCCGCTTCTTCCCACGGGGCCGATCCTGCTCTGGGTTTTAAAGAGAAAATAATGAAATAAACCTCACTAACTGGCGATTTGGGCTGTGGTTTTTTTTTAGCGGAGGGAGATCCGCGGGCGCGCAGCCCCTGCGCGGGCCGGTCCCGAGTTCACTCCGCAGTTTGGCTCTGCTCGGAATTTTGCTGGCCCGCGGAGGCGGGGGCCAGCCCTCCCCTCCTGCACAAAAGGGGGTTGAAAGTCTATTTTCCACTTGGCTGGATCGAAATACTCCGCGCAGGCACCCGCGGATCCTTTCCCCCCCTCCCCGCTCCCGCTCCTCGCGGAGAAGAGAGCGCTGCTGCGCGCCCGCGGGCTTTCCGCGGACACACGCCCGCAAGAGGTTGCGGGGGGTCAGGGGGTGGGAAAGAGAAAGAAAATACACGAAACACCCAAAAAAAAAAGAAGATTAAAAATTGAACGTGCGCGTCGGCAAAGCGCTTTTATTTTCATTTTTTATATAGATATTAAAAAAAAAAAATCCTTTTTTTTTTTGTATTTTTCCTTTAAAAATATTTTAAATTTAATTTTAATTTAATTTTAATTTTAAATTGTATTTTTATTTATTCTTTTATCCTTGTTTGGTTTCGTTGTGTTGATTTTTATTTTTTTTTAAATTTACTTCTGAGAGAGAGGGTAAAAAAAAAAAAAATCTAAATTTTAAATGTATATTTCTATTAAAAAAAATGGAAATAAAGAAACTGGCCTGGGTCAGCTGCCTGGTGGAGAGGACACCCCCGGGTGCGGAGCGGAGCGCACCCGCGGAGGGATGGAGAAGGGAAGGGGAAGAGAAGGGAAAGGGGATGGAGACGGGGAAGGAGGAACGGGAATGGGATGGGGAAGGGAATGGGATGAGGAAGGAGATGGGATGGGGAAAGGGATGGGATGAGGAAGGGGATGGGATGGGGAAGAGGATGGAGATGGAGGAAGGGGAAGGGGAAGGGGAAGAGAAGGGGGATTCAGGGACAAGCGCTCGGCTGAGACTCAGGAGCTGTGCCCGGCTCCGGACCGTTGGTGGAATTTAACTGAAATCAATTAAAGATATATTTTTTTTCCCCCCTTTCCCCATTTTTCTCGCTGTTTTCTCCCCTCCCCTTCCCGGGGCCGGGGGTGGGGGTCCGTCGCGGCCCCCCCCCCGCCCCTCTGCCCTCCCGCACTCCCCGGGGGGAGCGGAGCCGCGGAGAGCTGCGCGGGGCCGGGATTTCGTTTCCTGCGGATCTCGCCGACTTTTCAGCGGTTTCTGCGGAGGAAAAAAAAGGGGGAAAAAAAAAAAAAAAAACCCCGGCAAGAAGCTGGTTCCTCACGGCGGGAATCCCGCCGGCAGCGTCTCCCCTTTTCGGGGGAGTCTTTTTCGAGGGGGAGCTGCTTTGGTTTGGGGGATAAATTGGAAAATTCTAACCATTTAAATTGGTATTTTTAATTTTTTTTAATTTTTTTTTTCCTCCCCCGGTGGTTTTTGGTCCCAGCTCAGGATCCAGGCAAGGCTTCCCTGGATGCTCCGAAGGGATCCGGGGGAGCAGCTACGTTGGAAATGAGTGAGAACCCCAAATTGATCTTTACATTTCCTTCCACTCCCCCCTGCCCACATCTCCCAGGCCTGTTCCCACCTCCAGAATAATTCAGGCAAGATCTTCATCCCTCACAGGAATAAACTGCGGAGCCCCCCAGGTGGGTGCCTTGATCTGGCCTCCAGTATTCCCAGTTCATGAAGAGGAAAACTTTATCCCCTGCGTTCCCAGGAGGAGGGGATCCGGAGCATCCTGCCTTCCCGCTGGAATTCCAGCCAGCTCTGGGTGGAGGGGAAAAAAAAGACATTTTCTTTTTTAACGAAAGAGAAGCAGGAAGTGCCAGCACCGCGGAGGGATGCAGGCAATGGGCACGGGCTGGGCAGGGAGGTGCTGTACTGGGATTAGTGGGTGCTGCTGGGGGGAAAGGGGGGGGGGTGTCTCCTGTCCGCTCTCAAAAACAACGGTGAGGATTTTCTCAAGGAGCAAACGAAAGAGGGATGATGAAGAGGGAAAAGGGGCCAGGGCAAGCATCAAAAACTGGCCTTGGGGTTGAGGGTGGAGGATCAGCTCCAAGGATGCTTGGGGATGCTCCAGCCCCAGCCCTGGCCACCTCTTGCCCTCTTGGACTCCAATCCCTGCCCGTTCTCCTTCCAGGAGCAGGGGGGTGCTTTGCCGGGGCCGGATCCGGCACGGTGCTGGGGCAGGTGTAATCCATCCCCCCCCCCCCCGGCTCGTTAATCTGTAACACATCAACCTCCAGCATCAAAGGGCAGAATGTGGAAAATCAGGCCCCGGGCCTCGGAGCGTGGCCACGGGCGCAGCTTGCCCGGCATGTTAAAAGTTGACCAGACTTCAAAGTGCTGGATCATTTCCTCCTAACCTCTCCCAGCTGCTCTTCCCATGGGCACAGCTCCTTGCCCTGCCCGGATTTCTTCTTGTCAGCCCTCAAGTGTGACCCCCCCAAAGTGAGGACGGGAGGAATGGGACTATATTCTAGGGGGGGGGAAAGTGAGGATAAGAAGGTCCAGAGCCCATCCTGGGCTTGCTCTTCTTTCTTACCTCCTTGGGGTTTTTTTTCTTTGTTTGGTTGGCTTTTTGGGTTGGTTTTTTTTTAAATTATTTTATTTATTTCATGTGTTTCAGGGATGTGCTGGATGGGAATAAACTGGCCCTACGCAACCCAGTGGGGTCCAGCGAGTTCTTCATCTTATCTCCCTCAGCCTCCCTTTTTTAAGGTTGTTTTGTCAACTCAGCCATCAAAGATGGGTGGATGGATGGATGGATGGATGGAGATGACACCTCAAATCCTGGGGTCAGGTTTGGGCCCCTCACTCCCAGCAGGACACTGAGGGGCTGGAGCGTGGCCAGAGAAGGGCAACGGAGCTGGGGAAGGGGCTGGAGCACAAGGGTGATGAGGAGCGGCTGAGGGACCTGGGCTTGTTGAGCCTGGAGGAAGAAAAGGAGGCTGAGGGGAGACCTTCTGCTCTCCACAGCTCCCTGAAATTCAGGAGATTGGAGCCAGGGGGGGTCAGGCTCTGCTCCCAAGGAACAAGTGACAGGACAAGAGGAAACAGCCTCAAATTGCACCAGGGGAGGTTGAGGGTGGAGCTAAGGAACAATTTGTTCCCCTGGAGGGTTGTCCAGGGCTGTCCCAGGCTGCCCAGGGCAGTGGTGGAGTCCCCGTGATCCCTGGAGGGGTTTGAAAGCCGTGGAGCTGTGGTGCTGAGGGCCATGGGTCAGTGGTGCCCTGGCAGTGCTGGGGGAATGGTTGGACTTGATGATCTCCAAGGCCTCTTCCAACCAAAACTTTTCTATGTCTCTATGCTATGGGAATGGTAGAGATGGTTGTAGAAGGTTCCTTGACATGGATGGATGGAAGATAACTTTATGGGATCAGGATGCTACTGTGAGAGGATACCATCATCGAGCCTGGGAACAGGAAGCCACCCAGATCCCACAGCTGTGAGGTGGAAGAGGTCAGTTTGGCAAGGAGAGATCCTGCTGGGTCCTCACCCACCTACGCAATTGTCACACCAGCTTTTCCACGGGGCTGCAGCCACCCTCACCTCTATCATGGCCTGAGTGCCATGTTGGTACAGAAACCAGATGTGGGCTCTGGTGTGATGGTCCTGGTCAGCTTCTGACCTACTCGGGCTGGGAGGTGAGGTGGGAAAGGCACAAAAGACTTGTGCAAAACCATATGAAGGATGAAGAGAAAAGATTCCCCCCAGGCCCTTGTCGTGCCCAGGCTCCTGCGTTGCTTTTGCTTTCAGAGGTGGGAGATCCTGGAGGACACTTGGTGTGGACACAGCTGTGGATTTGGTAGCTGCAGCCACGTGTCATGAACAGGGATTTTGTACTGGAAAAGCAAGCAGGATGCTGCACCCAGCTCCTTGTAGACGTTGAAACCCTCAGCTCCCGAAAGGATCATCTCCAAGCTTTGAAACATCTCAAGATGATCATGCAGGTGTCTGTAGCCCTGATAAAGCCCTTCAGAAAGCTGTGGCACCCTCAGCCATTGGTAGCAATGCCCATCCTGGTGCTGAGGCTCCAGCCATGCCCAGGACAGAGATTGTTCTGGTCACTTCTGCTCGACAAGGTGGTCCCACGGGATCACGGTTCTGGGGGAAGTTGTTGCAGCTTGTTAGCTGAAGGTGATGTGAAGAGGTTGGGCACTTGGGAACCGTTCCCCTGACCTTGTGCCTGACCGTGGGCACCCCATGTCCCCTGTTTGCCCGCGGGCTGGGTGGGGCAATGAGCTGGGTCACCCACACGGAGGGCAGCAGCGCTGAAACCCGCAGTTTTGGGGTGGCAGGATGGAAACACATGGGTTTGGGGCAGCATCTGCATCTCCTGCTCACGACACAACTTGTCAGAGCAGCACTGATGCCACAGGGACCTGCAGCACCCACAGCTCCAGGGGTGGTATCACCAATTATACGGGCAGGGGACAGGGTCCTCCTTGGGGACCTGTTGCGATTACAGCGTCAAGGGCCAGAGCTGTGGGGGTCCCGGATGTCCTCAGGCAAGGGGTGCAAACCAGTACGTCCATCAAACCCAAAGCAATGACCCTGGTTTGTCATCCTTGTCCCCAGGGTGGGCAGCAGCAGCGGGTGTGTGGTCTCACCGTCTCCTGACCAAGAGAGGACCTTTCTCTCCTCCCTGATCCCAGCCCTTAAAACTCCTCAGGATGCCACGACGAGGAGCTCCATGCTTTAGCCCTGCAATTCCTGGGGATGTTTTTGAGGGTTTCTACCACTGAAGAGCTCAGCTGCCGTGTTTGGGTTCCAGCCAGTCCTTCCCCACTGGATTTAGGGGTGAAAGCTGGTCCTCCATCACGTACCTCCCTCCAGGGCTACAGGATGTCCCCCTCCGAAACGCTTTCCCATGCGTGGCGGGGTCATCGCTGCAGCAATATGTCTTTCGAGGAGAGCTCAGGAAATTCAGACAGGGAATTACACCTCCAGCCCCGGGGAAGGTTTTGGGAGCTCCCGTGGATGGTGAGGGAGCGTGACACCCCCCTACCTACATCATCTCCCCCCAGGTTTACGCTGGTGTTGCTCCAGCAGCTCAGAAAGCAAACTCTCCTGCAAGATTGTGCTCGTTGCAGAGACAAAAAGACACCACGGGGGGAAGGTTTGGCCCAGCTTGGATCCCCAAAACCCTGTGGGGACCACCGAGAAGAGCCGGCTCCCTCCTCAGCTCCATAACCTACTGCTAAAGGGCATCAAGGTGGTTCAGCAGCCCCTTAACCATGTGGTGTATAGACGCCAAACTTATTGACGCCATGAAACTGCCAATTAAGAAGCTTTCCTGACTTTTTTTTCTCCTGGAGGATGGCAGTGTTGGAAGCACCCGTCTGCCTCGTGTGGAAACGCTCGAGGTTGATCTTCATGGGGCACCCAGGAAAATAAATCTAGGAATCAGGCAGAGTGTCCCTTCCAGTGTGGACAGACCTCAGCTGTGAGGGCAGGGAGCTGGGGACACCTCAGAGCTGGGGTTTTTAAGCCAGTCCTGGGGTGAAGCTTGTCCAGAGAAGGGAAACGGAGCTGGGGAAGGGTCTGGAGAACAAGGGTGGTGAGGAGGGGATGAGGGATCTGGGCTTGTTGAGCCTGGAGCAAAGGAGGCTGAGGGGAGACCTTTTGGCTCTTGATAGCTCCCTGAAATTCAGGAGGTTGGAGCCAGGGCGGGTCAGGCTCTGCTCCCAAGGAACAAGCGATAGGACAAGAGGAACCAGCCTCAAGTTGCCCCAGGGGAAGTTTACGTTGGAGCTGAGGAACAATTTCTTCCTGGAAAGGGTTGTCCAGGGCTGTCCCAGGCTGCCCAGGGCAGTGGTGGAGTCCCCGTGACCCCTGGAGGGGTTTGAAAGCCATGGAGCTGTGGTGCTGAGGGCCATGGGTCAGTGGTGCCCGGGCAGTGCTGGGGGAACTCTTGGACTCAATGATCTTCAAGATCTCTTCCAACCAAAACGCTTCATTGGTCCTACATCCCACCCTGCCCAAGTCCTGGTCCTGCACGTGCCTGGGGATGCTGTGCTGGGGGGGTCTCCTCGCAGGCACAACTCTCTGAATGAAGGAATCTTCCTCCCGCGTTGCCTTGGGAGTGGTCGGAGGGGGACCCTGGGTGATTCATCGCTTTATTTTCCAGCGTGCCATATGAGAGGCAACCCCGAGCGTTTCCACGCGAGGCAGCCAGGTGCTTCCAACACTGCCATCCTCCAGGAGAAAAATAGGCAGGAAAGCTTCTTCGCAGCAGTTTTATTGTGTTAATAAGTTTGGCGTCTATAAGCAACATATGTAAATGACTGATATACTGTCTTGATGCCATTTAACATTATGTTGCGGAGGTGAGCGGGAGCCAAGTCTGCAGCATTTCGACTAATACGTGAGGAGCTGCCAATTCTGGTTGGTTTTTTGGGTTGGGTTTTTTTTTTTTCCTGCTTTTTTTTTTTTTCCCCTTTAGAAAAGTAAAATAAAAATGAAAGAAGTTACCAATCTGCTCACACCAAAATAATGACTCGGACCTTTTCCTTGGAAAACAGGTAACTATCGTGGTCGTTTAGCCCCGGGAGCAGCTCGAGACCCTGGTGTTGCAGTGGAAAATCCCAGCTCACTGGGTATCCCCATCTCTGCGGATGGGGAGAGGGACCGGCGAGGAAAGAGCAGAGCCGCTGCCAAACTGTCGGTAACGGAGGTGCCAACGTCTCCGCTTTTCCCTGGCAAGGGGCAAAAAAACCCCAGAAAAGACAAGGAAAAGGGAAAAACTAAAAAAAGAAAAAGGAAAGAAAAAATAAAGAACTATAAAATACAGTGAGTTTCTCCCTCTCGCAAGTAATTTTCCGTTAATTTATGTTGAATCAATGGTTCCTTGCAGTCATATGGATGGCAGGCTCCCAGCCATTATTAGTGTAAACAGATTTGTGAGCAGTATATTTAGCTGCTCCATATTGCTTTTAGGAAATGTGCACATTGCCGTGGCGTATACTCAGAGCGGGCCATACCCTGCCACCGCTCTGCAGGTGGGGACGGGGCTGTACGCGGCCGCCCGTGCTCCTGGCCTCCTCTTCCTCACCCCAGATGAAGCTTTCGAGCCCGTGCAGTGGGGTTTTGGTGGCGTTTGGAGGCTGCGGGGACCGTTGGCTCCCGGGTGTCCCATCTGCAAAAAATACCCTGTAAAATTGGGTGGGGATGGTCTGGCTCAGGCCAAGCTGGTCCCTGCTGGTAGCAGAGGTGAGATCCAGCTCGAGTGTGGAGTAGGAAGGGTTCGAAGCAGGGGAGGCCCCTTGGGGTGGGTGCCCAGCATTGTTTTGATGCTCCGGGGCACCCACTTGTTCCCTGGAGCTCTGTGCAGCCTTACCAGCCTACAAGTGGGATGAGCTGAGCCCATGCTCATGCACCATTGGGGGTGAATCTCCACAGGCTCGGCCACTTAGGCACCCACCCAGGGACCACACTGGGATGCGGGTGAAACATCCATCCAGCAACTGTGCTGGGATGCAGGTGATGTGTCCACCTAGGAACTGTGCTGGGATGCAGGTGACACGTCCACCCAGAGACCATTCTGGGACGTAGGTGACACATCCAATCCAACAACTATGCTGGGATGCAGGTGGCATGTCCACCAGCCACTCTGGCATGCAGGTGGCATGTCCATCCAGGGACCATACCAGGATGCAGGTGGCACATCCATCCATCCATCCATCCATCCATCCATCCATCCATCCATCCATCCACCCATCCATCCTTACATCCATCTCCGTTGGGATGCTGGTGACGCATCCACCCAGAGACCACTCTGGGATGCAGGTGGCACACCCACCAGCCATGTCGGGATGCAGGTGTCATGTCAACCCAGGGACCATTCTGGGATGCAAGTGGCACATCGACAAATCCACATCAGGATGAAGGTGATGCATCCAGGGACCACGCCAGGATGCAGGTGGCAAATCCACCCCAGGGACCACACTGGGATACAGGTGGACCATCCACCAGCTCCTCTGGGATACAGGTGATGTGTCCACCCATGGTCCACACCGGGATGCAGGTGGCACATCCTCCAGCCGTGCCATGCGTTGAGGGCACAGCGGTCACATCCCTGCCATGCGGGGAGGGATCTGGACCGCCTTCCTCCTCCTGATTTAAGAAAAGTTGTGCTGCGGAGAAGCGCCAACCTCGAGAGGGTTGTGGCCAGAATGCTAAACGTGCTAAAAAAGAAATCCCCAGATTTCGCCAGAATGGGTGTAAAAGCCCAGCCAGCGGTGCCGTGAGGAGCCCTCCAAGTCCCGCGGGATGGATTCTGCCGCTCAGCATCTTTACGCTACTCCCCTTCTCCGCGCCCGCCTGCCATCGAGGGAGGATCCTCAAAAGCGAGCAGGATCAGGCCCTTCTCCATCTCCCCGCCAGCCTCCCCTGCTCACTCCGCTCCCTCCTCGCCCGCCGCCAAAATAACCCAGAGACGCCGAATCCAGAACCTGCTGCTGGTTTGCCCGTGCCAGGACAACACGAAAGAGCGTCAGCGCGGCCCCTCCGCCAAAGGAACCGGGGCAGGATACGGCCCCAGGGGCTTTCTGCTATTTTCTTTTTTTTTTCTTTCTTTTTTTTTTTTCCCCTGCCTGGAAATAGCAGCGGTGAGCGGGTTGGCACGGGCGGCTCGGAGCATCGCCAGCTTCCAGCGGCATGGCGCTGAAAGGATTTGGGCAACGTCTCACCATGGCTACCCGGGCTGGGGAGAAGTATGCCGGCTCCAGGGGGGAGGGTGCTGGCCCCTTTCATGGAGGAGAAAGCCACGACATCAGGGCTCTGTTGTTGGATGTCACTGTCTCCCTCCCGCCAGCGTGAAAAATCAATTAGGAAGAATTAGCGACGTGTCAACGGGTGTTGCGCGGGGAGAATTACGGGCCCCATCCTGCACACGGGGTCGGCCGGGGGAAGGTGGCCCTGTGTCACCTCTCCCTCGGCCGGCCCCACAACCCCATCACTGATACAACCCCAAAACACTGGGGGACACCGGTTTCCAAACCAGGTGCCCGGTCGTGTCCAGGGAACTACATCCCAGCCCAGCTCTCCCTGCCTCAGTTTCCCCATTCCTGTGATGGAGCTTGGCCGGATCGCAGCCCCCACATCCCACAGCTCCCAGAGCCCATCCCCGTGGCTCCGGGGCTGGAAGCTTCAGTGGGAGCACCGTGCTGCCGCTTTCCTCTTCCCTCCTCTGTCTGCGTGTGTGTGTATGTATATAAATACCAAGAAGAAGAAAAAAAAAAACCCCAACCTAAATCCCAAACTCTGATTAAAATCCCTTTTTTTTATTCACCTGCCCATCTTTCCTCTGTCTCCATCTCCCGTTCTATCCAAACTCATAATTAATCGCTCAAGGCAAAAGTAATGAATGTTAATTGGCCATCTGTACAAAGACTAATTAAAATCTACCATGCTGGGGATTAAAACATACCTATAGCAACTGCCTGAATTGAGAATGAGACAGAGGAGAGATTGAGAAAACAGCTGAAAGGCTTGTGCAAAACGCAATCTCGCTTAGGTGTGAGATGAGTTGCAGCGCAGAGATCTGAGATGCTTTAGTATTAAATTAAAAACAAAACAAAACAAAACAAAAAGGGTGGGGGGGGGGGGAAAAAAATAAAAAGGGGGTGGGGAAGAAACTTCTGAGCTGAGCCGGGAGGTGGTTTAATGGGAAAAAAAGGCCGCCGGAGATTTCAAAGGCAGGGTGACCCCAACATTTCGGGTCTGGTTTGGATGAGGATAATAGTTGCCCGCTCCCCTCCCCGCTGGGAGAAAATATTTCGTGGTGTTTTCAGCTTTTTTTAGGGTTTCTGGGTGGGAAGAAAAGGTGCTGGGAGCTATGAAGCTGCCGGGGAAAGAAGCATCCAGCTCCCAGGCTGGAGCGGTCGTCACTGTGCAATGGGCATCGCTGTGCAATGGGCATCGCTGTGCAATGGGCATCGCTGCCCGGCTGGGCACCCGGCGTGGTGGGGTCTGATGCTGCCTTGCACCCCTGGCCACCCTGCTCCCTTCTTTGTCCTAAATCCTCAGCTTTTCAGGCTGGACGGCTCTTTGTTGGGTTCAGGAGTTGAAGGAATAATGCAAAACGAATAAGCCAGTGCTAATTATTCACGGGGATGCTGCTTTTCCTCCTCGCTGAGACCCCGATGAGCTCCCCCCTGACCCAGACCCAGGGTCTGGATCCGTCCCACCCAGCCGAGGTGTCCCCTCTGGTGCCGGTGACACATCCGGAGGTGGCAGGAGGTGCCCCAGGAGTGGAGGGTGGCACGGCTTGAGGGTGGCAGAGAGGCTGGACCCTCTCTCCAAACGGGTTCCTCCAGGCTCAGGGCAGCTCTAGCACATGCAAAATGCTGGGTTTTAGTTAAAAAAAAAAAATAAAAGAAAAGGAAAAAAAGAAAAAAAAGCGTTTTTTTCCTCCAGCCAAAGCCGGGAGTGGGATCCTCGAGAAATCACAGCCCCACCACCTCATGTCCCCGAGCATCTCCAGGCCGGGGCTGTCCCCACCTATACCCCTCGCCAGCTCTGGTGCCACCAACCAACCAGTTCTTCAATGGCAGACCCCCAGCCAGAGCGGCCGATCGCATCGCCCCCCCCCCCGCCACCCCAGCCGAGCATCCTTCCCGGGGGGCTTTGGGGGGGGGGGGATCCGTGGCCGAGCATCCCCCGCCTCGAGGGGACCGAGACTTTGCTGGAAACACCAAGGGCCTCGGCTCTGCTCTTGTTTTCTCAGGTTGGCTGTGTTTACTCCCAACACGGGTGACCGCCATGGCCCTATTACGGGAGCGGCTGACAGCTCGGCTGACAAGTGCGCTCGCGGCAGGAATGCGAATGCGGCTCCCGGCCCCGCTGCGATGCCTCAGCGGCAGCTCTGGTGGTGCTGGTGGTGGCACAGGCAGCGGGAGGACCCGCTGGTGGCTGGGCGCTGGGAGAGCCTGATGGAAGGAGAATCGTCCACTCGTAGGGGCGCTTCGGTCGGATGAGGTGTTGAAGGTCATCGAGTCCAACTCTTCCCCCAGCACTGCCAGGGCACCACTGACCCGTGGTCCTCAGCACCACAGCTCCACGGCTTTCAAACCCCTCCAGGGGTCACGGGGACTCCATCACTGCCCTGGGCAGCCTGGGACAGCCCTGGACAGCCCTCAAGGGGAGGAAATTGTTCCTCAGCTCCAACCTGAACCTCCCCTGGGGCAACTTGAGGCTGGTTCCTCTTGTCCTGGTGCTTGTTCCTTGGGAGCAGAGCCTGACCCTATCCACCTCCACCCTCCTGTCAGGAGCTGTCAGAGCCAGAAGGTCTCCCCTGAGCCTCCTTTTCTCCAAGCTCAACAAGCCCAGGTCCCTCAGCCGCTCCTCCCCACCCTTGTGCTCCAGTCCCTTCCCCAGCTCCCTTGCCCTTCCCTGGCCACGCTCCAGCCCCTCAGTGTCCTGCTGGGAGTGAGGAGCCCAAACCTGACCCCAGGATTCCAGGGGTGGCCTCCCCAGTGCCCAGTGCAGGGCTGCCCTACTCCTGCTGGCCACACTGGTGCTGCACAAAAAAAACAGGGATAAACTCTTATTTCTGGCAGCTCTTTCCCAGCAGGGTGGAGGCGGCTGTTGGTCTGCAGGGCCCAGTTCAATCAGTGAATTTGGTTGGTGCAGGGCAGTGCCAGGACCAGTGCTGATGTCAGGCATCCGGCACTGGTCCCATTTTAGTGCCCAGCCCAGCGAGTCCAGCTGCTCTGCCCCAGCCAGATAAAAAGGGTTTAATTAATCACAGATCATTTCTGCAGTGTTCCCCCATTAACCTCCATAGCAGAGTAAATAATAACTCATTAAAGGCATTTGAAGCTCACAGGAACAGGACAGTTTACCAGCAAACCCAGTGCTCTTTGGCTCTAAACTGGGTTAATCTGTGATCTCTCCTTGCTGGACCAACAGGTCCCTCGTTACACATTAAAGAGCTGCTCCGAGGGACATGTAACAAGTCACAGGACAAGAGGAAACGGCCCCAGGTTGCACCAGGGGAGGTTTGGGTTGGAGCTGAGGAACAATTTCTTCCCCTTGAGGGTTGTCCAGGGCTGTGCCAGGCTGCCCAGGGCAGTGGTGGAGTCCCTGTGGCCCCTGGAGGGGTTTGAAAGCCGTGGAGCTGTGGTGCTGAGGGCCATGGGTCAGTGGTGCCCTGGCAGTGATGGGTTAACGGTTGGACTCGATGATCTTGAAGGTGTTTTCCAACCAAACGATTTTATGGCCAGCCTGGAGCCGGTCCTCCTCCTTGCTTACTACCAGACCACCAAACCCAGGGGACATCACGGAGAGGAGAAGACTAAAAGCAGCTTAGGAGGCTGAGAGTGAGGAGTGTGAAGAGTTACAGGCAGGAGGACCAAGCTCTTGGTCTCAGGGAGAGGAGTCAGTGAGAACCGTGCCAGCTCAGCAGAAAGATGTTTGCTGTTCTAAGCCTCTTGGGCTGGGTGAACGGCCACCAAATCCCAGCCGTGGCCCCGAGGAGCCCCTGCAAAGCTCCTGACTCGTGGCATAGAGAGGCAGGAGGCGTTGGGATGGCTCAGCTTTCTCCATGGACATCGAAGGGGAATCTGCGTGCAGGATGGGGGTCCCTGGGTGGGAAAGGTGGGCACCTCCAGAACTTCCCCCCCTCCTCCAGGAGTACCTTTGCTGGAGGATCAGCTCCTTTACCTTTGACCTTGTGTGGGGAGGCAGCTGCTTGTTTGTGAGCCAGGAGCAAGCTGTGCGCTCGGCGCCCCGGCCGAAAGAACCATACTCAGCATTTCTGGCCACCAGACGGGACAATAAAGGTCTTCTTCTCCCCTCTGCTAAGAAATCTTTATTAAGGGCCAGAGGAACCTGTCTGCAGCCTCTCGCCCCACTGAGCCAGGGGCAGCCCAGGTCAGCGGCTGAGATTCGGGAGGTCGTTGCGTGCGCGGAGGTTTTAATTTGAGAGGCTTTGGGGGGGATTTAGGAGGCTCGCCCTGGTCACCATCCCGGGAACCTGGTCGCACAGGCAGGAGCAAAACCCCAGCAGTGACATTGACTCCTTTCATAACCCGGTTCCCCACGTTGCACCGTAGGCACAATGGGCACAGTGTCTCCCTCGGCGTGGGGAGGGGGTTGGGGTGGGTCCCATGGGGACCTGGGGGCCGGTTGTTCAGTTGATGTCACCTCTGAGCATCACACACACGCTTTCCTTCCTGCCTCGAACTGCTCTGGAGGCCATCGCAGGGGTTTTGAGTAATGCTTTAGAGAGATCTCACGCAGGGAGGCACGGGAATTGCAGAATCAGAGAATCATAGAGTGGTTTGGGTGGGAAGGGACCTTTCAAGGTCACCCTGTCCAACCCCCCTGCAGGGAGCAGGGCCATCTGCAGCTAGAGCAGGGTGCTCAGAGCCCCGGGCAACCTCCCCTGCAATGGTGCCAGGGATGGGGCAGCCACCACCTCTCTGGGCAGCCTGGCACAGGCTCTCACCACCCTCACACCAACAATTTCTCCTTCTCTCCAGACTAAATCTCCCTCTTTGAGTTTCAATCCATCACCCCTTGTCCTGTCCCAACAGGCCCTGCTCAAAAGTCCCTCCCCATCTTTCTGCCAGGCCCCTCCAAGCCCTGCCAGGCCCCCAGAAGGTCTCCCCTTGGGGAGCCTTCTCCTCTGCAGGCTGAACCCCCCCAGCTCTCCCAGCCTGGCTCCCAGCAGAGGGGTTCCAGCCCTCCCAGCACTGCTGGGGCTCCTCTGGCCCCGCTCCACCAGGTCCCTGTCTCTGCTGTGCTGAGCACTCCCGAGCTGGCCCCAGCACTGCAGGGGGGTCTCTGCACAGCTCCAGCTTTGTCTCCTCCTGGTTAGCAGGGCTCAAGGAGACAACCCACCTTCACTGCCATCCCTTGTTACAGAAACCACTCCCGCCAGGAAGGGCCCAGTGCTGGCAGAACATCCACCCTGCTGCTCTGCCCCCAGCAGCAAGGGAAATGCTTTTCTTGTAAATATGTGAGCTCGGAGCTAAGTGGGGTGGGGGACACACGGAGGGACAGGAGGTCCGGAGGGAACCTGTGTAGCCACCCACCAGAAGAGAGGGGCTGGAGCCCTTCAGGGGCTGCCACAACCCCCAGGGCTTTGCTCCAGGGATGAGATGGGAAGGAAAAAGCCAAGGGAACATAAAAAAGGAGGAAAAGGGATAAAATACCCTCCATGGTGTTTTCCTGCAGGAGCCAAGTTAGGAAGACAGGCAGGTGGGGGTGGGGGGGGGGGTTGTCTTCCAGAGGCCCCGGTGCTCTGGCTGCTGCCCGTTATCCGTTATCCGTTATCCGTTATCCGTTATCCGTTATCCGTTATCCGGTCTCGGCACGCCCTCCGCTGGTCACAGAAAATGCCAGAAAAGGCACGAAAAAGAGTTCGTCTCCTTTGGCCGTTCCATCTCACAGCATCCATGGATGCGCAGATGTTGGCCAGACCCGCGGGACACGGGAATTGGGGCTGCTCCCTGGGCAGGGGACAGCGGTACCTGGAGGATGCTGCTAATTAAGAGATGTTGGTACCCAGGGGATGCTGCTACCTGGGCAATGCTGGTGCCCAGGGAATGCTGCTACCTGGGAAATGCTGGTGCCCAGGGGATGCTGCTACCTGGGCAATGCTGGTGCCCAGGGGATGCTGCTACCTGGGCAATGCTGGTGCCCAGGGGATGCCCTGAAATCATCACAGGCATTTCTCCCTGGGCAGAGCTCTGCTTCTAGAGCAGAAATGTTGTGTCAGTTCCAGTGTGGACAGCAGGACTATGGCAGGGATCATCCCCCTGGACTGGGCACTGGGGAGGCCACCCCTCAAACCCTGGGGTCAGGTTTGGGCCCCTCACTCCCAGCAGGACACTGAGGGGCTGGAGCGTGGCCAGAGAAGGGCAACGGAGCTGGGGAAGGGGCTGGAGCACAAGGGTGGTGAGGAGCAGCTGAGGGACCTGGGCTTTTTGAGCCTGGAGCAAAGGAGGCTGAGGGGAGACCTTCTGGCTCTGACAGCTCCTGACAGGAGGTTGGAGCCAGGGGGGGGGTCGGTCAAAAGATGGGGACAGACTTTTACAAGGGTATGTAGTGACAGGACAAGGGGTAATGACTTTGAACTGCAAGAGGGGAGGTTTAGATGAGACACTAGGAAGAAATTCTTCTCTGTGAGGGTGGTGAGGCACTGGCACAGATTGCCCAGGGAAGCTGTGGATGCCCCATCCCTGGAAGTGTTCAAGACCAGGTTGGATGGGGCTTGGAGAAACCTGGTCTAGGGGGAGGTGTCCCTGCCCATGGCAGGGGGGTTGGAACAGGCAAGAAGTTCTCCATGGGACAGCAATGTGTCCTTGTGGCCAGGAAGGCCAATGGTCTCTGGGGTGAATGGAGTGTGGCCAGCAGGTCAAGGGAGGTTCTCCTTCCCATCTACAGTGAGCTAGTGAGGCCACATCTGGAGTGTTGTGTCCAGTGCTGGGCTCCCCAGTTCAAGAGGGACAGGGAAATACTGGAGAGAGTCCAGTGGAGGCTGTGAGGATGCTGAAGGGACTGGAACATCTCTGTGCTGGGGAAAGGCTGAGAGCCCTGGGGCTGTTTGGCCTGGAGAAGAGCAGCCTGAGAGGGGATCTTGTGAATGTGGACAAATATCTGCAGGGTGGGGGTCAGGCAGAAGGGGCCAGGCTCTTCTCAGTGGTGCCCTGGGATAGGATGAGAGGTGATGGTCACAAACTGGAGCACAGGAAGTTCCACCTCAACATGAGGAAAAACTTCTTCACTGTGAAAGTGCCAGAGCCTGGAATAGGCTGCCCAGAGAGGCTGTGGAGTCTCCTTCTCTGGAGACTTTCCAGCCCCCCCTGGCTCTGTTCCTGTGTGGGCTGCCCTGGGTGACCCTGCTCTGACAGGGGGGTTGGACTCGATGATCTCCAGAGGTCCCTTCCAACCCCTACCATTCTCTGATCCCTCCTCCTACCCTCCCCTAGATTTATCCACTGCAAAAGATAGAGCAGAAGATGCAGATCCAGACCAGACATGAAGCTTTTAATGATTGTAGATTGAGGTGGATCAAATTTGAAACACAGAGGCCTGCAGGAAGGTTGCTGTCCATGCACAGAGGGACATGAGGCATTTCCAGGGTGCACAGAGGATGCCACTGCTTCAAGGCTTCTCTCCTCCATCAACACACGCTGCAGAGCAGCTACTTTCTAGAAGGGGAATTCTAGAAGAGCCTGTGCCTTCTGGAACCTGATGAAAAAATGAGGATAAACCCCCCAAAATAATTAAAAGGACAATTCAGGAGGGGCTGGAGCCCCAGAACCAAACTTGGAACCAGAATCTGCAGACAGGAGCATGGCATGAACTCATGGCTGTGTCTCAGATGTAATCCATTGGCCTTTGGATGGGTTTACATAAGCTGGTGACCCCAGCTGGGCAACCCAACTTCACATCTCCTCCGTGGTCACCTCCTTGTCCTGGTGATTTATTGCCTTTGGGCAAAAAATCCCAAACCAAAACCACAGGAACAGGCTTAGCTCTACATCTTCATGAACAAAACTCAGACAGAGACGATCTCAGAACTGCATGGGAGTCTGGACAAGCCACTGTTGAGGCGGGGGATGGAGAATCAAGCATCCAGGGTGCCAACCACCTCCTCCAGCCCTGGGTACATCTCCTTTGCCCTATGGAGCCTTACTCAGGTGCTGAGCACACAGCTCGTGCTGGGCAAAGGGGACAGACATGGGGACAGCCCTACTGTTGGCTTCTTTGAGACCTTCAGGGGTGGCTTTCTGACCTCACCTTGCATGCCCTGGTACCTCCTTCACTCACACACACTCCTGCAGAGGAGACCTTTGAGAATTCCATAACCATTCCCTCAGAGAAGCCACCTCAGCACCTGAGGAATCCTCACTCCTGGCAGCAAGTGCCCAGGAGGGCTCAGTGAAGCAGTAACAACCCCCCCCTGCCCATCAAGGCACCAGGAGTATTTTTAAGGCGCCCAGAGGTCTTCTCTCAGAAGCTGCACAGCATCTAGAACTCAAACAAGGTCACCAAGCACACTGGAGGCACCCATAGGCATGGCTCAGCAGAAAGGAAAGCAGGAAGGAAAAGGTGGAAGCAAAAAGAAACTCAGATGTCATAGAAATCTAGGTGGGAGCCGGAGAGGAAGGTGTCCTCCTCCAGAAGCTTCACCAGCTTCTGTGCCGACACGGTGCAGTCTATCAGCTGGCCACTCTCCTGCAGGCTTTGGAAAAACTGACGCATCTCAGGGTCTCCGGTCTCAGTCCGGGCCAAGAGCTGCATGTCCGTGTCCAGAGGACCTGGGGAAAGGGGAACAGAAAGAGAAGTCACATCAGGAGAGAGAAAAATCTGGGGCTCACTCTCCCCCTGGACCTGGCTCGGCTGCAAGAATGTTTTGCCCAACTTTTCTTCCATCAAGAATCTTTTAGCTGTGTCCAGGTCTGGAGCCCTCAACAGAAGAAGAACATGGACCTGGTGAAGCAGGGACAGAGGAGCCCCAGCAATGCTGGGAGGGCTGGAACCCCTCTGCTGGGAGCCAGGCTGGGAGAGCTGGGGGGGTTCAGCCTGCAGAGGAGAAGGCTCCCCAAGGGGAGACCTTCTGGGGGCCTGGCAGGACTTGAAGGGGCCTGGCAGAAAGATGGGGAGGGACTTTTTACAAGGGCTTGTAGTGACAGGATGAGGGGTGGTGGCTTCAAACTGAAAGAGGGGAAATTTACATTAGAAATTAGGAAGAAGTTCTTCACTCTGAAGGTGGTGAGACCCTGGAACAGGCTGCTCAGGGAAGCTGTGGATGCTCCATCCCTGGATGCATGCAAAACCAAGTTGGATGAGACTGAGCAATGTGGTCTTGTGGGAGTTGTCCCTGCCCATGGCAGGGGGATTGGGACGAGATGCTCTTGAAGGTCCCTTCCAACCCAAACTGTTCTATGATTTGATGACCCACAAAAGCCAAGAGAAAATTAATAACAATTAATGAGCTCCACTCCTCACCCGGGGCGTAGTTGAGCACACGGACATCGGGCTCCTCAAGAGCCAGCACCTGGAACATCATGTCCCGGGAAGCCTTCCCGCTGCAGTACAGCGCCCAGTTCTTGAAGGGCTTCAAGGCACAGAGCGAGGAGATGTTCACCACCGTCCTGCTTGAGCCGGGACGCTTCCCAAAGGCTTGCAGGGCAGCGGAGGTGAGGCAAAGAGCTGAGGTGACATTGAAGGCAAAGTAGCTGTTTATTTCCGCTGGGTCGGTGAGATCGAGGAAGGATTTGGAGATGTCTCCCAGGGAGCCTAGGAAGGAAGGACAAATGAGTTAAGAGTAGCTAAAGATGGGTTCAACAATTCAGCAGGTCACTTTTCTTCCTGCATTTCATAGAATCGTAGCACTGTTTTTGTTGGAAGAGACCTTGGAGATCATCAAGTCCAACCATCAACCCAGCACTGCCAGGGCACCACTGACCCATGGCCCTCAGCACCACAGCTCCATGGCTTTCAAACCCCTCCAGGGATCATGGGGACTCCACCACTGCCCTGGGCAGCCTGGGACAGCCCTGGACAACCCTCAAGGGGAAGAAATTGTTCCTCAGCTCCAACCTCAACTTCCCCTGGTGCAACATGAGGCCGTTTCCTCCTGTCCTGTCGTTAATTCCAAGTGCAACACTCTGTCACAGACAAAAGCCAGCAGCTTTGCTGGCCCAACCTTGAGCACGGTCTCACAGGAGAGTGAGGAGCTCAGCACAGCTCAGCTCATCGCTTTTGGGTCACCCATTGAACCAAGAGAGGTGACACAGGACTCAGACCTGCCCTGCCAAAACAAACAGCTCCCAACCTCCAACCTAAAGTACAAGGTCCCCATGGGCAACCACGTGCTCTCCTGCACGTGCCTCTTTCGGAACTGAGACAGTAAAAGACCTGAGTCCTGCAGCACCTCCTACCTCCTGGAACACATGGTCTTATTTGTAGTGCTAACGGGTGAAGAAAAGGCACTGAAGCCAAGAGATGTTAAAGATGGCAAGCAAAGCACCCGTAGGGCTGGAAGTTTTTTTTCTGAAGGTTTGTACTTGAGGACTCGAGTGGTAGGAGGGCAGCCAGCTGGTCCCACACCATGAGCAATGGGTAAAACCTCATGAGCAGTGAAGCACCCAAGATCCCGGCACCAAATCATCCCTGGGTTGTTCCCCAATTTTTTTTACTTAAATAATAAGATCTGGGGAGCGTAAAATCCCTGCCACTTTGGTTATTTACTGGCAACCAAAGCACCACCAACCCCAGAATCATAGAGTGGCTTTGGTGGGAAGAGACCTCCAAAGGTCACTTAGTCCAACCCCCCTGCAGGGAGCAGGGCCATCTGCAGCTAGAGCAGGGTGCTCAGAGCCCCGGGCAACCTCCCCTGCAATGGTGCCAGGGATGGGGCAGCCACCACCTCTCTGGGCAGCCTGGCACAGGCTCTCAACACCCTCACACCAACAATTTCTTCATTCTCTCTGGTCTGAATCTCCCTCTTTTAGCTTCAAACCAGCATCCCTTGTCCTGTCCCAATAGGCCACGATCAAAAGTCCCTCCCCATCTTTCTGCCAGGCCCCTTCAAGCCCTGCCAGGCCCCCAGAAGGTGTCCCCTTGGGGAGCCTTCTCCTCTGCAGGCTGAACCCCCCCAGCTCTCCCAGCCTGGCTCCCAGCAGAGGGGTTCCAGCCCTCCCAGCACTGCTGGGGCTCCTCTGGCCCCGCTCCATCAGGTCCCTGTCTCTGCTGTGCTGAGCACTCCCGAGCTGGCCCCAGCACTGCAGGGGGGTCTCTCTCTCTGCCCAGAGCCCTGGGAGCAGAGGGGCAGGATCCCCCCCTCCCCTGCTGCCCAGGCTCTGGGGGTGCAGCCCAGGGTGCCAGTGCCTGCTGGGTGCCAGCGCACGGGGCCGGCTCAGCTCCAGCTGCTCCCTCCAGCACCGACTCAAAGCTCGGCCCAGCCGGGGGGGATCGGAGGGAGGTCTCCCCGGGGCTGATCCCGGAGCGGGGATGGGGGAACAGTTACCGGCGTTGTTGACGAGGAGCAGACGGGCGGCCGGGCCAGCCGGCAGCAGCTCCCTTAGCGCAGCGATCGCCCGCCGCAGCCCCTGCTCGCAACCCAGGTCGGCGGCCACGTACTCCACCCGCAGCCCGGTCCCGGTCCCGGTCCCGGTCCCGGTGCCTCCCCGCAGCTCGGCCGCCAACTCGGCCAGCGGAGCGGCGGAACGGGCCAGCAGCAGCAGCAGCGAACCCCGGCCGAGCCGCGGGGCCAGCAGCCGCGCCAGGCTGCGCCCGAAGCCCCGCGAAGCTCCGGTCACCACGCAGACGGCCGCGGGCCAGCGCTCGGTCCCGGGACCCGCTCCCGGTTCCGGCTCCATCCCGGTACCGAGCGGACGGAGCGGGGGCGGGGGGGGGGGGGGGGGGGGGGGACACCCCCCCCCCCCGGCCCCCCCCCCCCTCCCCCCCCCCCCTTTCTGGGTGCCCGCCGCCACCGCGCCCCCCCCCCCCCCA
>JANVCC010000035.1:42400095-42430220 GCA_025345505.1 Todiramphus chloris collaris
GGGGGGGGGGGGGGGGGGGGGGGGGGGGGGGGGGGGGGGCGTGGGAACGCCTGCACCACGTGACCCGCCCCCATTCACCCCCCTGCTTTCTGAATGGCCGCTCTCAACGCGCCCTCGCCACCGCCAGCTTCCTATTGGTCGCCGCTGCCGTGACGTCACGGAGTAGGCGTGGCCAGAACGGCACCTCCCGTCTCGGGGGGGAGCGGCGGGCAGGGGGGGGTGCCCGGGGAGCGTCGGGTCCTGGATGGGCAAAGCCCCTCCGGGCCTGGGCTGTTCTCCGGGACCTTGATGGTTTCTTTATTCCCCAAGCATTTTTCAATATATATACTTATTTTTAAAATACTTCTTTTGGTTTTGTTTGTATTTTCCGATTTTATTTTATTTTTATTTTTCTGAACTCCATTTTTATCAATTAATTTCCCCCCTCCCCCACCCCACAGAGCTGAACCGGCTCCCGTTATTGCCCCTGCCCAGCTTTGCCTCCTGCCACCGGTGCAGCTCGGCGCTGGGAACAGTCCCGTGTGAGCACCTCTTCCCTCTGCTGCACTCTGGTTGGCACCTGGCACCAGTTTATGATCATAGGATCACAGACTGGTTTGGGGTGGATGGGACCTTCAAGAGCATCTCGTTCGAAACCCCCTTGCCATGGGCAGGGGCACCTCCCGCTAGAGCAGGGTGCTCAGAGCCCCAGCCAACCTGGAGTTGAACGCATCCAGAGATGGGGCATGCACGACTTCTCTGGGCAACCTGGGACAGGCTCTCAACACCGGCATGGTGGAAAACTTCCTCTTCTCCAGTCTGAATCTCCCTCTTTGAGTTTCAATGCATCACCCCTTGTCCTGTCCCAACAGGCCCTTGTAAAACGTCCCTCTCCATCTTTCTGACAGGCCACTTCTAGTCCCAAAAGGCCCCCAGAAGGTGTCCCCTTGGGGAGCCTTCTCCTCTGCAGGCTGAACCCCCCCAGCTCTCCCAGCCTGGCTCCCAGCAGAGGGGTTCCAGCCCTCCCAGCACTGCTGGGGCTCCTCTGGCCCCGCTCCACCAGGTCCCTGTCTCTGCTGTGCTGAGCACTCCCGAGCTGCCCCAGCACTGCAGGGGGGTCTCTCTCTCTGCCCAGAGCCCTGGGAGCAGAGGGGCAGGATCCCCCCCTCCCCTGCTGCCCAGGCTCTGGGGGTGCAGCCCAGGGTGCCAGTGCCTGCTGGGTGCCAGCGCACGGGGCTGGCTCAGCTCCAGCTGCTCCCCCCAGCACCCCCAAGTCCTTCTCCCAGGGCTGCTCTCCATCCCCTCCTTGCCCAGCCTCTCCTGGGGGTTGCCCCAACCCAGGCGCAGGTTGTTGCACTTGGGTCTTGTTGAATTTAACGAGTTTCTTGCAGGCCCATCTCTCAAGCCCGGCGAGGTCCCAAAAACACCATCCCATTCCAAAGAACCCTCAAGCCCTTTAAAAAAATAAATAAAGCCCTTTGCACGTGGAGACGCAGACAACTTTCAGGGAGGGGTTTTGCCAGGGGTACCTGGTTTGGTGGAAGGAGCTGGCAGACGGGCTTGGTTTCCCAGCTGTTAAATCCTTGGGACAGATGGTCCTGCCGGTGCCAGAGCAGGTAACGAAGCGGCATTTCCCTCTATTAAGCTGTCACATACTGGGCTGAAAACCCTCCAGCGTTCTAATAAGGCATTAAAAATTCATGGTATGGCAAAAACCCAAGAGTGATATTTGTTTTGCTAAAGCAAATCTTACACATTCGGTAAAATTAAGATCATCAGCAAAAAAAAATAAGACAGCAAACGTGTATCTTTTTCACAAGTAGCTTCTTGATGGCAGAACTTGCTTTAGTGACTGCCAGTTCCCCCCTTCCCATTTTGGCAGCTCCCATCTCCTGCATCCATCGCGTTTCTTGCCTGGGTTCCCAGCCTGGCACCGCACCCTGTCCCACGTAACTGGGCCAGCTGGAAATGGCCATTGTTTTCCTGGCCTTGCCTTCCCAGTGGACAATTTCTTCTGTCTGACCAGTGACCAGGCAACACCGAACGGGGTGGAAGTAAGAGTGAGCGTCTGGGAAGCAGTTTTTTTTTTTAGATGATGGAAATTGCTTGTGCTCATAGACACTAAAAATAAAATGAAATCAGAGAGAGGGAACTGGTGACCAAACCAGCCCAGAGCTGGAACTGGAGAGCAGACTGCAGAGAAATTACGAATCCATAAGAGACCTCCTGGTGCCTGATTCTCAAGGACGCACCTTGAGCTGTGCAAATTTAAGCAAACTGAGGCTGATGTGATGTGTCCTTTTGGCTCCTTGTCGCTGCAGCCTCAGCAAAATGACTTCCCGTGCTCACGGCGCCGATCTGGGACGCCCAGTAAACCTCCTGACAGCTCCAACCGCCTGGAGAGAAAGAGCAAGAACTCACGACAGCTCGCTCCTCGGGGAGGTCCCGCTGCTGGGTTGGCTGTTCTGGCTCAGACACGTCATTTAGCGAGGCCAGATGCTGCGGTTTTCCTGGCGTGGATGTCTGCTTCGACCTTGGATGGGTGGGCTTGTTCTCCGTGACTTCTTCTGCTTCACCAGCGTCAATAACGTCACTTCTTCTGTATCTCTTGGGGACAACCTTTGAGCAGGGCCTGTTGGGACAGGACAAGAGGTGATGGTTTGAAACTCAAAGAGGGAGATTTAGGCTGGACAGAAGGAAGAGATTTTTTTACAACTAGAGCAGGTTGCCCTGGCTAACCTCACCTGGAACGGTTCCAGGGATGGGGCAGCCACCACCTCTCGGGGCAACCTGGGCCAGGCTCTCACCACCCTCAGCATAAAACATTTCTTCCTTCAGCTTCAAAAATTAAGTTCGTGCTGGAGAAGAGCATGGAGAAGAACAGTTTTAGCGTCATCATTAGGATCCAGTGCATTTTGGTTGAACTGCACTGAAGGTCTCTCAAGAGAATGTGTTTTGAACCCAAAATGGTTGGGGATTTGAATAGAACCTCAAGAAGTGAGGTTTCAGCTCTTCATCAGTAGTTTTAGGTCTTCCCTTGCGGCTTAGGCTGTAGTGGAGAGAACCAGCACTAGGTGTCATCGGCATTTAAAATCTGGAGGGAGCTGCAGGCAACCCCCAGCCTGAGGACTACTGGAGGACACTGAGGGGGCTGGAGATGTCACTCTTGGGCAGCACAGGGCAGGGAGAGGGAGAGTCACTGGTGCAAGGCAGCAGAGAAGTGCCAGGGGAGAAGAATTTCTCTTGGCGGTGCTGAAACCCCAATCCTGGGGTCGTGCAGCCTGGAGAAAAGGAGGTTCAGAGGAGACCTTCTTGAAAACTCCCTGACAGGAGATTGGAGCCAGGTAGGGTCAGACTCTTCTCCAAAGGAACAAGTGACAGGACAAGAACTGGCCTCAAGTTGTGCCAGGGGAAGTTTAGGTTAGAACTGAGGAACAATTTCTTCCCCTTGAGGGTTCCCCAGGGCTGTCCCAGGCTGCCCAGGGCAGTGGTGGAGTCCCCGTGACCCCTGGAGGGGTTTGAAAGCCGTGGAGCTGTGGTGCTGAGGGCCATGGGTCAGTGGTGCCCTGGCAGTGCTGGGTTAGCTGTTGGACTCGATGATCTTGAAGGTCTGTTCCAACCTAAATGATTCTATTAGTCTATGATTTTAAATATCTACTGATGTATTAACATGAGGAGGAACTTCTTTTCTGTGGAGTCTCCATCTCTGGAGACATTCAAAACCCACCTGGACAGGTTCTTGCGTGACCTTCTCTAGGTGAAGCTGCCTATGCAGGGGAGTTGGACTAGATGATCTCCAGAGGTCCCTTCCAGCCCCTATCATTCTGTGATCCTGTGATTACCCAAATTATCCATCAGTTGAGACTGTACCCATCGGCTTTACCCAGAGAAGCCACCCGAGATGCTTTGTTGCATCACAAATCCTGTTGGTGCTGGGCTATTGTCCACGTGCGCTCGCTCTCGGCAGCTTCTGACGGGTCTGACACAGCTCCTCCAAATCCAGTGGAAGGCAGGAGGTCTTCCAAGGGATGGGGGAAACCCCACCCAGTGCGCTGTTGGGATGGTGGGAACACCGTGGAGCTGGTACTCCCGAGCAGCAGCTGCTGTAACGCTGCCAGGGCTCACGCGTGTTGGAGAGGAAGTTCTGAATTCCTTCTGCAAAGGCCCGTTAACAATAGCTTTCAGGAAGCACCCTGGGGATTTCTGCCGGCGTTACCACCCAAGAAGGGCAGGGCTCGAAGTCATACAAGGTGGCCCTGGCTGTAGTCATCATTGCCATGACTACCCACGGAAGGGTGGACTGTGGTTTCGCTCCTAAGCTCTGCTTGTTGTTTTAGTAGCCCAAAGGCCACCCCAACTGGGCGATCTCGTGTTCTGCAGCCAATTGTGTGACTTCCTAAGGACAAGATGCCTGGGATGCCAGCAGATCTCTTGCTCCATCCCGCAGGGCTGCTCTCTGGCTGGGGTTCACGGCAGTGAGGATAATGAAGATGGGTTTGCAATGGTGCTCACCACCTCCTGAACACTGGAACAGGCTGCCCAGGGAGGTTGTGGTATCTCCTCTGAAGACATTCCAAACCCGCCTGGATGCATTGCTGCGTGACCTGCTCTGGGTTACCCTGCTCTGGCAGGGGGGTTGGACTAGATGATCTTTCAGGTTGCCCAACTTCAGCTCAGTGTTCAGGAGCAGCTCTGAACTTCAGCTTCACCATCTCCTTTGGTCTTCAAATCCTGCCTAGATGCTATGCCATGGGGGTTTGGGCAGGACTTTAGAAATCCCAGGACAGCTTGCCAGAAGATCTTCACCCCAGCATTGCCACCAGACATCCCCATCCCTGTGTTTGACTAAACCAGGAACTCAGATTTGAATAATCCTCCACAAAGGTTGAAAGCCAGACCTCGGCAGCTGAAGTCCATCCCACCACTGTTTCTGCCTCTCTGAGAAAACAGAGTCACGATTAGAAGCACCGAGATACGTCCCAAGTAGGGATCTGGGGACAATGTGATAATACCAGAGAAGCTTAAACATTTATTTCAGTCCCAAAACGTGAAGCAGAATGACATTTTAAGCTGAGTGGCTGGAAAGACGTAGAAGACTGGATTATTTTGTGGCCAACAAAACCCAGGGGCAATAAAACCAGCCTAGGCGAGGGCACCTGCCCGAGAAGGGCATGACCACAGCGGGATCACCGTGCAGAGCCTCTGGCAAAGCCAGGCTGGCTGCTGCTGCTGCTGTGGGTGGCACCGAAGTGTATGGGATGGTGGCAACCAGTGCAGAGGGAGCTGTGGCCCTTCTCAGAAGCTGCAGCTGCTGACAGCCCTCCTCCCACCCTCCAGACAGGCAGGACCAGCCAGCCCAGCTTCCCGTGGCTCTTCTCTTCCTCTGCCTCCCCATCCCAGCTCCAGCCCTTTCCCCTTCTCCCGGCGAAAGGGTGGCCAAGCCCCAAGCTCAACCCCCTGGAAAGGGTGAGGTTGCATTTCCCGGGCGCACGGCAGGTGCTTTCGGTTGGCACTGTGGGGCAAAAACGCAGAGCAGGGGGGGGATAAACGAACTGCAGGCACCTCTCTGGGAGACAGAGGTTGATTTATTCTGCCAGGCTTGGAGTGTGCTAAAGGTCAGCCTTGGAGAAGGAGACGGGGCTGCTGCACACCCAGAGCAAACAAGCCCGGCTGACTTTGTCTGCTGAGTCAGCACCCGCCGTGTTCTTGCTGCCCTACGCCTTTCCTTGTCCTGCTTCAAGCTCGGGAGAAAGCAAAAGTTGAGGATGCTCAGCCCAGCTGAGCACGAGGTTATGGCCAAAGGGGTTCGGTGAAGGCAGAAGGGAGAGGTGGGGATGCAGGAGTAGAATGGGGAGGCAACTTCAGGGCTCCAGTTCACACCCTGCCTAGAGAGGTTTCTTCAGACGTGGGGGACGAGCCCACAGGTCCCTGTGGGAGGTTGGTCTTCTAAGTCAACAGCACCTGGTCTTGTTTGTTCCTTTCCTCCTGCTTTTAGCTCCCAGATCTGTTTGCCAACCCCCTCCTTTTGCTGAGTGACACTGGTGAGACCGAATTGAGGGCACGGTGCCCTCCTGTCAGCACCTATATTTGAATAAAGGTGCTGTCAGAAGAGCGTGGAGGCAACTGGAAGGGAAGAGAAAGGGGGGTAAGGAAGCCCAAAAGCCAGGAGATGTTGGAAGGCAGTTCAGCAAAGCAAGAGCACAACCCGAAGAAGCAAAATGAGCACAAGAAGAAAAAGATTGTTAGGGTTAAATAAACAAAATAAATAAAGTCTGATGGTGGTATCGCTCCAGTGACGTGGCAGGGTAACAACTGCTCTGGAATTTGGGAAGATCTCAGGTGCTTTGTAGTGATTCGGAGACAGTGACGATGATGACTTCTCATCTGAGCAGTTGCAGAGGCAGCCTCTTGAACCAGCAGCCCCAGGAACCTGCACGCGAGGCTGTGGAAAAGCCACTCCGGGTTTCCGACCCTTTATGTTAATTTTTTTTAGGAAGCTTTGGAACACAAGGGAAGTTCTGGAGGACTAGAAGACACTAATGAGAGGTCAATAAGTAAAAGGAAGGGTTTTCAGAGCTCCATCAGGCCGTTGCCAGTCCCAGAGCAGCCAATTATATGGAATTTCATTAGTAGGAAATGAAGGGAAAAGAGCTAACATTGGCCAGCACGGTTTTAAGGGAAAGAGAATCTGTTGGGCAAGATGGAGATCATTTTACCATGAGATTATGAGCTGGTAGAAGACATCTTGGATGCATTTGTGTTGGAGCTGCATGATGATTTGATTAATAAATCAGCACAGTACAAACCCAGCATGCTTATGTCAGCGACTGGTGAGAATAAATCAACTTCTTGGGGACAGGCTGTCAGGTGGTACAAACTTTGTGTGGCAGCAAATATGAAGGGCAAGCCCCAGACTCCTCAGAAAGCCAGATATGAGCAATGAATATTCATGGGAAAGTGACAGATGCCATGTGTCAGGGGACAAAGGATGCAGCTTTCCTTACAGAAGGGATAATTTTATCTTAGGCTGCAGTGACCTGAAAAGAATTGAAGGTGTCAGTGGGGTAATCAGGTGGACATCAGCCTTGGTGTGGTCCTGACTGGCTGGTGGTGCCAACAAAATGTTGAGGAGGAGCAGATGGATTCCCCTTGTGCTTGTTACCAGAGCCACAGCTCACCCACTTTGGGCACCCACAGACTGAGGAAAATCAGGGAGCTACTGGAGAGAGTTCATCAGAGGCTGGGACGATGCTGAGGGGCTGGAGCATCTCTGTGCTGGGGCAAGGCTGAGAGCCCTGGGGCTGTGCAGCTGGAGAAGAGCAGCCTGAGAGGGGAGCTGAGCAATGCTGAGCAAGAGATAAAGGGCCCTGGGGGGTGAGAGGATGGGGACAGACTCTGCTCAGGGGTGCCCAGCCACAGGACAAGGGGCACCAAGGGGCACCAACTGGAAGCCAGGAGGTTCCATCTGAGCAGGAGGAGCAAGTTGTTTGGTGTGAGGGTGTTTTATCTTTATTTAGGTTTATTTATATCTCAGAAGACAAAACACCAAAAGCAAATGCAGAAACCTTCGGTGATACGTGTAACGCGGTCCCTTTGCTGCTCTCCATCCCCACTGTGCCTCTGGCAGAGCCTGGGTTCTCTGTGCAAGGACGGCTCCACCTCACCTGATAACGGGTGGCCGGGAGCGGGACGGTTCCAGCGTCGTTTTCCCGACGCAAAATAATAACAATAACAACCAGCTGCTTCCAAAGCAGCGCCGGGAGCTGCAGCATTCAACCTCGAGGAGACCTTGACGTCCGAGGATGTTTCTGGAGCCCCGTGGTGTTTTTCGGAGGAAGCTCCGCCGTGTCCTTGGGTGAAGGTGCCCCTTGGGTTGCACATCTCAGAGAGGACATGCGCTGCAGCTCAACGGCTGGTGGGACATCCCAGGGCAGTTCGGTGTCCGTGGGGACCTTTCTTTGGGACTACAGTCAGTGGCATCTCTCCAGGGTGGGGGTGACATTGTTTATGGGGCTGAGGGAGAGGGTGGAGCAAGAGGAGTCGACGTTGGGGGCCAGGAGATGCTCCTGCTCGGGGCAGAGACACAAATTTATTCCTGCTGGCACATCCCCTCATGGTGGGTGTCAACCGTGTCACTGCCACGGGGCCGTGTACCCTCACGGGGGGAGGACACGAGCTCACTGCCACAGGACAGTGTCCCCTTATGGGAAATATCACTGCCATGGGGCTGCGTCCCCTTAGCGCAGGTGTCACTGCGACGGTGGCTACAGCCCCTCTTGGTGGGTATCGCACCCAGGGGCTGTGTCCCCTCTTGGTGGGTGTCACTGTGTCCTCTCATGGTGGGTGTCACTGTGTCCTCTCATGGTGGGTATCGCACCCAGGGGCTGTGTCCCCTCGTGGTGGGTGTCACTGTGTCCCCTCATGGTGGGTGTCACTGTGTCCTCTCTTGGTGGGTATCACGCCCAGGGGCTGTGTCCCCTCAGCAGGGATGTTGTTGCCATGGCAGCTCATGGAGGACACAGGGTCTCTCCCAGGGGGCTGTGTCCTCTCATGGTGGGTGTCACTGTGTCCCCTCTTGGTGGGTGTCACTGTGTCCCCCCATGGTGGGTGTCACACCCAGGGGCTGTGTCCCCAGCTGGGCAGCCCCGGTCACGCCGGGCACCTTCCCCTCCGGGCAGCGTCCAGGACGAACCGACCCCCAACCCCATCCCCTCTGCGTCCCCTCCCGCATCACCCACCCCCGCTGCCCGGGCCCCGGGCCCGGCCCCTGCCCGCCCCTCCGCTGCCGGCCATGCGCAGGCCTCGCCCGGCCCCCCCCGCACTACATTTCCCGGCGTGCCGAGCACGGCGGGGCCGGGCCCGCAGCGGAGCCGAGCCGAGCCGAGCCGAGCCGAGCGGGCGGCCCCGGAGCTGCTGCCGCTGCCGGCCGGGGAGGGTGCGGGGCGGTCCGGGCAGGGCAGGTGGGTTCAGCCCGGTCCAGCCCCATGGAGCGGGGGAAGATGGCGGAGCTGGAGAGCTTGGAGACGGCAGCGGAGCACGAGCGGATCCTGCGGGAGATCGAGAGCACGGACACGGCCTGCATCGGCCCCACGCTCAGGTGCGGCCGGGGCGGGGCGGTGGGGCCGGGGCCGGGGCGGGCAGCTCGGGCTCTGGGGTGGGTGTGTGTTGTGTGTAGTGCCGGGGTGAGCCTCGGGAAGGCTTCTCTTTGCCATCCCTCCCCCTCTCCCCAGAAACCGGGCAGGAAGGATGTTTAATGAGCGTGTATTTGCCAAGAGCCGTCTCGGCAGCGCCCGCAGCCTCTTCGCTTCTCCCCGCCCCGGGGCCGAGGGGGGGGAAAAGGGGACGAGAGCCGAGCTCGGCCTGTGCCCGGCCCCCGGCTCCGCTCGCTCGGCCTTTGCCGGGGGGAGGTTGTCCCGGGGTAGCTTCTCCAGCCCGGCTGCGCTGTCAGCAATTCGGGGAGGGGGGCTCTGCCCCTCCGGCTTCATCCCCTGCTCGGGGCCTGCGCCCCAAGAGCCCCTCGGGGGTCCCCGCAACCGGCTTCCCCCGGTGGGATGCTGGTGAAGGAGGGTATTTCCCGGCTGCTTCCCTGCCCTTAGCCCGGAATCTGTCAGTTTCCCTTGTGAAAACCATCGCCGGGCTCGGTTCTCAATGTTTTTGCGTCAGTTTCCATCAGTTCGGGTAAAAAAAAACCCCAGGCGAATTGTGAAGCCCCGGGCACGGTTCCCATCCTGACGCTGATGTGAGTTAATGCCTCTGTTTGCTTAATGGCTCCTTTGTTCTCCTATTAAGCATCCTTCCCCCCCCCTCACCCCCAGTGGTTCTCGCAGCATCCTTCAGCTGGGAGAACCCTGCGGTTAAACCGCCGAGCCCTCCTCCTGCCCGAGGAGTGCAGATGGATGGAGCTGCCGGTCCAGCGAGTGTCTGCCCGGGTGCTTTTCCTTTCCCTGAGTCTGGCGTTTCCAGCTTTTCAGGTGTTTCTTGGCGATGCTGGTTGGGATTTTGAAGCAGTGGCTTCCGCTGCGTCCTTCCCCTGGAAGATGCAGTCGCGGGCTGTTTAACCGCAGCCTGAGAAAGCACCTGATTTTTTAAAAAAAACCCAAAACCCTTGATATTTTAGGGGAGTTATGCACATCTCAGACCTGTTCTTGCCAGCCAGACCACGTACTTTTAGTAGAAGCCTCGTGGTGGATTTGGCAGACAGGCACCTCGCCTTCCTTCCCTCTCTTTAAAAAGTTCTCCAAAGAACTTTGCGTCCACCCCAAAGGGCTTTACTCGCGGCGCTGAGCGGGAAGGTTGCTGGTGCAAGCTGGTCGAGCTGGGACCAAAGTGATGGGGCTCAGAGGTCGGGGATAGATAGCAGTGAGTTACCCCAAACCCTCGCCTTGGAAACCTAAACGTTTGCCTTCTCTCAGACCGAGAGCTGCTGAGCCCCGTGGCTTTTCCTGGCAAGCGGAATGGGGTGACCTTTCTCGGGGCTGGTTTTGCTGGCCTCTTCCAGCTGCTCTGCATCAGGAGCTGCAGCTGAACTGGAACTCACCTCACCAGGTGGGAGCGGTTGGGTGTAAACTGGAGCTTCTCATCCCACCCCCTGCCCCACAAGACTTTTGTGTCTTGGTGATGGGGAAGTTTTACTGGGGTTTTAAAAGACTCGCGGGGCTGGCTTTAAGATTCGGTGGGTTTAAAGCTGATTAACCTTCAGGGTGGGCACGCAATTAAAACAGGAAAGCTTCTGATTTATGGAGCACCAGAGCGGGGAATTTATCTTCCTGAAGCCTTGCCTGGTTGGTTGTTTCTTTCTTTCTTTCAACTCTCTGTAGTTTTCTTTCGGGTGAGCCCTTGAAACTGAATGGCAAGAGGTGCTGTGGATTGATGTTTACTAACACAACTGGTTTGAATGTTTGTTTTTTTTGGGGAGCTACCTAAATGGAGTGGGTAGGTTGGGTTTTATTTATTTGGTTTTTTTGGTTTTGTTTTCTTTTTCATTTCATAGAAGCAAGTGAAATTGATCTTTGTTTCTTGGCTAGAAGGTGAGACGAGGAGTTGGGGTTAATGCGCCTCTGCATACCCACGGAAGGAGCCACTAACAAGCAGGGCAAAGAAAAGGTTGCTGGTTTTTAATTGTTGGTACTTTGTCAGGAATATTATTAACGCTGTCAACCTAAGGAGGATTTTTGGAGCTGTAACTAAACCAGCTCAGGGTAAACGTGATGTGCCGGACAATCCGGAAAAGATGATGATGGAAACTTCTTTAAAAAAAACAAAGGTGACTCATTTCTTGTAGGCATCATGGAAGAAATGTGTCTTCGGGAACCAGGCTGGCTCAGTTTTCTGCATCGAGATCTTGTCCTGGCTCAGGGCTGGATCCCTGTTATCAGAAGGGGAGACAGAGGTGTTAAGGTGTTAAATTTAAGGTCCAACTAATTAATCTGCCTGGGTGGGTTTGTGTCCCACCCATCAGGGAGAGCGTTTTCCGTTAGAAAAATAACAAGTGTAGTAATTCTCGCCCTGGGGCAGGGGAAGGACGAGATGACTTCTTCCAAGTCCCTTCCAGCCCTATTTTTCTGCTCTGTTCTTGCTGCGATTCTGGGAGTGGGTGGCACTGGGCCTGGCCTCCTCTGTGCCGGGTGGGGTGATGCCTGACCCCAACTCAGGGGGAGGATTTGAATCCTAAATCTGAAATGGGAGGGGAGGACCCATGAGGAAGGGTCACGACAGCCTCGGTCTGTGGGGTGAGCTGGGCCGGCCTCGGGTCTCGCTACGCCAGGGGCTCTGCTGCTGTCGAGGTCTCTTTTGTTTTGTGGTTTTTATACCTGTCAGCGCGTGTCGAGTTCCTGCCTTCTTTGAGAGGATCCCCTCCAGCCTGCGATGCTCCTGGAATCAAAATAATCCACTTCAGGATGTCTTTCCTGCTATTCAACCTCTACTAATTATATCTATTGCTCCTAATTCCACTTCCTTCTGCTGTTCGAAATCCTCTTTTCTTTGTTTCGTTTTTTTTTTTTTTCTCCTGTGTTACACTTTTTGCAGGGTATTTTTGGATTCCCCTCTCTATCTAGGCTTCAATTCTGCAGGCTCAGATTAACCTCTGAGGGGAAAACAAAACCTTTTCTTGCTGAAAACCAGAGCTGTGGCATCCGAGCGCTTTCGGTTTTACGATGCTTTGACCGATCAAGTTTGTTGCTCTTTGGGGAGGTTTCTGTCCCCTTCAGCTGTGGGTTTTTTTTTTTAGGTGATGGGGAGTACTTGATTGCTTGGCTGCTGCAGTCTTGTTTTCTTCTGTGATTCACTGATTTTCCTGCCTTTATTTCCTACCTAAAATGCCCTGTGCTTTGTGTTCTGCTCCTAGGGGATAAAGGACTGACTCAAACTGGACTAAAGGGAGGAGAAACAGATCCTCTTGCGTGACACCCCATCACCGTGGGCTGGGTAACTTCACCCACTTCTCCCTGTCCTCTAAAAAGGAGCCTGTGTGATTTTTCCGAGTCTCTAATCGTTGAACCAGGTTCTGGGATGTTCCACTGCCCTTTCCCTTGCTCCTCTGCCGCGTCCTTTAGCACCCTGGGGCTTCCATGGCTATAATACAGGCTTGGATTTGCAAGTCCCCCCCTTTAATCTTCTTTTTGGCTACGCAGGTTGAGCTCTGCAAGCCTGTCTCTCTTGAAAACCCTTTTCCCTGCTCTCAAGCTGCATTTGCAGCTCTTGTTGAAAAGGGGGAAAGGTTCTGAAAGGGCGTTGGGTAAATGGAAAATGCCCCGTCTGGTCACATAGCACAGAGGTGTAGTTACAGTGTTCCTGGTGTATCCTCCCTCATCCCCAGGCTGATACAGTTACACTGATAGTAGTCTGAAGGGCTTGGGCACTGTGAGATCACAGGAGCAGGGAATCCTTTGGGCTGGAAGAGACCTTGGAGATAATCAAGTCCAACCATTCCCCCAGCACTGCTAGGGCACCACTGACCCATGGCCCCCAGCACCACAGCTCCACGGCTTTCAAACCCCTCCAGGGATCATGGGGACTCCACCACTGCCCTGGGCAGCCTGGGACAGCCCTGGACAACCCTCAAGGGGAAGAAATTGTTCCTCAGCTCCAACCTGAACCACCCCTGGGGCAACTTGAGGCTGGTTCCTCTTGTTCTGACACTTGTTCCTTGGGAGCAGAGCCTGACCCCACCTGGCTCCAACCTCCTGAGTTTCAGGGAGCTGTCGAGAGCCAGAAGGTCTCCCCTGAACCTCCTCCTTTGCTCCAGGCTCAGGTCCCTCAGCCACTCCTCACCCCCCCTTGTGCTCCAGCCCCTTCCCCAGCTCCGTTGCCCTTCTCTGGCCATGCTCCAGCCCTTCAATGTCCTGCTGGGAGTGAGAGGCCCAAACCTGACCCCAGGATTCAAGAGACAGCCTCCCCAGTGCCCAGTGCAGGGGGACAATCCCTGCCCTGGTCCTGCTGGCCACACTGGTGCTGACACAGCCAGGATGCCACACACTGGCTCATCTTCTCCTGCCTGTCAAGAACCGGCCCCCCACCCCCATGTCCTTTTCTATCTTGCAGCTTTTCAGCTGCCCTGCCCCAGCCTGGAGCAGTGCAGGGGCAGCATTGTAACAGGGATTGATGCTCAGGGCAGAGTTCTTTTCTCGGGGTCACGCTGCTTGTCGCCACATCCGTACCTTCACGCTCGGGTCTCCTCTGGCGAGCATTGCTGGGAAGGGTCAAGACTTCCAAGTGATTGTCCTCTGTGTCTGCCTGATTTCATGGGTTTCATTCCACCAGCTTTTGTGTCATCTGCAAATTCTATCACTGGTCTTTTTTTTTTAATCCCCCCCCCCCCCCTTTTTTTGGGATATATTTTCTTTTAAGTTTGTCCCTTGGGGGTTGAGGTTTTATCAGTGATGCTGGGACTTGTACTCTCCTGTGCCCCGCTGGAGAACTGAGGAATGGTGTGTTTCAGATGGCAATTAATCACCCAGTCTGTGCTCTTATACAGAACAACTGTTTTTAAGAGGAGGATCGTGTCTGTCTTCTAATTATGTGTATTTGGAGAGGTTACAATTGACCCAGGACTGAAATGAAGCATGTTTGATAGGGCAGCATTTCTCCTGGGCAGCTCTTGAGTGGGATTAAAGTAGGGCTGTAATTAAGCTCTGGTCCCTAAATCTTTTCTCGAGTCTTCCATGACCACGTCTGGGGTTAGTGTTGCGCTGGCTGACCTAGATCTACCTGATCAACCTCTTTACTGTGGTCACCTCCTGCCTGTAACCTCCCCTGTGCTTAAACAGTGGAGCTGGAGGCCCTCAATTGCCTGAGGGCCCTCCTCTCACCCCACCTTATGGATCAGTTTGCCCATGTTTCATCTTGGGTTTGTTTTGTGGCTTCCCAGTATCTAGATGGGCACGAGGGGTTTGGTGGTAGGGTGGTGGGTCTAGGGGTTGGCTCTGCTGTTAGACCTCTGACATCTGTGAAGTTGGATGTGTCCTCCTTCTGTGAGCTGCTTGCAGTTCCCTCCCCTGGTAGAAGATTGTTTTACTTGGTTGGGGAGCGTTGCCAGTTTACAGTGGGTTGGATGAGCGTGGAAACCCCGACGCAGCAAGGAGCAGAAGTTTGAGTCTTCTGGGTTGGGTGCTGAGAATGCAGGGTGGCCAGGCTGGTCCTGATCTCTGCTGCAGTGGGTGAGATGAGGATAATGGTCTGTGCTACAGATGTGAAGTGAGGAGCAGTGGCAGACATCTGGCTTACCAGCTTCCCTGCTTGTGTGTTGGAGTGGAGAGGTGAAGATGGTGCAGTGTCCTTCTGATCGCTCTCGGGATTACCTTCACAGAAGCTCTGCTTCATCCCAAAGCTGCTCCGGGGTCTCTTTCCTCCCTCCTTGTCCAAGGAGGGCTCAGCTGAAGGACAAACTGCAGCAATCACAGCCCTTCTTGGGTGAAAAGGGAGGAAAGAGACCTTGGAGCAGCTTTGGGATGAAGCAGAGCTTCTCTTACATGCGCCAGGGCTGGTTGGGTGCCTCCTGAAGGTCCCAGGCACAGTAAGAACTAAAGAACATCTGAAAATCATACAGAGTATGTGTCAAAACGCCCCGAGGCTGAATCCTCTGAGAACTTAGAGCTAAAACTGGACTGAGGACTTGACTTCTCACCCTTCACCTCGTCTCAGCGGGTCCCATCTCCTCCGTGGGTCCCACCCCTTGCTTTAGGTACAGGAATTCCCGACGGCACAGACCGTCTAGACCCCGAGCTGTTGTCCGCGGAGCTGGCCCGGGAAGCTGCTTGTAACAACTGTAAATTGCCTGCTAATAAAAGCCTCGCGGGGTCTTTTGAAGCATCTTCCAACCCATTCTCCTGCCAGCCAGCTGGGGAAACTGCAATCTCCTGAAAATAAGCCCAGGCCTCTGCTCGTATGTGTGTAATTAAGTGGGGTTTTTTTTTTTAACAAGGCAGTTCATTGCAATATTGCTTGAATTATATTAACCTTGGCTTCTGGTCAGGGTAGTGCTGCTCAGCTCCAAGTTTTCTGTGGTGGAGATAAAAAATAATCTGGTATCAGCCGTCGGGAGATGGGCTGGTGTGCGCTTGAAATGACTTCGTCTTGTGTTTTTAGCAGTGCTTTCTCAGTTGGAAGGTTCTGCAGACAACTTTGAGCTGGTGGATCCTTATAATTCATAGTGCTGTGTTTGGGCACCCGGATGCAGGGAAGATGTCAGTGCTGGAGCAGGGCCGAAGAAGAGCAGCGAAGCTGGTGAAAGACCTGGAGAACGCGTCTTATCAGGGGTGGCTGAGGGACCTGGGGCTTTTTAGCCTGAAGAAAAGGAGGCTGAGGGGAGACCTCACTCTACAGCTACCTGGGAAGATGTTGTAGAGGGGTAGGTGCTGGGCTCTTCTCCCAAGTAACTAGTGACAGAACAAGAGGGAATGGCCTCAAGCTGCACCAGGGGAGGTTTAAACTGGACATTAGGAAAAACGTTTTCCCTGGAAGGTTTGGCAGGCAGTGGGACAGGCTGCCCAGGGAGGAGGCTGAGTCCCCATCCCTGGATGTGTTTCAAAGCTGTGGAGATGTGGTTCCTGGGGGTATGGCTTAGTGGTGGACTTGATAGAGAAGGGTTAATGGTTGGACTCAGTCGTTGCCTTTTCCACCCCAAGTGATTCTCCGCTTCAGGATTTCAGTCCTGATGCGATCGGAAGGGAGCAGCTCGTGAGAAGGTACAGCTCAGTTGTTTATACCTTGTGTTGTCTTGGCTTTTTCCTCACAGAAGTACATTCTTTTCTGGAACTTCATTATCAGTGTTGAAGGACAGCTTATCGGATGCCTGTTGTGGTTCTGTGGGATGTGGTTGTGTGGCTGTGCTCTCTGTAGCAGGCTGAAATGATTTTCCTGCTTACTCTGAGCGTGTCATCTGCGATACAATACCAACGTTGGGAGCTGCTCAGCTGACTGGGAATGTTTTCTTTGAATCACAGAATGCTAGGGGTTGGAAGGGACCTCTGAAGATAGAGTCCAACCCCCCTGCCAGAGCAGGGTCACCCAGGGCAGCCCACACAGGAACAGATCCAGGTGGGTCTGGAAAGTCTCCAGAGAAGGAGACTCCACAGCCTCTCTGGGCAGCCTGGGCCAGGCTCTGTCACTCTCATACTAAAGAAGTTTTTCCTCATGTTCAGATGTAACTTCGTCTGTTCCAGTTTGTGACCATTGCCCCTCGTCCTATCCCAGGGCACCACTGAGAAGAGCCTGGCCCCTTCTACCTCTGTCCCTCTTGAACTGGGGAATCTCTAGGGAAAGGCTGCTCAGCTAACCTGTCCTGGTGTCTTCTGGAGCTGTCACCACATCTGACTTCTCAGGATTTCACTTCGAGCTGAGCTCATCTTTAGGGCTCTCTGCTGGAGGATGTCAGGAAAGTAGCAGGATGAGGACTCAGTTGATTGCTCTCTATAGGCAGAGTCCTATAGCATTTAAGTCTCCCTAGACTGTCCTTTCTGTAGGGCTCTTTCTGATTCTGCTTTTAGTGGTTTAAAGGCTTTCTGGCTAAAAATAAAGGAACAAAAGTGGCCGTTTAGCCCCTGGCTGGGAAAGCCTAATAATACCAACTGGCTGAATCCTCTTCCCAAAGGAGAACAAAACACAACCTCTGAGAAAAAAACCCCAAATGACTGGGATTGCTTAATCTAGAGAGGACAAGGCGGGCAAGCAATTCCTCTTTGGATGAAGAACAGACTGAGAAGATGAAGGAAAGCTCTTATGTCGTGACTGCGCCCAGTCTGGGATCCGGATCGCGACTGCAGGCGTTTGGGGTAGAGGTGAGGAAGTGCTTTTAAATAGCTGAGAAAAGTCATGAAAATGTTTATACTGGTGGCATCAAAAGCTTTGCTTCTTCATCGTCCCCTCTCTGAGGGTAGCGAGGAGCGGACGCTTCTCATACAGAGCAAATCTGGCCACGTGCTTCTAGTGTCTTGTGCTCCCTGCCCCAGAGACTTTCACAGAATGACAGAATTCCTGAGGCTGGAAAAGCCCTCTGAGATCATCAAGTCCGGCCTGTGACCCAACACCACATCATCCAGACCATGGCACTCAGTGCCACATGCAGCCGTTCTTTAAATGCATCCAAGGGTGGTGACTCCTCCACCTCCCTGGGCAGCCCATTCCAATGGCTGATCACCCTCTCTGTCAGGAAGGGCTGCCTGATATCCAACACAAAGCTCCCTTGGAGCAGCTTCAGGCTGGGAGAAGTGATCCCACCTGTACCCTCCCTTCAAGGAGCTGTAGAGAGTGACAGGGTCCCCCCTGAGTCTTCTCTTCTCCAGGCTGAACAACCCCAGCCCCCTCAGCCTCTCCTCACCAGGCTTTCCTTCCAGTCCCTTCCCCTTGTTGTCTCCTCTGGACCCTCTCCAGCATAGTTCGGACCAACGTTTCTCTGTTCAAGAGCTTCCTGTGGACCTTTTCTCCTCAACTGTCTGGTCAACGTTTCAGTTTGCTGCCGTGTTGAAATGCAGCGATGGGCTTGGCAGCTTGTGCATCGTTGGGGTGGAAATGGGGTGGGGTTTTAAGTTATTTTTTCGCTAGGGCAAGGTCTAGGCTGTCACACAGGATTATGGGAATTAGTCATATCTCTTTTTGTTTGCCGTTCAAGCTGTGAAGGCTCCACATCCTCTGCAAAGTGTCATCTGGATGTTCACCCCCCTCTCCGCTGTCAAACGCGGGGAGCTAAGGGAACATCACCCACCCATTGTTAGATGGCTCTTTTTCTTTTTCCTTTCAATTTGCACAATGCTTTTAAGGTCCAGGTGGGGTAGGTTGCCCACATCCCCCTTGTTAGCAAGCCTGACTCCTCCAAAGAGGGCTACAAAGGAAGATGTGTGAATGCCACCCAAAAAAGCTGTTGTCTCCAAAGAGAAATTTCAGGGTAGAAACTCCTCCTTCCCACCCATGGGGTGCACGGAACCGTTTTCCAGCCATTCCACAGCAGAAGGGCTTTCCTGAGAAAACTCCCACTCCCTTGTTTGCTCTGTCAGATTTCTTCTGATCACAGAATCATTTTGGTTGGAAGAGACCTTAAAGATCATGGAGTCCAGCAGCTAACCCAGCAGTGCCAGGGCACCACTGACCCATGGCCCTCAGCACCACAGCTCCATGGCTTTCAAACCCCTCCAGGGATCACGGGGACTCCACCACTGCCCTGGGCAGCCTGGGACAGCCCTGGACAGCCCTCAAGGGGAAGAAATTGTTCCTCAGCTCCATCCTCAACCTCCCCTGCGGCAACTTGAGGCCGGTTCCTCTTGTCTGGTGCTTTTTCCTTGGGAGTAGAGCCCAACCCCACCTGGCTCCAACCTCCTGAATTTCAGGGAGTTGCCAACTGCCGGATCCTGCACTTGGGTCATAACACGCCCATGGTAAGCTATGGATTTGGAGAGATGTGGTTGGAAACCTCTAAGTTGAAAAAGAACCGGGGGGCATTGATTGATAGCTGACTAAATGAGAGTCAGCAGTGGCCAAGAAGGCCAGTGGCATCCTGGCTTGTGTTAGAAACACTGTGGCCAGCAGGAATAGGGACGTGGTTGTCCCCGTGTACTCGGCACTGGTGAGGCCACACCGTAAATAGTGTTCAGTTCTGGGCCCCTCACTATGAGAAGGACACAGAAGTGCTGAAGTGTGTCCAGAAAAGGGCAACAAGGCTCATGAAGGGCCTGGAGCACAAGTCCTTTGAGGAGCAGCTGAGGGACCTGGAGTTGTTTAGTCTGGAGAAGAGGAGGCTCAGGGGAGACCTTGCTCTCTACAGCTTCCTGAAGGGAGGTTGGAATGAGGAGGGCTACAGCCTCTTATCGATGGTGATGTGTGACAGGACCAGAGGAATGACTGCAAGCTGCCCCAGGGGAGGTTTAGTGGGGGTATTGGGAAACATTTCTTCACCAAGAGGGTTCTCACCCATTGCAGTGGTCTGCCCAGGGCAGTGGTGGCATCATCATCCCTGGAGGTGTTTAAATGGCCTGTGGACCTGGTGCTGAGGGACATGGTTTGCTGGTGAGCTTGCAGTGTTGTGTTGAAGGTTGGACTAGATGATCTTGAAGGTCTCTTCCAACCAAAGGCATTCTGTGATTTGCAGCCGAAAGGTCTCCCCTCAGCCTCCTTTGCTCCAGGCTGAACAAGCCCAGGTCCCTCAGCTGCTCCTCACCACCCTTGTGCTCCAGCCCCTTCCCCAGCTCCGTTGCCCTTCCCTGGCCACGCTCCAGCCCCTCACTGTCCTGCTGGGAGTGAGGGGCCCAAACCTGAACCAGAAGTGACTTAAGTTTTCATACATTAAGCACTTAGCCTTTCTCAAGCCTTTTTGTGTAGATTCCTTGGCGCATGCGCTGCCCCACCTTGAATTTGTGTGCTTTCTTTTTCCGGAGTTGGAAATTTTTTTGTCTTTTATTCCTTGAAAGTCTCCTCTACTGCTCTTGAACCATGGTGGCTGAGGGGGTTGCGTGTGAACATTCAGAGCCCTTTCTGCTAGCTAGCGTACGGCTGCCTTAGGGCTCATAAATATGTCTCTTAGAGCAGTTTCCTTGCCACCCACAAGCATTTAATACTTCTCGCTGTTCCTTTTTAATTTCCCTTTTTTTTTTTTCCTGGGTAGGGCAGGAATGAAGCAGCCTGCTGGTTTTCTTCTCTGTGGTGATACGTGACATGAATGGTTTTCTTCCCCTTCCCACAAAGGTTTGGGCCATTTTACCCTGAGTGCTGCAGGGAGCCCAGAATTCATTCTGAATGCTTCAAAGAGCTGGAGCAGAAGAACATTGTTCTGTGGGTTCATAGAATGCTTTGGCTTGGAAGGGATCTCCAAAGGTCCTCTAGTCCAACCCTCCTGAAGCGAGCAGGGACATCCTCAACTACATCAGGTTGCTCAGAGCCTCATCAAGCCTGACCTTGAACGTCCCCAGGGATGGGGTTTCTGCCACCTCCCTGAGTAACCTGTTCCAGTGTTCCACCACCCACAGAGTAAAGAACTTCTTCCTAATGTCCAAAGGTTGTCCTGGGCCTGTCAACAAGCCCCTTGGCAAAGTTGAAACTCTAGTCTTGACACAAGTCTCTCGTTTACCTACAGAGCATCTGGTCTGAAGGGTTTGAAAAGTTGGGTAGATGTCTGTTGGTAGTGAGTTAGGGAAGGTGGACCTTGTGGTGGGGATTGAAGGAGAAGCTGCTTCTGGAAATCCGTGTGAGACAAGAGTGTGCTTGAATTTGCTTCCATTGGTCTGCCTTTTGTTATGAACCGAGGTCCAAGAGTGGTAGCTCTGCTGGCCATGATGTCCTTTCAGTAGTAGGTGGTACTATGCAGCACAGTCCTATGTCAGAATCCCAGCGAGATGGAGGTTGGAAGGGAACTCTGGAGATGCTCTGGTGCCACCCCTCTGCTCCATCCAGCAGGGGCACCCAGAGCAGGGGCCCAGCAGCGCAGGGTCCAGCCGGGGTGGGAATCTCTCCAGAGAAGGAGACTCCACAGCCTCTCTGGGCAGCCTGGCACAGCCTCCCACACCCTCACACCAAAGAACTTGCTCCTCCTGCTCAGATGGAACCTCCTGGGCTCCAGTTGTTGCCCCTTGGTGCCCCTTGTCCTGTCACTGGGCACCCCTGAGCAGAGTCTGTGCCCATCCTCTTGCCCCCTGGGGCCCTTTATCTCTTGCTCAGCATTGCTCAGCTCCCCTCTCAGGCTGCTCTTCTCCAGCTGCACAGCCCCAGGTCTGGGTTAGATGTTCTGCTTGACGCTGTCTTCATCACGGTGGTTCCACCTTTGGTACAGTAGGTTAGGTGCCATAATTTCTTGAAACATCAGCAAATAGATGTCCAGGCTTTTTGATTTCCTGTGGCTGGACTTTCAGAAGTCACATCCTTTAATAAAATTTCTCTTGACAGAGTTTTAGGTCCCGGTGAAGAGTTGCTTCTCTGTCATACCCAGCCTGTTTTCCAGAAGTGAGGACTCACGGTGTGCCTGCCTGCTGGAACTTCCTCCTTCTCCTTCCAAATCCTTTTTGGTTGGGGGGAAAAAAAAAAATCAGTCAGGGGATAATTAATCTGTCCTGCTGGTCTGGCAGTTTGCTGGGCGCAGACACACGCACGGCTCTTTGTGGCTTCACCTCAACGGTGTTGAGCAGCGTTGGCTGGGGCAGAGCAGCAGGTGAGCAGTTCCTCTGGTTCTGCTGCTTCTCAACCAGAGCTGCTCAAGCTGAGGAGGAGGCTGGGAGTCACCCAGCTTTTTGGGCTGAACTGGTACCATTGGGATCTTAAACTGCGGTGATGGGAAGGGACAAACCTACAGAGGTGACTTTTTTTTCTTCTTCCCCAGGTCCCTGTGGCTCTTGGTTAGCAACCTGTTGAAGGTTGGACTCGATCTTGAAGGTCTTTTCTCCACCCGAGCAATTCTGTTATCTGACCTGGTGTTTAATGGGTTGCTTCTGCCGCATGCCCAGTGGGACTGTGCCTGAGCCCAGTGGCATCACTGGTGTGGTGGGAGCTGAGGAGCACCCTGCTTATGGGGCTGGGGCTTTGGAGGGTGTCCTGCCCTGGCTGCCCGCTGTCCTCGGGTCAGAGCAGGACTGTCCCAGAGCTGATTTCGCTTGGCGTTGCCCGCTCGGGGTGTGGTGACGCGTCCCTCCCAGTCGATAGCAGCGCTGGGAGCGCTCGTGGCCTCGCCTGCCCCGGCTGGGTGAGGAGGAAGCCCAAGGATCTGCCCTTGGGTGTAGCAATAGATGAGGATTTAACTCCAGAGTTGTCCCATCAGGTGCCTCGGACTCCTCGGCTTCTCTCCCAGCGAAAGGAAGTGTTTCTTGTCTTCAATCCAGAAGTGATGCGTGAGGGACCAAAGGCTCCTCGAGCTCGGGTGTCCCCACTGTTGCTGCTGCTCGTTTTGTGCTGAGAGGGTCGATGGTGCTGGTAGAGCTGCACTGACCTCGTCCCTCCTCTCCACCCCTCTCCCCGGGCCAACCCCCTGAGGAGCTTTCACTTCCATCTCGGCACTGAAATAACTCCTTGCTTCCCTCTCTGGGACACACAAAGCTCCAGATGTCTCACCCAGGCTGCTTCCCCCCTCGACCCCTGGCACACAGGACCTTCTGGGGACGTTGGGGTGCGGGTGTCCCCACGGTGGAGCAGGGTGTGTGGCTGTGACTGTCACTTAGCTGTGCTCTTGCTTTGACTTTCAGGCTCGCGAGAGCAAGCGAGGAAAACCTCCGCCTTAAAATCTGTCAGTGGTGGTAAGAGATCTGCCAGGCCTTCCACAAAAGGGTCACGGAGAAGCCAAGTGTGTTGTGCTTGGTTGTTTTGGCTTTTTTTTTTTCCCCTGATTTTTGTTTTTCCGATGGCCATCCAAGAGGAGCAGAAAGGGAAAAGTTGAGGGTAAGGAGCACTTTTTGCCTCCCCCTCTCTGCTGAGTAATGAGGAACTTGAAAGTAAAAAGAGTTGCTGGAAATCTGGCGGCAGCTCTTGGCAATGTTTTGGGTGATGGACGTGGATGTAGGTGTTGTGGGTGCCTCCGGGTCCGAGTGGATGCGAGTTTCCTCACTAGTGGGTACAATCTTCTGGCAGATGGTACCTGTTCACTGAATCACAGAATGTCAGGGGTTGGAAGGGACCTCGAGAGATCATTGAGTCCAGTCCCCCTGCTGGAGCAGGGTCACCTAGAGCAGGGCACACAGGAGCAGATCCAGGTGGGGTTGGAATGTCTCCAGAGAAGGAGACTCCACAACCTCCATGGGCAGCCTGGGCCAGGCTCTGGCACCATCACTGGGAAAAAGTTTCTTCTTACGTTTCCATGGACCCTCCTCTGTCCCAGCTTGCACCCCTTGTCCTGTCATCAGGTGTCACTGAGCAGAGCCTGGCTCCATCCTCCTGCCACTCACCCTTTCCATATTGATAACCATGAAGGAGGTCACCCCTCAGTCTCCTCTTCTCCAAGCTCCAGAGCCCCAGCTCCCTCAGCCTTTCCTCAGCAGGGAGATGTTCCCCTCCCTTCAGCACCTCTGGGGCTCCGCGTTGGACTCTCCCAAGCAGTTCCCTGTCCTTCTTGAGCTGAGGGGCCCAGAACTGGACACAATATTCCAGATGGGGCCTCACCAGGGCACAGCAGAGGGGGAGGAGAACCTCTCTCCACCTACTCACCACCTGTTAATAGAATATTTTCCAAATATTGCTGTTGATGAGCTAGCCTTTGACTTTCCTTCTGAGTGGATGGTTGTTAAGGGATGATTGGACCATCTTGTGAATCCATTTCCTTCTTTCTCTTGTCCGATTTGGACACCAAAGCATTATAATTGGACTTTGTTACATGAACGATGCCCTTCTTGAAAGAAAATATATTGGTATTGTTCTCAACTTGCCTTTTTTTCTGACAGTCACCATAATCAGATGCTTCCTTTCTAAGCTGTTGAGGTTCAGCTGAGCCTGGTGGCACGTAGAGGTGTGGAGAAGACAACCAGAGCTTGTGCCCTGTGGTGGGCAACTGCTGGAGGACATGGAGCTGGTGATGGGGTTATGGCTGTGTGCGAGTGGGCTGGGACAAGGTCCTAGAGCTGCTGTGGGTTATGGGAGTTCAGGTGAGCGTGCTGGACGGCTGAGCTGGTCCTGGGGTGGGAACGGAGGCAGATGATGGTACTTAAATTCAGAGTGAATTTACCTTTGTTCTTGGCTTGGAAACCAACTATGCTGGTTCCTTCCTGTGTGAGCGAGATGGTGCCTTTGGTAGAAACAGAAACTCCACTCTCATCTTGGAGGAGGCTGAGAAACAGAAATTCCATTCCTCAGTGAGGATGTATGAACCTAAATGGACCCTTCAAGCTTTCAGATGTTCTTGATAATTGCTTCTTAAAAGGAGGCTGGAGACTTTCTCACCCTGAATTGTTTATGAATCTTCTGGAGCAATCTCTTTGAAACTAGAGAGTTTTCTATCACAGAATTATTTTGGTTGGAAGAGATCTTGAAGATTGAGTCCAACCACTAACCCAGCACTGCCAGGGCACCACTGACCCATGGCCCTCAGCACCACAGCTCCACGGCTTTCAAACCCCTCCAGGGGTCACGGGGACTCCACCCCTGCCCTGGGCAGCCTGGGACAGCCCTGGACAGCCCTCCAGGGGAAGAAATTGTTCCTCAGCTCCAACCTAAACCTCCCCTGGGGTAATGTGAGGCCGGTTCCTGTTGTTCTGGCGCTTGTTCCTTGGGAACAGAGCCTGACCCTACCTGGCTCCAACATCCTGAATTTCAGGGAGCTGTCAGAGCCAGAAGGTCTCTTCTGAACCTCCTTTGCTCCAGGATCAACAGCCCCACATCCCTCAGCCTCTGCCAGGTGGATGGTTCCTCCATATCCAACCTGCTCCTCCTTGCTCACTATTTATTTTTTGTAGCGAAATGATGTCGTTAAGCACAAGGGTTTGTATTTCTCCATTGATCTGGGGAGGAAAAAGAATCCCCACCAGCCCAGCAACTTCTTTCTCTCTCTGTCATATGTTGGTCTTGCTCGTTTGCTTCTTGCCTCGGAAGCAGCAGCTATAAAAGGAACTTGTTGTTGCTGCTGCTGGTACCGTGCCATGAATTGTTAGGTGCCAGACGAACTTGCGTGTGCTTTATTTCGGAGAGAATCCCAAAATAGGGGCTGGAAGGGAACGTGATAGATGAGACATCCCTGGATTGCAATAAAATATATCAGGGTGCATGTGGTTATTTTTTTTAACTAGAAAAACCACAAATATGAGTGTGCATCTTAAAGGGACTTAAGGCTTTTGCCACAAATAGTTGTTATGGAGGGGGACATCACGTTCTTTTATTATCGTTTTGTGGATGTGTTTGGTTTTGGCTCCTCTTAATCTTCATTTGTCCATTTGCTTGATGTTGGGGTCTTTTTTTTTTTTTAAACAAAAGACATGAATGTCTGAAGCTCGTAACAAAATATTCTCTCCTGGGAAGCCTGACCTCCTTTCATCCCTCTCTTGATTCTCCCAAAGAACAGAAATCCATGCAAAACAACCTTGAAATCAAGCTGTGTGTTGGTTATTTTCCCTCCAAACCAACTGTCTGGGGCTAGAGGTGAGGTCGCTCGCTGGCTTTGTGATGATTAGATCCAAAGCCCCGTGAAACATCCTGGTGCCACGTGGGGCTTTGTTTGGCCTTCGGGCTCATTTCTTTAGGTGGCCCTTCTTGACTGGATCTCCGTGTCTTGCCCAGGACGAGATTATATTTTTTGATTGTGCAGGTTAAAAGCATAATTGGAAGAATTTAATCCTTTTTAGTGCCATTGCTGAGATTTGGGTTGGATATAGATTCACCTGGAGCATGGATGTGGAGGATGCTCGGAGTCTGCAGTTCACTGGTCCAAACTGGGCCGGTTAAACGTCGCTTTCATTTCTCCTGGAAACTCTTCAGCGACAATAATAGAGGAAAATTGACTTGGATGAGGAAAACACAAAGGATTTGGGTGTTTAAGTGCCTCTTACTCCCCCTGACTACACCCAAACTCCTCAATCTTGAAGAGGTAATAACAACAAACCCTGGCTGAATTACGCGCGTGGCTCCAACGCCAGAAAAAGAAATGGAAGCTGGAAATAAAAGCAGGAAGTTCGAGTTGAGATTCAACCTGGCTCGACCCAAGTGACGTGCCTTTGAAAAATAACTTGCCTCGGAGTGTCTGGCAGCCTACACAAAAATAAAGAGAATATGAGCCAAAACAAAGAGCCTCGACGGGAAAGAGAGCACTTGGAAGTGCTGCCAGCAGGGATATCTTGCAGGAATCCAGTTGCTTTTGTGTCTTGTACCCTCTGTAGCTCCTGATCCACACTGGGTCTAAGGACTAGGGATGTACCCACTGCTCTGGGCTGCAGGGTTTGGCATGCTCAGATCTTCAGCTTGCCTTCCATGGGGCACCAGGAGTCAGGGAGAGGACCCAAGGAGAAGGAAAGTCAGTACTGGAAGGTGGGATGAGGTAGGAGCCAGGTTGAGGGACCTACCTCTTGAGAGGATCCTGTCAGGACCTTTCACCCGCTGGCTTCATGTCACAATGCTTGTAGCCCCAAGGCAGTGCTGTTAATTCTCTCCTTGTGCTTCCAAGTCTGTTCTGAGAAGATGTTTCCTCCAAGATGCTTCTTCCAATCTCAGACTCTCAGCAAGACTGCCTGGAGGGGATTTCTCAGCCTCCTAAAGCAATGGGACATGAAGCTGCAGGGACGAGGTGAAGCTGCTGTTCAGACTGAATTGCCTCCAGCTTAGTTTATCTTATGTGCATTTTTTTTTTTTCCTCTACGCCAAGCACACGGGCAGAAACTCAAATGTCAATGTGCTTTGCTGAAGGGCTGAGCGAGGGCTTTATTTCAGGTCAGAGTGCAATCACAGAATCATTCTGGTTGGAAATGACCTTCAAGATCAAGTCCAACCATCTACTAAATACTCTCAGGACCACCAAACCATGTCTTGAAGTGCCACATCTAGATTTTTTTTTGAACCCCTCCAGGGATGGGAATCCAACCCTCCCTGGGCAGTCTGTTCCAAGGCCTCACCACTCTCTCAAAGACATTTTTCCTCATGTCCAACCTAAACCTCCCCTGGCACAACTTAAGCCCATTTCCTCTCATCCTATCACCAGTGACCTGGGAGAAGAGACCAACACCCACCTCCCTCCAACCTCCCTTCGGGGAGCTGTCAAGAGCCAGAAGGTCTCCTCTCAGCGTCCTCTTCTGTAGACTCAGCAACCCCAGGTCCCTCAGCTGCTCCTCAGACACTTTCTCCAGACCCTTTATCAGCTTCATTGCCCTTCTCTGAACTCACTCCAGCACCTAACTGGTCTGAGTTACAAGTCAGAAGAGGAGAAGGCACCTCTCTGTGTCTTAGACCAGTAGGAAGTTGTGTTAGAAGGCTTTAAGGAGCAATCCTGCAACGGCTGGTTCTAAACCCAGGGTGTTTACATCCTTCTGCATAATCTGTGTGACACCTCGGGGTGCTCTAACAAGGTCTTTTTTCCCCTGTCTTGTTGTCTGTGACTCGCTCTTCTGGGAGACCATCCCTGCCATGGGGCTTTCATCTGTGGCTCTGCAGAGGGAATGGGCAGATGTAGCCCTCGTAGCTCTGAGTGGGGGGAATATCCCCATTTTCTGCTCCTTTTCTCAGGAGAACCAGATAAATACACCACGAGTCACAGGACTGTGAGGCATCTCAGAGTTTCTTCAGCTCAGGTGTTTTTCCTCAGTCCTCTGTATGAATTTGTGAAGGTTTGATAGATCCCTGCAGACGTTAGTGACTCTCTCCTTGGCTGAGAGAAGTGCAACCAGGAACTGATGCTCCAGCTTGGCCCTGTTGGTGTGAAGACCAAAGGCTGTGGGTTTTGCGACCTGCACACCAGGGATTGGTCTGCAAACCCAGTAAACCCGTGATAACTCCTCTCACACACTAGAAATCTGAGTTGGCTTGGGAAGGCAGAACAGGATCAAACACTCCTGTTTTTTTCAGACAAGTGAACTGTTGCCCAGGGGGTGGTTTAGATTAGAACTTAGGAGAAAGTTCTTTACTCTCAGGGTGGCGAGACACTGGAATGTGTTTGCCCAGAGGTTGTGAATGTCCCATCCCTGGATGTGATCAAGACCACATTGGATGGGGTTTGGAGCAACCTTCTCTAGTGGGAGGTGTCCATGGCCGGGGGGTTGCAACAAGATGCTCTTGAAGGTCCCTTCCAACCCAAACCCTTCTGTGATGGTTTTCATCACTAAAATCTGTGGCTTTTTTTCCACTATATCTTTTTTTTCTTGGCCGCCACTTGCTGCCTGTCTGTGTTTGCATCCAGTCCTTCAGCTGTGGTGGGCTGAGTGTTACGGGTTTCCATCAGCAACGCGTTACTAAGTGTCAAAGCTTTGGTATTTATTTATTTTTTTTTACTGTTTTTGCTCAGAAAAAAATTACAATGAAGCAGCAATTCGTGTGTTTTCGGTGTGTGGTTGGGCAGCAGTTTCGGGAGAAGCTGACTCTCCTAGTTGGGGAGGGAGAAAACAAACAAATTCCCATCCAGAAGCTGAAAAATGCCGTGGAAAAACCCAACCCCAAACCAGTGACTTCACGTTGGCAGAGATGCAGGATAAAAATGTGTTGAATTTCTGGTAATTGCATTTTGGAATGGATAACTTTTATATTTAAAAGGATTAAAGAAAAGACTTCTGGTCCTCTTCCTCACCGTGTGGCAGGAGGGAAAGGAGGAGGTGTGTTGCTGGAAGCTCAAAGGCTGGCCTGTGGTCTTCATTCTGGTAGGGTTGGTAATTATCGGGCTGCTAATTTCTGATGCTCAGAAGGTGTCATTTAAACCCAGCCCCGAGAAAAATACTAAGATAAAGCAGTTCCGTGTGGGAGATGTCCCAGGGATGGTTGTGTGAGGTCCTCGGCACCCTTGGCTCACAAACTCTTCCCCCATTGGTGGGACTTCTTTGGGCTTCGCAGCATCTCTTGGTGGCCCCTGTGTGAATTTAGATGGACAGACTCTCCTACAAAGTATTCCAAAATGACAAATAATCTCCTTTCTGGAACTGCTGCTGAACCAGAAGTCTGAGGCTGGTAGTAGAGTGATTTAATGCCTGGGAGGGCAAAGAGGTTGCTTTTCTGTTTTTATTTCTATTCTTTTTCAAGCGCATATCTTTAGAACAACCGAGCATTCCAAGCATTTCCCTGTTCCTGGTGGGCTGTTTCCTCTTCCGTCGAGAGGATTGGGACACAAGCGGAACCGTTCAGCTCTGGCATGGTGACTCATGTCCTCCCTCTGCTAGCAAATTATAGAGATTTTATGATTTTATACAACGAGACTGTTAAATCTATGCTGCAGGCCCTTCAAGGGAATACTTCTCCCCTCTTCTTTCTTGGACAGTAGAAGTAGAAGCTCCCTGAAATTCAGGACCTTAGAGCCAGGTGGGGTTGGGTTCTTCTCCCAGGGAACAAGCGCCAGGACAAGAGGAACTGTCCTCAAGTTGCCCCAGGGGAGGTTTAGGTTGGAGCTGAGGAACAATTTCTTCCCCTTGAGGGTTGTCCAGGGCTGTCCCAGGCTGCCCAGGGCAGTGGTGGAGTCCCCGTGATCCCTGGAGGGGTTTGAAAGCCATGGAGCTGTGGTGCTGAGGGCCATGGGTCAGTGGTGCCCTGGCAGTGCTGGGGGAATGGTTGGACTTGATGATCTGAAAAGTCTCTTCTTACCTATACCATTCTCTGAATCTGATCTCTTGGCTCCAGAATTGTGCTTTTTCCCATGTGAAATTTTGCTCGTTTGGATGTCTCTCTGAAATTCCCCCATCCTTGTTTCCCAGCTGAGGCACAGGCTGGAAGGCTGGCTTTCCATGCACAGACTTTGCTGTTGCTCTTTAATGAGCTCTTGGCAGGCTTTTTCTTTTTTTTTTTTTTTTTTTTTTTTCTTTGAGGCTCCTTAATGCGGGTTGTATTTTTAGAGCGGCTCATGCTGGAAGCAGCTACAGCCCCGTGAAGATAATTCCTGAGTTGTGAGCTTCCCTGTCGGAACCGCCTGAAAATAACCGGTCCCCAGGGGTGGGTGGAGGAGCAGGGGTGTGCGAGCGGCCGGCCAACTGCTCGGCTGACCTGTCTCCACTCGCTCGTGGCCTGAGGTTGTGTGGGGAGCTTGATGGAGAACTTCTCTGCTGGGAGCCAGGCTGGGAGAGCTGGGGGGGTTCAGCCTGCAG
>JANVCC010000035.1:42440220-42454261 GCA_025345505.1 Todiramphus chloris collaris
AGGGGAGGTTGCCCGGGGCTCTGAGCACCCTGCTCTAGGTGCAGATGTCCGTGTTCAGTGCAGGGATGTGATGACCTTGAAAGGTCCCTTCCCACCCAAACCGGTCTGGGATCCTATGATTAGGATTTTCATTATTCAGGTGATTCATTATTCCTAGAATCACTGAATGGTTTGGATGGGTAGGGACCTTAAAGATCACCTAATTCCAACCCCTCTGCCAAGATGTTTTGTGCAGGGCAACATAAGCACTTGCTGTTTAAAACTCAGTATGCCCTGGTCTGAAACATCATCCTATTTTCTACCAATGAAATATGTCAGTGCTCTGAATTGTCCTATGCATTGCAATTCTATGTTCCCAAGTTGCTCCTGAGCAGTAGAAGCCACCAGTTCCTACCGAAGCACACGCCGTAGAAACGAAGCCTTGAGACCCTTCCTGAGTTAGTCCACCAAGTGGTCTCCTCCACAGTAAAGCTCATTTGTCCTTCTGGGTTTTGGCTTTGCTTGCACGAGAGAGTTTTGTTTCTCTGGCCACCCTGGCTGAGGGATGTCTCTGGAGATGGATGGCTCTGGTGGTCTCCATCCAGTGCTAAGAACGAGCTCACTTTGTAGTTTTGTTTTTCCCATTCAGTATTTTTTTAATTAGGATGACACGGGGTTGAAATGTAGAAGGCTGAGAACACCAGGGATGAAGTAGAGGTAAATTCTTCTGGTGTGTTTTTTGAGGCTACAACTTCTGGGTAGGTCTTTTGAACCATCTAGTAAAGGCTTGTTTTTTGGGTACCTGGTGCAAGTAGAAGCACATCCCAGACACTGTCGGAAGTACTGTCTTAAAAACTCAAACCTCCTTTTATTTTTCCTTTATTTTTTGTATATTTAAATCTATTTTCCCTCTGTTTTGTAGCCAGTTCAAGCTTGTAATTCTCCAAAATAAAGAGGTGCTCTGGGGAGAGCAGTAATAAATGTTGATGTGGCTCCTGTGGATGGTTCTTACGGAGATATCCCACCAAGAACTGGGGGTGAAACTTCTATGCAGCAACAGGGATGTGAATGAAAAGCTGTAATTGTGTAGTTCCCCCCAGGGCAGCAGGTGACAGGAGGACAATCCAGGCTGGCTCTAGCTGGGGACTCTTCTCCAATATCTTTCCCCAGGTTGTGGTTTTAGGTGATGGGAGGATTGTCCTTCTCTGTCCAGACAGGTGGTGTCCCTGGGATTGGATGTGGTCCTGGGTCTCCTGCACCAGTGGAGATTCTCAGGACTGCTGAGTGAAGGAGCTTTGGGTAATCGGGCACCTTGGCATTGTGGTTGAGTCCTGATTAACTCTGGGTAGTTTTAATTGGATTGTGGATTTATCTTATCACCCCTTGGCTTGGTGGAGAGCCAGCTGGGGTGGGGAGGGCTTGGTGTGCTCAGGGTTGGCTTTAGATTGGATTTCCTGCAGTGCGCCCAAGCGGCCAAGAAGGCCACCAGCATCCTGGCTTGTGTCAGCACTGGTGTGGACAGCAGGACCAGGGCAGGGACCATCCCCCTGGACTGGGCACTGGAGAGGCTGTCTCTTGAATCCTGGGGTCAGGTTTGGGCCCCTCACTCCCAGCAGGACACTGAGGGGCTGGAGTGTGGCCAGAGAAGGGCAACGGAGCTGGGGAAGGGGCTGGAGCACAAGGGTGGTGAGGAGCAGCTGAGGGACCTGGGCTTGTTCAGCCTGGAGAGAAGGAGGCTGAGGGGAGAGCTTCTGGCTCTGACAGCTCCTGACAGGAGGTTGGAGCCAGGTGGGGTCAGGCTCTGCTCCCAAGGAACAAGTGACAGGACAAGAGGAACCAGCCTCAGTTTGTCCCAGGGGAGGTTGAGGTTGGAGCTGAGGAACAATTTCTTCCTGGAAGGGGTTGTCCAGGGCTGTCCCAGGCTGCCCAGGGCAGGGGTGGAGTCCCCGTGATCCCTGGAGGGGTTTGAAAGCCGTGGAGCTGTGGTGCTGAGGGCCATGGGTCAGTGGTGCCCTGGCAGTGCTGGGTTAACGGTTGGACTCTATGATTTGAAAGGTCTCTTCCAACCAAAATGATTCTGGGATTCTGTGATTCCCAAGTCCTGAGCCTGCTGTCATAACTCCAGTCCTGGAACTGGTTCCTCGCTGCTCCATCCCAGTCCCCCTGCTTTTAGCAGTAGGCATCTAAAGAAGCACTGGGGTACGAAGGGTGGGTGGCAAGTGCTAACTTTGTGCTTGTAGCTGATGAGAGGGATCTTCTGAGGTAAGCTTGGAAAAGCCTAACAACATTGATGTGCAAATGGAGCTCCTGAGAGCTTTCCAACCACTCAGGGCTCCTCTCTTTCCCCGGTGAGGAACCAGGGCTCCTCATCTTTTTTGGTCCTGGCATCTTGTCACCGACTGATGCTGGTGGATCTGTTGTGTTTTGTCATCGGTGTAGAGTTGCTGGTTTTGGTCATGTGTGACTTAACCTCTAAAAGTGAAAAGCCATGAGAGAGACCATGAAAGAGCACAGTGACACATCCTGTTTGGATGCAGGAGTATTACGGTCTAGAGGACGCTTATTTTATTGTGTTCTTAGGCAAAGCCTTGGCCGTAAGTTTTTTTTCCTTTAGGATTTAGACCTTTTCTTCCCTGACTCTTCTGGATCTGGCCTGGTCCTGTGAAAACTTAGGATTTTCTTTGGTGCCATCAAGTGGCAGCATCCAGCATTGCTGCTGGCGGGGTTGAGATGATTCCTGGGACAAGGAGAGGATGCAATTAGGAAACGAGTGAGTTTGAATTCATGGAATGGTTTGGGTGGGAAGGGACCTTTCAAGGTCATCCAGTCCAACCCCCCTGCACTGACTAGGGCCATCTGCAACTAGAGCATCAGTGGGGCTTTCTGGTTGGTCCTTCCCCTGTTTATTATTGCACTAATAGGACAAGAAGAACCGTCCTCTAGTTGCCCCAGGGGAGGTTTAGGTTGGAGCTGAGGAACAATTTCTTCCTGGAAAGGGTTGTCCAGGGCTGTCCCAGGCTGCCCAGGGCAGTGGTGGAGTCCCCATGATCCCTGGAGGGGTTTGAAAGCCGTGGAGCTGTGGTGCTGAGGGCCATGGGTCAGTGGTGCCCTGGCAGTGCTGTGGGAATGGTCGGACTCTATCTTCAACCATCTCTTTCATCCAAAATTATTCTATGGGTTGGGTTGTCTTTATCTCTTAGTTTCATGCTTGGCCAGTTTTTTTTTCCTCTTCTAGCCTTTTTGTAGGGCAGAAATAAATTTCCAATGATATCAACATCTTTTAACTGCAAAATCTAAATCAGTTGACATTGTAGATGAGAGATTATGAGGAAAATTCTTTATGTGAGGGTGGTGTGAGCCTGTGCCAGGCTGCCCAGAGAGGTGGTGGCTGCCCCATCCCTGGCACCATTGCAGGGGAGGTTGCCTGGGGCTCTGAGCACCCTGCTCTAGCTGCAGATGGCCCTGCTCCCTGCAGGGGGGTTGGACTGGATGACCTGGAAAGGTCCCTTCCCACCCAAACCATTGTGAGATTTTTTAACCCTCTGGATGTAAAAGGCCTCAGTCTTCTGTCCCTGTCTCTTGCCTGCCTTTGAAGCTGGTGGAGCGTGGCACTGGGAGCAAGCTCAGCCTGTGGCCTTCAGAGAGCCAGGCCTTGATATCAATGGTCTGTGTTATCAACTGTTGGCAGATGGATCACTTCCTTGGCTTAAAAAGTGGTTGTTTGGTTTCGTTTGCCATATGCAGCCTTGAGAGGAGAAATGTTACGTCTCGGAGCTTAGTTTTGATATTCTTCAACCTCACGTTGTGTGCGGCTGTACCTGCAAACCAGTAAGAAGGGCAAGGAGCTGTTCTTGGTAGTTGAAGATGTTATTAGCTCGTTGCCTTCATCATCCATGCTTTCAGATGGGGATCATAGAATCCAGAACCCTTTCTGTTGAAAGAGACCTTGAAGATCATCAAGCCCAACCATTAACCCCGTGCTGCCAAGGATCTGAAACGGCTGGCTTGGGGCACTTTGGCTTTTTGCTTGGCTGCTGCTTTTGTTATCTGTTAGTTTTGGATACCTGAGGAGTTCAGAAAGACCTAAACCTGCAGTTCTTTCAGAAGCATGGTCAGAGAGGTTGTAGGTCCACCCCGTGCCTACCACCCAAATGTTCTGCTGCTCTTCTGGGACTGTTGTCGGTGGGATTTTTTTTTTTCTATAATGGGTTTCCTTTCTTTCTGTCGTGTGTTTGCTTCTCCTGCCCCCTGGCTCAACATCACCACACTCCTTGCTTCTGGTTCTCTACCAGAAGCAGGGAAGAAAATTGTCCTGCAGCCTCTTCATATGTGGGTCAAGTGTCACTTGGGGCTGGCTTCAGTGCTTTGAAACGTTCCTTGCTGAATGAAACTGTAGTCCAGCTGAAATTTATGCTTAGCTCAACTTGGAGCCTAAACCGGCACAAATTTCACTTCTTGCTGTGATTTGTTTTGTCAGACAAATTGAGACCAAATGTCATTTCTCTCCAAGCCAACTGGAAACAGCTTCTTCTTTGGTGGGTGACTGAGAGCTCCATTCTCTGGTAGCTGTGTGGGATTGCTGCTGCTGCTCCAGCTTTTAGCTCCTCCCTGCTCACTTGGCTAAGAAAACATTTCATTTAGGAGTCTGAGATGCTGTCGGGTCACTGGCGCTCTTAAAAACCACGGGATGAACGGCTCTGCCCACGAGACCGACCCCGCTGTCTCCCTTCCATGTTTGCATGTAAATATTAAGTCATTAAGCGGCTGCCACGCTGGAGGGAAGGGATGCCATCCAGAGGGACCTTGACAGGCTGGAGAGGTGGGCCCATGCCAACCTCTTGAGGTGTAACAAGGTCCTCCATCAACATGAGCCATCAGTTGCTCTTGCAGCCCAGAAAGCCAATCGTATCCTGGGCTGCATCAAGAGAAGCGTGGCCAGCAGGGCAAGGGATGGGATTCTGCCCTCTGCTCCACTCTGGTGAGACCTCACCTGGAGCTCTGCGTCCAGTTCTGGAGCCCCTGTCACAGGAAGGCTATGGATGTGCTGGAACGTATCCAGAGAAGGGCCACCAGGATGATCAGAGGGCTGGAGCACCTCTGCTATGGGGACAGACTGAGAGAGTTGGGGTTGTTCAGGCTGGAGAAGAGAAGGCTCCGGGGAGACCTTATTGTGGCCTTCCAGTATCTGAAGGGGCTACAAGAAAGCTGGGCAGGGACTTGTTAGGCTGTGGGGCAGAGACAGGACTGGAGGGAATGGAGTAAAACTAGAGAGAGGTCAATTCAAGTTGGACACTAGGAAGAATTTCTTCCCCATGAGGGTGGTGAGACACTGGCACAGGTTGCCCAGAGAGGTGGTGGGAGCCCCATCCTTGGGAGTGTTTAAGGCCAGGCTGGCTGGGGCTGTGAGCAACCTGCTCTAGTGGGAGGTGTCCCTGCCCATGGCAGGGGGTTGGAACTGGATGATTCCTTCCAACCCTGACAATTCTATGATTTTCCTATCCCCCCCCCACCTTTTGCTGTCCTGCTGTTACTGTAGTCGTGGAAGAACTGAGCAGTTGTATCCTTCACCTGCTGTAAAGAAGCAGTGCCCACTGACTTTTCTCCCCAAGATTCTTGATTAAAGGTAAAAATCATCTTCCTCACAGAACTGTTCTGGTTGGAAGAGACCTTTAAGATCATCGAGTCCAACCATTAACCTGTTCTTCTGGTGACTGAATCTGCACAGACAAATTGTGCTTGTCATAAAGGCACCGCTTCTTGGCGGTGAGTGGTAGGACAACTTGTCTGTGCGTGGTGGTGGGCTCTGTTCTGAAGCTGCTTTTCATTGTTGCTTGGAGGCTGTTGAGTTTGGGGGGTGGAAGTGGAATGAGGGATGATGGAGATCATAGAATCACAGACTGGTTTGGGTGGGAAGGGACCTTTCAAGGCCATCCAGTCCAACCCCCCTGCAGGGAGCAGGGCCATCTGCAGCTAGAGCAGGGTGCTCAGAGCCCCGGGCAACCTCCCCTGCAATGGTGCCAGGGATGGGGCATTGACCATCTTTCTGGGCAGCCTGAAACAGGCTCTCAACACCCTGAGCATCAAAAGTGTCTTCCTTCTATTGAGTCTGTATCTCTCTCTTAATTTCAAACCATCACCCCTTGTCCTGTCCCAACAGGCCCTGCTCAAAAGTCTGTTCCCATCTTTCTGACAGGCCCCTCCAAGTCCTGCAAGGCCCCCAGAAGGTCTCCCCAGAGCCTTCTCCTCTGCAGGCTGAACCCCCCCAGCTCTCCCAGCAGAGGAGTTCCAGCCCTCCCAGCATTGCTGGGGCTTCTCATGGTTTTTTATCTTGCTTTGGAGGCTGAAATTACTGAATACCTCTGCTTCTGTGGTGGGTTGGAGGAGAACTGGCCTAGTTCTCAATCTAAAAGTCTGTTGCCTTCCTGTGTTGAAGTTGAAGCTTCCTTGGCTTTGCCGTGGTCCTGGGGAAAGACCCGGTGACTGGAAGCACGGTGGATTTCTGGCATGGCCAGGGGTCTTTGTATGGCCATAGGCATTCCACTCAATTCTTCTGTGCCTGTGTTTGCCAGGGCGTGAAATCTTTGTGGTGCTTGCCTTGGAAGGGCAGGCTGGTGGTCGTACGCTGCTCTGGTAGCTTCCGAGAAGCATTTTAAGGCTGTGCCATTGGTTTACAGTCTTGTTTTAACATATAAATGATTCAAGAAGTACTCAGCTGATCCCAAACTAACCACAAAAGCTTTGAGATATCCTTGGTGAGGTTATGCTTCCAAAAACACCCCAGATGCACCTTTACTGGCTGGAATCACAGAATGTTCAGGGTTGGAAGGGACCTTTGGAGATCATAGAGTCCAACCCCTCTGCCAGAGCAGGGTCACACAGGAACGTGTCCAGGTGGGTTTGGAAAGTCTCCAGAGAAGGAGACTCCACAACCTCCCTGGGCAGCCTGTTCCAACTTGATGGTCACCAGAGGTCCCTCCCGTTCTGTGATAACCACATCTCACTCCTTGCTCTTTCTTCCAAGTGTTTTAAAGGCAGTAGTAATATCAGCTCCTTTGTCTGCAGCTGGAGGAGGGCTGGGCTGCTGAGACCCAGGGACCGTAGGCTGTGTGTGTGGAGAAACCTGAACTTCATCCTAAATGGGTGACAGGTTTTTGTGGTTATCTCTCTCCCATCCTGGAGAGTGGGTCAGAAGCGGTGAGAGGTGCCAGCACTGGTTCTGTTGCCATCCCATTACCCCCACTTAGGGGGTGACTCTTTTATTGTCCTTGTTACAAGATGTAGTAGTAGTGGAGATACTTTAGCCTATGGTCCCTAAGCTAAAAGTGGTTGTGCTGTCTCTGGGTTCCCTCTCTAGGGGTCCTTGGATTTGTTTGCCTTTGTATTGGCCAGAGGTGTGGGAATCTGAGGTGTTGATGCCCCACAGCCTTCACGAAGGCAGGTGGCCTGCTGGAGCTGAAGAGACTGTAGATGAACAGAAGGATTAAGTTTGCAGCTCACTTGATGCTGGAGAACCCATATGGACCTTCTAAATGTCTAAAATTGATGGCTGCACCTTCTGACACACTGGAATCCATCAACCACGGGAGAGGAGCCTGGGAGAAACAAGACTTGGTTGGCTCAAGCATGAGTGGAATCACTTGAGGTTTGCTTTAAGCAAAGATGAAGATGGGGAGACTTAGATTGGAAATTAGGAAGAAGTTCTTCACTCTGAGGGTGGTGAGACACAGGAACAGGTTGCCCGGGGAAGTTGTGGATGTTCCATCCCTAGGTGTGTTCAAGGCCAGGTTGGATGGGGTTTTGAGCAACCTGGTCAAGTGGAAGGTGTCCCTGCCCATGGCAGGGGGGTTGGACTTGATCTTTAAGGTCTCTTCTGTCCAAAACCATTCTGTGAAAACAGTGACTTCACCTGCTGATGTCTTGGAATCTTCTGAAATTCACTGTGTTTGGGGAAAAAGGTGATGTTGCTGAGACTTAGGGGCAGGACCCTCTTATGAGAGTTGCTAGAGGGTGAAGGTATCTAGATGCTGCTGGATTCTGATAGTATCCTGTCCCTAGAAGACGAGCAGCTAACACTCTAAAAACTAGTTGTTCTTTAATGGCAGAACGGGAGAGGATGTTTGTCTTCTGAAAACAAACCTAGAAGCAAAGCAGGTCTTGTGCATTGGTGACCTGAGGCTGAATAGGACCTCTGGAGATCATCTAGTCCTACCCCACAAGTAGCATCATCTACAGCAGGTCACTCAGAACTGTGTTCAGTCTGGTTTTGGATAGCTTCAGGGATGGGAGACTCCAAAGCCTCTCTGGCCAACTTATTTGAGGGTTTGACCACCCTCACAGTGAAGAGTTAGTGTACTTTGTGCTGAGCAGTGGCCAGCTTGGAAGATAATAGGTGGAGAGGTCGCCCAGAGGAGTTGTTGATGCTCCATCCCTGGAAGTGTTTGAGACCAGGTTGGATGGAGCTTGAAGCAATCTGGTCTAGCGGGAGGTGTTCCTGCCCATGGCAGGGGGCTTGGAACAAGATGATCTTTAAGTTCCCTTCCAACCCAAACCATTCTGTGATTCCATGACTCTTCCTCTTCTGTTGGAGTTAATGAAATTAACTCCAGTTGGTGGCTGGTCACAAGTGGTCTCGCCAAGGCTTGGTACTGGGGCCTGTTTTCTTTTAATATCTTTACCAATGATCTGGATGAGGGCATCGAGGCACTCTCAGTAAGCTTGCAGATGACACCAAATGGATGGGAGTGTTGATCTGCAGAGACATCTGTCCAGGATGGATCCATGGGCTGAGGCCAGTATGATAATGTTCAACCAGGCCAAGGGCTGGGTCCTGCCCAGGGGTCAAACCAACCCCCTGCACCGCTCCAGGCTGGGGCAGAGCAGCTGGAAAGTGCCCAGCAGAAAAAGACCCCGGGGGACTGGTCAACAGGCAAGTGAAGATGAGCCAGTGTTTGCCCAGGTGGCCAAGAAGGTCACCAGCATCCTGGTGTCATCACTGGGGTGGCCAGCAGGACCAGGGCAGGGATTGTCCCCCTGGACTGGGCACTGGGGAGGCTGCCCCTGGAATCCTGGGGTCAGTTTTGGGCCCCTCACTCCCAGCAGGACACTGAGGGGCTGGAGCGTGGCCAGAGAAGGGCAACGGAGCTGGGGAAGGGGCTGGAGCACAAGGGTGGTGAGGAGCGGCTGAGGGACCTGGGCTTGTTCAGCCTGGAGAGAAGGATGCTCAGGGGAGACCTTCTTGACAGCTCCCTGACAGGAGATTGGCACCAGATGGGGTTGGTCTCTTCTCCCAAGGAACAAGTGCCAGGTCAAGAGGAACCAGCCTCGCATTGCTCCAGGGGAGGTTTAGGTTGGAGCTGAGGAACAATTTCCTCCCCTTGAGGGTTGTCCAGGGCTGTCCCAGGCTGCCCAGGGCAGGGGTGGAGTCCCCGTGATTCCTGGAGGGGTTTGAAAGCTGTGGAGCTGTGGTGCTGAGGGCCATGGGTCAGTGGTGCCCTGGCAGTGCTGGGGGAACGGTTGAACTCGATGATCTGAAAGGTCTTTTCCAACTGAAACCATTCTATGATTTGATTTCTTCCTTTTTAAAGCAGCCTTGTTTACAGGCGTTGTAAAGATGATTCATCTCCTCCTTAATGTTAACCAGCTTGGATGGGATGAAATTTATCTTGCTCCTAACGAGCATTCCTGTCCTACACATGGTGCAAATCAACTGTCCTTCCAACTTGAAAGAGCTTGAGAGAGCCGGGCCTGCTGACGCATCCCTTTTGTTCTTGTTGGGGGTGAATGGTTTCCATTGTCCTCCCAAGAAAGGGGAGGGAAGTGGAAAGCTCTGCTCGGTGGCCAGTTCTCTCCATCCTCGCCTCGGTTGGGGGCCGTTCGTGTTTGTTGTAGCTCTTCTGGCTCGCCCGGCGTTGGGTTGCTCCTTACGTTTGTTGGCTCTTCTGGAGGCTGACCGTTAATGCTTTCAAGCTCTCCCTCTTTAAATGTCTTTCATCGTCCGAAACCTCTTCTTTAATGGGGATGTTTTAACCGAGTCCTTCTGTTATACTTTCAATTAGGGTAATTATTCTTCATGTTGTCTGGCTCGGGATAATTCTGTTCCACCCCGGACATGGTTGTGGCTTTATTTTTCCAGTAATGTATAGTCTGAAAGTGCTTCCTTGGCCAAAGTGCCACGTAAGAAGGCTTTAGATTATTTTATACCTTTATATCTTGTAGAAATGAAGGAAAAAGGGAATTTTGTTGCCATGGGTGAAAGTTGAGTTCTTTGGAATTCTTGTGAAAGCCCTTAGAAGGGTTTAGTGCCCGGGGCCAGAGACGCCGTTTCTGTTGGCGTCAAAGTTTAGTTCATGAGTGGTGAAAACCGGGTGGTTTCTGAAGACCTTCATCTAGTCCATAGATTGAACTTATCGAAAACAGGGCTTGGGGGCACCTCCAGAGTCCCCCTGCTCAGTTCTCTCCCTAACTGAGGGAGTATTTGGTCTCTCCAGTGGCCAAAACATCTGGGCTGATGTGTTTGATGGTTTTCTAACTTACTCTTAGGATAAAGAGATTCCGTAATGTGCCTTGATGCTCCTTTTTGGTTTTCTGCCCCTTTTACAGTTAGAAAACTTTTGTTTGATGTCCAGCCTAATACTTCTGTGCAATTCCAACCCATGATTAGCTTTCCTCTCTTTAGCAGACACAAATATTTGCACGGGAATTCTCTCTGGGCCTCCTCTGGTAGTCAACTGTCCCAAATGCTGCAGCCTTTTAATCCAGCTTTCCTCCCCGAGGTTCTTGCCGTTCTGATGCCCTCCAGATGGGTTTACCAGAGGAGGCACCTCTAGTTAGAACAGGGATGGGCTTTTGATTGCGACGCTGCAGCTCAGAGGTGAACAGCAGTTTGGGGACGAGCTTGAGATTTGTTGGCAAGGAGGGGTTGACTCGGCCAAAACTATTTCTGATTTTTCCAACAAATACTTGCCATAGGTTGAGCTCCCAAACACCAACGGATATGCTCTGAGCTTCTGCATACGGGTTCTGTACTTGGAGCTGGTCATGACTTGTTGTTTGGCCTTAAAATCCCTTCCCTTCCCTCAGCTGAGGCACAGGCTGTAAAATACCTTTCTGATGAAGCTTTTGTGAACCTCAGCTGCAAATTCATTGTCACTTGGAGACTTCTGTGGGTCACTATGTCTTACCTTTGTGGTGGAGTATCTACGTGGAGAAATGAAATACCGGAGAACTCCAAGAGTAGAGACAAATGCAGTAACTATCTTCTTCCATTCCCAGTTTTATCTTCTGGGGAAGCCCTTTCGTGGACATTCATCAAGTCCAGTTGACTTCTAAGCTCATCTCCTACAAAACCTCACTGCTTTTTGGCGTGTGTCGCTGTGGGTTCGTGACCCGAGCCTTCTCAAACTGAACTAAAGGGCTTCTCATCCTTAAACTGTGCTAACCCATGCTGGGAGCAACATGGTGACAGAAGCAGAGGTACCTGGTGCCTCTCATGATGCCAGGATCTTGTCTGGCCTCCAGCTGCCTCTCCTTTGTAGGTCCTGCACCAGGTTGACGTGCCCTGGGCAGGTATCTCAAAAGGCTACCAAGCGTTTGTATTTAGGTGACTGAAGCCTACGCATCATCTAACCTAAGGGTTGCGTGGAAATCAGTTTTAGAAAGCAGTTAGGAGGTGGTAAATGAGGATGGGCCTCCTCTAGCTGGACCTCTGCTGGTGGGAGAAAGGGGGTCAGCAAGGGGCTTGTCTCTGACAGAAGTCCCTGTTGCATCGAGTTTTCTTCTGGAGCCTCTTGTGTGATTGCTCCTAATTCAGTTTGAATAAATGCATCAGGGTTATCAAAAATGGTGAAAAGTGACCTCATTCTTTTTGGGGTTCTGGTGGTGCAGGAGAAGGTGTAAGAGCTGAGACAGGGAGGCTGGAGTGGTGGGTGGGACTAGAGGAGGAGTTGGCAGGAAGCTGGGTTCCCCTGGCAAGAGCACAAATCTGCTGCTGAAAGCCAGGAACTTTTCGACACAATGACTTGGCAGCGAAGAGCTAAACTGTGCCATCTGCTTCAGCCCTGGCCTGTGAGTGAGAACTTGAGTTGACCTTGAGCTCTGCTCTTCTGCAAGAAGAAGCTGGTGCTGCTGAGCACCCCACGCTGCCGGGCAGAGACCCACGTGCCAAGGGCTTCAGGCTGGGACAGAGCTGTTGGAAAGAACCTGGAGGGGTTGGTTGACAGCTGACTGAAGATGAGCCAGTGTGTGCTCAGGTGGCCAAGAAGGTCACCAGCATCCTGGTGTCAGCACTGGGGTGGCCAGCAGGACCAGGGCAGGGATTGTCCCCCTGGACTGGGCACTGGGGAGGCTGCCCCTGGAATCCTGGGGTCAGTTTTGGGCCCCTCACTCCCAGCAGGACATTGAGGGTCTGGAGCGTGGCCAGAGAAGGGCAACGGAGCTGGGGAAGGGGCTGGAGCACAAGGATGGTGAGGAGTGGCTGAGAGACCTGGGGTTATTCAGCCTGGAGCAAAGGAGGCTGAGGGGAGACCTTCTGGCTCTGCCAGCTCCTGACAGAAGGTTGGAGCCAGGTGGGGTTGGGCTCTGCTCCCAAGGAACAAGCAACAGGACAAGAGGAACCAGCCTCAAGTTGCCCCAGGGAGGTTTAGCTTGGAGCTGAGGAGCAATTTCCTTCCCTTGAAGGTTGTCCAGGGCTGTCCCAGGCTGCCCAGGGCAGTGGTGGAGTCCCTGTGATCCCTGGAAGGGTTTCCAAGCCATGGAGCTGTGGTGCTGAGGGCCATGGATCAGTGGTGCCCTGGCAGTTAAGGGTTGGACTCAATGGTCTTGAAGATCTCTTCCAACCGAAACTATTCTCTGATTGTAGAAGTATTTGTGCCTTGTACCTGGTTTAGGAACCACTTCTTCCCCTCTCTTGTCTCCTACAATCTCTAGATAGGTACAGAAACCCAAAAGTCAACCCTCGCTGGAATTTGGTGGTTCAGGTGGAGTGTTCAGTCCAGCAGTGGCTTTGTTAGGGTGATTTGTGCCTCTTGCCTTCTCCTCTTATTCTGGTCTTTACCTTTTTCATTACCATGCTCATGTTGGGGCTGGTGGCCTTCTGCTCTTCAAATACCACGTATGAGGTCAGGTGAGACCGGAGCTCGTGTGCAGCGTGGTGGCCATGATATATAAAATACTTTCCAAAAGACAAGGCTTTTGTATATTAATAATACTCCCTCTTCATTTTCAGACAACGCTTTTTCTTCCCTTTGCATCACATTCTAGCCTTGCAGCACCCGTTGCTTGCAGTGGTGGCTTCCAGGGTGCTGCTGCAGGTGCCTCTTCGGGAGAAGTCACATTTTTAACTTGTTTTTTCTGCTTGGCTGTCTTCTGTTAGTGGCCTGGAGTTCAGAGTGGATTTCTCTGGTGACCACCAAAGGCCTCCCTTCTGTTGCATGTGGGAGATTTACTTTAATAGGAGGGTGGTGAGACACTGGAGCAGGTTGCCCAGAGAAGCTGTGGATGCTTCATCCCTGGAAATGTCCAAGACCAGGTTGGATGGGGCTTGGAGCAACCTGGTCTGGTGGGAGGTGTCCCTGCCCATGGCAGGGGGCTTGGAACGAGATGATCTTGAAGGTCCTTTCCAACTCAATCCACTCTATCCACTCTATGATTCTATGTAAGGTTGGATTGATGCTCCTGTCCATGCTCTCTTCTGGTCTCCAGCAGTTCGGTTGGAATAGGGATAAGAGCTGAGGTTCTGCAAGTTTCTAGTTGTTTGATTCTACTTTAAAATACAAGAAATTAAACCCCAAACAATCCAGAAGTTATTTTAACTCTTGCTTGAACTGTTCTACCACCCTGGGTCAATGGCACTGCCTGACTGAAGGCAGCAACAGATCCTCTCCTCCACTCCTGAACAAACATCTCTTCAACTTATTTTTCAGCTGATGACCAGGGTTTCCAGTGTTTTCCAGGGCTTTGACTGTCTGCAGTTGCATTTCATCACAAAATCCACCCTTGGTGTCTTCACTGTTCAACCTTTGCCCAGAGAGGTGGTGGCTGCCCCATCCCTGGCACCATTGCAGGG
>JANVCC010000035.1:42459261-42470765 GCA_025345505.1 Todiramphus chloris collaris
CCCCTGGCCTTGTCACTGGTGGGAGTGTCCAGTGCTGGGAGTTGGAAGAGCTGAGCTGGAAAGGAACATCACTGCCCAGAAGCAGCTCTGGTCTCACTCAAAGCAGGGCAGTTATCTTGAGTAGGGATTTTTTCGAGCAGAGCAGAAAGAAAACGCTGCCTCGGGGATCCTTTTCTATACCATTGTCACAGTGCTTTGTTTTTCACAGCCAAGGGAACAAACAGCCCAAAGCCCATGTGATTTTTTAATTTTTGTTTTCCTTTTATTTTCACATGGTGTGCTGTCATGGTTATTAATGTGTACACATGTAAAGTTCCTTCTCTTCTTTCTGCAGTATTTTTTTTCTTCTTTTGGTGTGTGCATCACCCCCTAATGTCTTCAGAACTACTGGTCACTTCAGGACAGTTAAATGCAGATCTGGATCAGGCCATAATTAGCGTTTGATGGATGAGTTCCTAGATGTTCCTATGGTTCCTGTGATGTTCTCATATGAGGTGCTCAGGGGCTGGAGCACCTCTGCTATGAGGATGGGCTGAAGGAGCTGGGATTGTTCAGCCTGGAGAAGAGAAGTCTTATAACTGCCTTCCAGCACCTGAAGGGATCCTACAGGAAGGCTGGAGAGGGATCTTCATAAGTGTGTCCAGTGACAGGAGGAGGGGGAATGGTTTTAAACTGAGGGAAAATAGGTTTAGATTGGATGTCAGGAAGAAGTTCTTCAGTACAAGAGTGGTGAGACTCTGGAATAGATTGCCTAGGGAAGCTGTGGATGCCTCCTCCCTGGAGGTGTTCAAGAGCAGGTTGGATGAGGCCTTGAGCAACCTGGTCTAGTTGAGAGGCGTCCCTGCCCCATGGTGAGGAGGTTGGATGAGATGATCTCCAAGGTTCCTTCCAGCCTAGGCCATTCTATGATTCCATGTTAGTATGTGCAGGTGGAACAAGGTAGAGGGGAGCAGCTGGAAAGACCTTTCAGTCCTGAGCCAGGCAGTGGGCATCTGAAGATTTGATAGACGAGAAGTGAGAAGTTTAATGCCCCAGGTGTGGCAATCCTGAAAAGGAAGGTGCTCAGTTGAGTGGCTCAGGTGAAGACCAGAGTTGGTCCCAAAGAAGCTGGCAATTGCTGGGTAGATAATGGTGAACAAATGTCAAGGATATGGGATCGCAGGGATGGTTTTCCAAGGGTGATGGTGTGGCTTGGGCAGCAGCAGGAACAGCTGAAGAAGTTGGACCTCTACCAGATTGAGGAACTGAAGATGATGATGGCAAAGTTTGGGCCCTGAGGGGTATTCTGATATTGCAGGGAGGAGATTTGTCCTCCTTGCAATCAAACTGAGCCCCTACATTGTTGATGTTGAGCGAAGTCACTGCATGGTTGCTGTAGTCTTCTTAACGCGATGATGTTCGATACAGAGCAAGAACTTGACGTCCCATAACCGTGGAGTTGCCATCTTCTGGCTTTGGCGTGCGTTGCGGTTTGGTCTGGGACTGGCTTGCCTTGTTGTCCTTTTGCTTGTGTTTCAGAGGGAGGGTGGAAGTAAAGGATGCTGGTTCTCCATGGGAAGGAGGGTTGTGGATCAACAGGAGAGCTCCAAAGGGAAGATGCTGAGTTTGTTAAAAAATAAGCGTAGAGCTGAGCCCCAGGGTCCTGGGGTGTCGTTACTGCTGTCACCAAATTTTTGGGTTTAGACCAGAGTTTGGCTAAATAGAGTGGTTTGGGTTGGAAGGGACCTTCAAGATCATCTCGTTCCAACCCCCCTGCCATGAGCAGGGACACCTCCCACGAGACCAGGTTGCTCAAGCCCCGTCCAACCTGGACTTGAACGCTTCCAGTGGTTGGACATCCACAGCTTCCCAGGGCAACCTGTGCCACTGTCTCACTACCCTCACAGGGAAGAACTTCTTCCGTGTGATGTAAATCTTCCCTCTTTCTGTTTCAGACTGTTACCCTTCATCCAAATAATTTAATAGAAGGGTCTTAGTCATTAGACATTTGTGTCTTAGGTTCACCATCTCCAAAGGAAACTCTACCCGGGGTTTGCAAGTGATTTTGGTTTGTCATTTTTCCTCACTGATGCCTTGATGGCATTTTCTTTTGAGTGGGGACACTTTTATTTGACAGTAATTACTGTTCTGGGGATTTTTTTTTCTATGTTAATTGATACTCGAATGAAAACACAGCTTGTCTACTCTTAGAGGTGGTAGAAGCCCTGTTTCTGGAACCATCCCAGGTGAGGTTGGCCGGGGCTCTGAGCAACCTGCTCTAGCTGCCGGTGGCCCTGCTCGTTGGCGGAGGGTTGGACTGGATCTTGAAAGATCTTTTTCAACCCTTCCCATTCATTGATTCTGTCGTTTGCTGCTTGTATGTTAGGTGACTTTTGAGGGAAGGGAAGAGCTCGTTGTTGAGTTTCATCAGAGACCCTGCAAAGAGGTTGGGCAGCACTAGGTGGCACTCTGCCTCCAGCTTTCCCATTTCACCAGCCAGACTCTGCTAAGCTGTCAGGAAAACCCACTAGCTTTAGCTCTTTAGCACCAACGAGCTTCTTCCTTGCAGTAAAGAAGGAAAATTGGGCACCCTGAGAGGCTTCTGCTCCTGGTGACTCCAATAGTTTATGTTGAGCTTTCAAGAGGCTTAGAAAGATTCGGCATTTTTGTTTTGCCGCCGACAGCAATTTACTGAAACTTTGCAATTCTCGTCGCCAGGGCAGGATTTAAAGACTGATAACTCCATAGATTTCCTCCAGCTTTTAAGTCCTGTCTTGGTCATGGCTTGTTTGTTTGTTTTTCCTATGGTTTGGGATTCTCCAAAGTGACTTGTGAGCAGAGATCGTGCCAAAGGGTCTCGTCCCGCCGTCGCACCAAAGGCTCTCATCGCTCTCCGCGGGCAGAAGGATTTAACGCGTCCCGTTGGCTTCATCTAGTTCTGGGTCCTTCTGAAGCGTTCCTTTGGCACGGCTGCAATTAGTAGTTTATTGTTATTAGTCGTTAGAATTCTGTCATTCCCTGTCTTTTATCTCTAATTACTGCGTGGAGTCCGGCGTAGAGTCAGCTGCGTGTTGCTTCCTGGTGCAGCACCAGCTCGGACTCCCCACAACTCCCTGCATATTGAATTATCTTCGGGTGGGGAGAGAACTGAAGTGCAGGACTTGCACAAACAACTTCACAAAGAGAAGCCCAAGGGAGGGGTTTCCACGCTTTGTAGAAAATACCGATGATTACTCTGGGAACCCAAACGACCCTCTGATCATCCCGTAGTGTTTCAGGGCGGGATACGAGCTCTCTGTGTTCCAGAGGAACATTCTGTCTCAGTCCTGAGCTATTGCTGCAGGACAGTGGCTCTTTCTCCAGAGAAGAGAGCTGCCTTCTAGGCTGCTTTACAGCTCGGTTGGAAACAGTCATCGTTACCAGACAGCGCGTGTTCTGGTAGTGGGCAATCAAAGGCTCTTTGAACGTGGCAAGTTGAGTTTCTCTTCCCAGTTGGGTGGAATTTGAAAATATAAAGGATGGGCTTCGTTATTTTTAGCTTCTGCCCTTGACCTTGACGCGAGTGTTTGTTGGGTTTGGTTGGTTGTAGCAAAGATCACGCGGTATCTGCAGCTTGCCCCGTGTCCGCTATGTCTTGGACTGAGGTGTCCTCCTCGGTTTGGGTAGCCTTTGGCCAACATCTTTCAGCAACAGGGCGAACTGTGCTGGCAAACTTGCGGGTGTGAAGAGAAAAAGGACTTTGGAGACAGCAGAGGTGATACTTTCCCATTGTGGCTTTTACCCTCGAAGCCCAGAGAACATACAGGAAATTGTCCAAGAGCTCAACCTTACAGCATAAGATAGCAGATCACAGAATCACAGCATCGTTTTGGTTGGAAGAGATGTTCAGGATCAAGTCCAACCGTTAACCCAGCACTGCCAGGGCACCACTGACCCATGGCCCTCAGCACCACAGCTCCACAGCTTTCAAACTCCTCCAGGGATCATGGGGACTCCACCACCGCTCTGGGCAGCCTGGGACAGCCCTGAACAACCCTCAAAGGGAAGAAATTGTTCCTCAGCTTCAACCTAAACCTCCCCTGGGACAACTTGTGGCCAATTCCTCTTGTCCTGGTGCTTGTTTCTTGGGAGCAGAGCCCAACCCTACCTGTCTCCACCCTCCTGTCAGGAGCTGTCAGATCCAGAAGGTCTCCCCTCAGCCTCCTTTGCTCCAGGCTGAACAAGCCCAGGTCCCTCAGCTGCTCCTCACCACCCTTGTGCTCCAGCCCCTTCCCCAGCTCCGTTGTGCCGTTGCCAGGTAGTGTTCAGAGGTGGCCGAGCTCAAAGACAGCGCAGGCAGGCTTTGCATTCTATCACTCGCTGCCGGGTTGGATCTGTTGTGGTCTCTGAGGGAACATCAACCTGGTGTTTGACAGGTGGAAAATTGAAAAAAAATAAAAGGGCTGGAATGCAAAGACTTTCAAACCTGAGTTTGGTGCCTGGTGTATGCAAATAAAAAGCAGAATTATCCCTTTATCACAGAAGTGGTTTGGCCTTGTTTTTTTAAGTTGATAATTTGGATATTTGTAAGTAATGACAATAGCAGGTATTGGAATCTTGACCAACGTTGGCTTCTTTTTAGGTCTGTTTATGATGGAGAAGAACACGGTCGTTTCATGGAGAAACTGGAAGCGCGAATCAGAAATCATGATCGTGAGATTGAGAAAATGTGCAACTTCCATTACCAGGGCTTTGTGGACTCCATCACGGAGCTGCTCAAAGTTAGAGGAGAAGCTCAAAAACTGAAGGTAAGAGAAAACAGTCTAGACATGGTCCTGGGCAACTTGGTCTAAGTGGCCCTGGGCAACTTGGTCTAGGTGGCCCTGCTTGAGCTGGTGGCTTGAAAGAGATTGCAGAATCCCAGCATGGTGGGGGTTGGAAGGGACCTCTGGAGATGATCTGGTCCAACCCCCTGCTCCATCCAGCAGGAGCACCCAGAGCAGGGGCCCAGCAGCGCAGGGTCCAGCCGGGGTGGGAATCTCTCCAGACAAGGAGACTCCACAGCCTCTCTGGGCAGCCTGGCACAGGCTCCCACACCCTCACACCAAACAACTTGCTCCTCCTGCTCAGATGGAACCTCCTGGCTTCCAGTTGGTGCCCCTTGGTGCCCCTTGTCCTGTCTCTGGGCACCCCTGAGCAGAGTCTGGCCCCATCCTCTTGCCCCCCGGGGCCCTTTAGCTCTTGCTCAGCATTGCTCAGCTCCCCTCTCAGGCTGCTCTTCTCCAGCTGCACAGCCCCAGGGCTCTCAGCCTGGCCCCAGCACAGAGATGCTCCAGCCCCTCAGCATCTTCCCAGCCTCTGCTGGACTCTCTCCAGTAGCTCCTGGTCTCTCTTGAACTGGGGAGCCCAGCTCTGAACCCAGTACTCCAAATGTGACCTCCCTGGGGCAGAGAGGGACAAGAAATCTCCCTTCATCTTCTGGCCATGCTCTTCTTTGTGCATCTCAGGAGACCATTGGTCTCCTTGGCCTTGAGGGCCCATTGCTGGCTCATGGTCAGCCTGTTGTCCCCCAGCACTCCCAGGTCCTTCTCCACAGAGCTGCTCCCCAGCAGGTCCCCCCTCCCCTGTACTGGTGCAGGGGGTTATTCCTCCCCAGCTGCAGGACCCAACTCTTGCCCTTGTTGAACTTCATGAGGTTCCCCTCTTCCCAGCTCTCCAGATGATCCAACCTCAGTCCCTCTGGGATTGTGTGAAACCACAAGAAATTTTCCTTTTTTCCTAGAGCATCTCTCTTCTGTCTAAAAGAGAAGATAAGTATTTGTTCTTTCTGGCAAAGGTTTGACTCCACTGTCACCGGGTGTCTGCCTGACGTTGTCAAGCGAGATGTTAGTATTGGAAAATAAATAAAAATAAAAGCTGAAGCTGAGGATGAGAGAAAGGTGGAGTTTACCTGTTTCTTGAAAAGCTGTGTGTAGTAGGATGTGAAAAGAAGACATTTGTAGGATCAGACTGTGGGTGAGCAGTGGGAAGAAAACGAAGCAGGGATCTGGGGAGAAAGAGGAGCTAAGGTTGGAGATGTTCCTGTGCGTTGGGGCCAGGTGGGTTTGCAGTTCAAGCTTGGCTCCTGTGCCTCAAAATAGAATTATTCCACATTTGGGGTGTATGAGAAAGGACAGCGATGACTTAAATTGGTGTCAGAGGTCAGAGAACCTCCCTCATTGTCCTGCTCGAGTCAGAACAGAGGCAGGAGAGGCTGTGGTGCCATTCCTTTGCTGCAACAACAAGAGTCACAGACTGGTTTGGGTTGGAAGGGACCATTCAAGGTCATCCAGTCCAACCCCCCTGCAGGGAGCAGGGCCATCTGCACCTAGAGCAGGGTGCTCAGAGCCCCGGGCAACCTCCCCTGGGATGATTCCAGGGGATGAGGCACCTACCAAGGCGTGACCTTGATTTGGAAGCTGGAAGGAACCCCCTAGAACACGTAGTGCGTTGGGCTTGAGTTGTGCTCCACCCAAAAATGCTCCGACTGTCTTCAGAGACCAGCAGAACGAGTCTTTCTGGCTGTGTGGGGTCAGACCTGTTGAGAAGGACCTTCGTGGGCATGCTAAGAGCGTGGGAGACCTTTCAATGGGCAGTAGAAATGACAATGGAGAAAATACCTCAGAAAAGCAGCTTTGCTGGAGAAGGCAGAAGAATTCCGACCGCGTTTTGCGGACCTGCTTCTTTTAGTCCACTTCTTTATCCAGTTGAAGCCACTTCTGGCATCCCCCATCCAGCTTCTGGTGGGTCTCCACCTGACAGACGTGTCGTTGCAGCAGCACCTTGGCGTCAGGATGTTGTCCCCACAAACAGTGGCATTTTCCATGGCAGCAGGATGAGACCGTTGGAAATACCATGGGGGGGAAAAAAAAAAAAAGTCTTTTTTTTTTCTTTCTTTTTAAAAAGCTATTGTTTCTAGCCAAGAATCCCACATTGTCTGCTTGCAAAGCCTCGTTCCTGTTTCCCATTCTCCCCACAGCTGCTTTGTTGGTGGCTCACTGTGAAGTCCATCCCTGTCCCCTCAGGATCTCTCTTGATTTCCATTACGACGCGATCTATAAAACCGGCGCGTGGGAAAATTACGCACAGAAGCCCGTTTGAGAAATCCTGAGCCCTCTTTGTGAGGGTCCCCCCCTTCTCCACCCTGGGGAATCATCTGCGAAGAGTGTGTTTGCATCCAACTATTCAGCCTCCATTTGATCTTGGCCTTTTTTTTTCTCAAGAGTGATGGTCTTTCAACATAGCAAGAAAAGAAATGCCCTCCCCGCCGCATCTCCCGTACGGAGCCGCGCTCGTCTGTGTTTAGCTTTGGGGCATCTTGGTAATATATTAATGTAATTATTTTCCTTAATACTAATATCACGCTTGGAGAAATATCAGCGTTGGTTCTTTTAAGAGATGGACGTGTTATTTTTTCCCCCCTCAAGTATATATGTAGTACCCTGTGATGTTGGATTTCAGGTGGCCCCGGGGGAACTTAAAACCTTCTCCTGGACTAGATGATAAAATTTCCTGTCCTGCTTTTGTGCCTTGTGAAGGTCTAGTGCTGAACTGATGGACTTTTATCTTCTCAAGTGGCAGAGGAGCTCCTCTGCAATGACTTTCTGCTCTGGGCGTGCTGGGTCACTGACTAAGAGGTTCTAGATGGATGAAACCTTATCACTCTACAGCTCCCTGACAGGAGGTTGGAGCTGGGTGGGGTTGGGCTTTTCAAGGAACAAGTGATGGGAGAAGAGGATCCAGCCTCAAGTTGCCCCAGGGGAGGTTGGGGTTAGAGCTGAGGAACAATTTCTTCCTGGAAAGGGTTGTCCAGGGCTGTCCCAGGCTGCCCAGGACAGTGGTGGAGTCCCCGTGATCCCTGGAGGGGTTTGAAAGCTGTGGAGCTGTGGTGCTGAGGGCCATGGGTCAGTGGTGCCCTGGCAGTGCTGGGTTAACAGTTGGACTCCAGGATCTGAAAGGGTTCTTCCAGTTTTTGTTGCTTCCTGCCTCCAGATCAAGGTCAATCTAATAACACTGAGGCAACTGGCTTAGAGCTCAGGGAAGTTCACCTTCACCCATGGGGTACCATGTGGGTGATGTTCCTCGGGATGCGGCGACGGTGTAAAAAGTGCATGAGCCCTAGAGGGGATTCCCCCAGGGGTGGGTAAAGGGAGGGAGAATGGCTGCTGGAGGTGGGGAACGAGCCCTGTCCTTGGGTGCACCCTCCAGACTGGGAAGTCCATGAGTTGCTGGCTTGAAGGACCTCACAGTCTCCCTGCTTTGCGTAGGGAGCGTGGAAAGCAGCAGTGGGTGGGTGTTGGAGAGAGGGATGGAGCTGGCTCAGCCTCGCAAGGTCACAGTGGTGCCCATCAGGTCCATTGTCAGGATGCCTCTCCAGCACCCTTTGCTCTTCTCCCTCAGCCTCTGAACCACAGCAGAGTGATGGTCACCCCCTCCTCACCTCAACTTGAAGCCCCTCTCCACACCACGTGGTCCCCCTAGAGATGAACCAACAATACATCCTGGCCTGGATCAGAAACAGTGTGAGCAGCAGGAGCAGGGAGGTGATTGTCCCCCTGTGCTCAGCACTGGGGAGGCTTCATCTTGAGCGCTGTGTCCAGTTTTGGGCACCTCAGGACAAGAGAGATCTCGAGGAGCTGGAGCGGGTGCAGAGGAGGCAAGGAAGCTGGGCAAGGGACTGGAGAAGAGATCCTATGAGGAGCATTTGAAGGAGCTGGGCCTGTTTAGTTTGAGGAAGAGGAGGCTGAGGGGAGACCTCATCACTCTCTACAGCTCCCTGAAAGGACATTGTAGAGAGGCTGGTGCTGGGCTCTCAGGTAATCAGGGATAGAACCAGAGGGAATGGCCTAAAGCTGAAACAAGAGAGGTTTAGACTGGACACTAGGAGGAAATTCTTCATGGAAAGAGTGGTGAGATATTGGAATGGGCTGCCCAGGGAGTGGGTTGAGTCCCCATCCCTGGATGTGTTTAAACATCGCTTGGATGTGGTGTTGGGGGATATGGTCCAGGGGTGAACTTGTAGAGTAGGGCTGATGGTTGGACACGATGATCCCAAGGGTCTTTTCCAACCTGAGTGATTCTGTGAACAACTCGAGCATCCCGTGAGTGATGGTGATCCCATCATCTCCTCCTTCCCGTGCCCACCAGCCCTCGCTGCACATCTGCCTGGGGTTAGAAAATCTCCTCGTCTGAAAAGCTTCGACGTGTCTGTGGGGAGTCTGTAAATAATCATCATAGATGTATATATTTTTTTTTTATATATGGCCTGTAGACCTTAACAACAAAACAAAACACAACCCCCCGCCCCCTGAAAATTCATCCTGTGCGAGGGCAGAAGATACTCTCTTTTTTTCTTTTCTTCTTCCTTTTTTTTGTCTTCCCTTGAGCTGGGATTGATGTGTAATTTTAATAGCAGACGAGTACAGCCTTGGCATTATTTTAGGAGCAGTTTTAAATTACCCTACACGGATTCCTTTTTCCTGGTGGGATTTTTCGGGATCTAAGCAAATCAAAGAACCTTTGGAAAAAGATGCTGGGCTCCTGCTCGTAAAATCTCAATACATCATAAAGGAAATGAGCAGTTTTTGCACAGGGCAGGCAGCCAGGAGAGCCGGAGCTACTGCGGGAGCAATGGGATGCAGATGCCACGGAGAAACTGTGCGCAGGGGAGCTGGTGGGATGACTCCTCTCCTCCCATCGCTGTCGGCTTCGGAACCAGCACGGCCAGTGTTTAAAAGGCAGCCTGGGGAGCTGGACGGGTCTGCAGCACCAACCTCGTGGGGTTGAGGACTCCTGTTGAAATTGGGACCAGGGTGGGAAATCGGTGTTGGCCGATAGCTTTTGGTAGTCGTCAGGAAACTGGAAGTTGGATTTGGGAATCAATTTTATTGATTCACACTGGAGAGTGGCCAGAGAAGGGCAACGGAGCTGGGGAAGGGGCTGGAGCACAAGGGTGGGGAGGAGCAGCTGAGGGACCTGGGCTTGTTCAGCCTGGAGAGAAGGAGGCCCAGAGGAGACCTTCTGGCTCTGACAGCTCCTGACAGGAGGGTGGAGTGAGGTTAAGGGTGAGATCTCTTGGCCAACTGATGGGACAAGGGGAACCAGCCTCAAGTTGCCCCAGGGTAGTTTTAGGTTGGAGCTGAGGAGCAATTTCTTCATGGAGAGGGTTGTCCAGGGCTGGCCCAGGCTGCCCAGGGCAGTGGTGGAGTCCCCATGATCCCTGGAGGGGTTTGAAAGCCGTGGAGCTGTGGTGCTGAGGGCCATTGGTTAGTGGCTCCCTGACACCAGGGCAAGAGGAACCGGCCTCAAGCTTAGAGCCAGGAGGAGATGCTGGTAGTGGGGAGATGCATCTGAAGATTTAAAAGAAAATGTTTGAACTTGATAAGTGAAGCCCAGGTTGGAAAGCCTTCTTCTTTCTGTAATGTTAAGGAGTGAAAATGAAACTCTCTTTGGTGTCGGTGAGGGGAAACTTAATCCTGTGAGGTTTCTGCCCTGCCTCCATCGCTCAGGGAAAAGAGCTTCTAAGATGAGAATCCATCTGAGCATGTGCTACGGAACCTGAGCCATTAAGGCTGCAGCTTTTTGAAGCTGCCATGCAACTGTAATAACCTTTTCTCCAGTCGAATCCTAGAATTGTCTAGGTTGGAAAAGACCTTCGAGATCATGGAGTCCAAACATCAGCCCTACTCTACACCTCTGCCTCTAAACCACGTCCTTCAGCACCATACCTCCGTGACTTTTAAACACAGCCAGGGATGGTGGTTCAACCAGTGCCCTGGGCAGCCTGTTCCTTTCAGGGTATAAAAAAATTCTCCCTCGTGTCCAACCTAAACCTCTCCTTGTGCAACTCGAGGCCATTTCCACTTGTCCCATCCCTAGCAGCACGGAAGAAAATCCTTCTGTGGCACCATTGGTCTTACGCCTTGCAAGAGAAGACGGTGTGAGAAGCGATGGTGTTTCTTTTTTTGTGTGAAAACCATTGTCCTGATTCACACGTGGCTGTGCTTTGTCTTTCCCCCTCCCCGGTATCTCCGCAGAATCAAGTGACGGACACCAACCGAAAGCTGCAGAACGAAGGGAAAGAAGTAAGTTCAGTTCTTCAGTTCTGATTTGTTGGTTTCTTTGGGTTTTTTGTTTTCTTTTCCAATATTTGTCTGTCCCTTGCTAGTGGGAAGGTCCACTGAGCATCAATAACCTCTTGGTGTTGGCTGATAATGGTAGTAAAAGCTGCATTCTTTTGGGTTTTTTTTTTCTTGCCTGAATTTTGCTTTCTACCTGAAAGATGAAGTGTGTGAGAACCACGGGAAGTGATTTGTCTCTCTTGCTGCTTGTGGATTGAAAACTGGTGGAAGGCAAAGCCTGGGAGGCAGAAAAGGCTTGAAGGAATAAGAATCAAATTGTGGCCTTGCTCCTGCAGCCCTGACTGGTGTCACTGGGATCCTTTGTAACAGTCCTGCATCCCCAGCAGGGGAGGGGGGGATCCTGCCCCTCTGCTCCCAGGGCTCTGG
>JANVCC010000035.1:42471165-42500601 GCA_025345505.1 Todiramphus chloris collaris
CTGGCACCATTGCAGGGGAGGTTGCCCGGGGCTCTGAGCACCCTGCTTTAGCTGCAGATGGCCCTGCTCAGTGCTGAAGGGCTAGATTGGATGACCTTGAAAGGTTCTTTCCAACCCAAACCGTTTTGTGACTCTGATGGACATTCTGGCTGTCACTTCAGTGTGCAGTACAGCAGCTATCAAAGCCAGGATGGTTTCTGAGCCACATGGTTAGAGGCATTAAAGTATGGACAGAAAGGGAACAATTGAACACATCTGGGATGTTGATGTGCTTCCAACCACCTTCATTCTTCTGCTCCTTCCTCATGAGGGAATACTAACAGTCTAGGGGGACCTCAGAGCTGAGCATAGGTGAAGATACTGACGCTTGAGGGGTTTCAGACACCAGAGATGGAGATGTGTGAGAGCTCCCAGGGTTGGTACTTCTCCCCTAACTCTACTCATGTTGCAGATTTACTTTCTTGGACCTTTTCTGTTTTCCTTCCTAACCACCCACCCAGGCCATGCTGTTTCAGTCCTCCACATCGTGTTTGAAGAACAACGGAGAATTTCCCCTCCTTGGGCCATGTCAGGCCACTTGTTCCAGTCAGTATTAAAGAGAAAAGCTCCCTTTGGGGAGGAGGTGATGCAGCATCTCTCCTGAATCGTACACGCACACCTCAGGGTTACCGTGAACAGAGGATTCACCTCTAAGTGTAGGGGTTGATATTTCAGAAGGACTCGCCCAAACTCAGGGTGGTACTGAGGAGATAAGCTGGTTTTCTAGAGGACAAGCCCAGGAGAGCTGCTCCTCCGAAACAAAAAGGAGCTCAAGAGGTTATTTTTGAGCACCATGGCCGAGCCTCAGCGTGCTCTTGTCCAGACTTGCAGGTTTTTCAGTTGGAGGCTGAGCTTTCTCAAAACCCTGGTTAGTTTTTGATGGGAAGAACTTCCCCCCTGGGAACGAGCGGCCACATCCTGCCTTTGAGAAGAGCTAGAAAAGAGAGGCTTGGAGAGGGAGCAGGGATGAGATGCCTGAGATGGGAAGGGGAAATCATTTCTGGAATGCACAGGACGTGCTACGAGGCTGCTATTTTGATGGCTTTGGTTTTGCTGTTTGCTTCCTTGAGATGAGGCTGGGGAAGGTTTCTGCTGCTTGAACGAAGAACCCGAAAGCTGCTCGTCGAGCTCTGCCTTATCAGGCTTTGCAGAAGGGCTGCATCCTACCTTCCTTTTGGACAGCCGTGACACATGCAGAGCTCTTCATATCCTCTGTCCTTAGTGAAACTTCTTTATTTTTTTTTTTTCTTCCCCTCTCCTTTCTAAAGCTGATAATAGCAATGGAAGAGCTGAAGCAGTGCCGGTTACAGCAGAGGAACATTTCGGCAACGGTCGATAAGCTGACGCTGTGTCTTCCCGGTGAGGAACCCAAAATCCCTCTTTCTTTCTCTAACTGCCCGTTTGAATTCACGTCTCTTTGCTCCGGGCTCGTGTCTCAAGGCTTGTGTGTTTTCCTTCTTTTTTTTTTTTTTTTTCCAGTCCTGGAGATGTACAGCAAACTCCGAGAGCAAATGAAGTCGAAAAGGTAAGTTTGGCATAGAGCTCTGTTTCCCTTGGGTGAGTTGAAAAGCACCCGTTTGGTGCTGGATAAATTAAAGAGGTTCTCAAAAACTCAGGGCTTCAAAATCACCCTTGCAAGTTCAGCTCTCTGGTTTCTGGCTGGTCTCCTAGGGGGCATGAAGAAGAGTGTGGCCAGCAGGTCAAGGGAGGTTCTTCTGCCCCTGTACTCTGCACTGGTGAGGCCACATCTGGAGTGTTGTGTCCAGTGCTGGGCTCCCCAGTTCAGGAGGGACAGGGAAATACTGGAGGCTCCACTGGAGCCTCCAGTGGAGGCTGTGAGGATGCTGAAGGGACTGGAACATCTCTGTGCTGGGGAAAGGCTGAGAGCCCTGGGGCTGTTTGGCCTGGAGAAGAGCAGCCTGAGAGGGGATCTTGTGAATGTGGAAAAATATCTGCAGGGTGGGGGTCAGGTAGAAGGGGCCAGGCTCTTCTCAGTGGTGCCCTGGGATAGGATGAGAGGTGATGGTCACAAACTGGAACAGAGGAAGTTCCACCTCAACAGGAGGAGAAACTTCTTCCCTGTGAGGGTGACAGAGCCTGGCCCAGGCTGCCCAGGGAGGCTGTGGAGTCTCCTTCTCTGAATCTGTTCCTGGGTGACCCTGCTCTGGCAGAGGGGTTGGACTCGATGATCTCCAGAGGTCCCTACCATTCTATGATCTTCCCCCTCTTGCTCATCCTCCTGCAGCCGAGCCTAGAACAGGGGGTTCTTGTTATGCCCCGTGTTAAGCTATTTAAGGAAGGTCACCGCTGTGCTGCCCATGGTCTGTGGGGTTTGTTTAGATGACGTGGGACATCGGGAGGCACGTTGGAAGCCTCAGTGGTGAACGAGGCAAGGAGGTCAGCTGAAGACATGGCGAGCTCTGGCAGGATACCACCCAAGGGTGAGCAGCCGGACCCAGTGCCCCATCCCTGTCCAACCATCCAGCGCGGTGACAACGCCGAATTCCCCAGATGCTTCTGACGTGGCGATAACTCATTGGGTTGGGTGTATTTTTACCCATCCCCTCCTGCCTCTGCTCATCTTTGTGGTCCTCAGACCTGGTAGCCTTGAGGAAACTGCAAAGTGCTGCTTTTGAAAGTTGGAGGATGCTGTCGGGAGCTTCTTTAGCCGCTCACAATTCTCGTCCTCCCGTGCTCAGGATGCAGAACGGGTGGTTTGTCCAAGCGTTTCCAGTCTGTCTGGAGGAGCAGCGAGGGGCTTATCCGTTGACAGATGTGGGGTGGGGGAGCTGGAGCTGATCACAGCACTGGGATCTTCTGAAGGGAATCCACATGCACAGTTCCCTCGCTCTGGAAAGCATTTCCAGGGTCTGTTTCTAACAAGCGCATCTCTTTTTGTTTCAGTTGTTTTGTTTTTCCTCCATCTTTGGTTCATTTTAAAACAAATAGAAGTTGAAAGCCACATTTAAGGAAAATCTGAACTCTTGGCTTCCCCCCCCGCCCCCGCCCTCCTTCTTTCTTTGTCTGGGTTTGATGGCTTCATTCACTGAATGTTTCTGTGTCTGCACCCGGTCTCTCGCTTCATGGTAGCCAGCCAGGGGGGTAAGTCTTGGGTTGTGAGTACAAGGTCTCAGAGGAGTAGTAGGTGTTGCATTCGGGGTAAATAAACAGAACCCTTCCAAACATGCTGTTTGCCCCGTGATGCTCAGGAACCAAGTGCAGGAGTTTCAGAAGCTGTGGCCGTAAACGAGCTGTGGAACTCGGGGGACAAACCCGGACGAGTGAGACAAAACCGGCAGAGAGAAGAGATGGAGAGAGATGTTTCTTCTGCTGTTGGACAGAATTTAAGGAAGGGAAGAGATTTTTCTTCAGCGGCTTGTTGGAAAGTGATGAGGAGAAAAAAAATCATCTCCACCTCCAGAGATCTCTCCTGGTTTGGGAGGGATCAGGCTGGTTTTTACCCCTGGGTCACTTATATCCATGAAATATGCTCTGAGCAACCTGCTGTAGTTGCAGATGTCCCTGCTCAGTGCAGGGGGGTTGGATGAGATGACCCTGAAAGGTCCCTTCCCACCCAAACCAGTCTGGGATTCTAAGTGAGAGTGCTTCATCCTGCTTGTGGCCAAGAGAAGCCTCCACAGACCTGGACCCACCTTAGCAGGGCCTTGAGAATTGCACAAAACCCAAACCCCAAAGCCATCTCTGACTCGGTTTTATCAAAACCCTGCTTCCCCCACTTGGAAGCGTTCTAGTTTCACTGGTACCATGGTCCTGGAGGGACAGAGCTGGGCCAGAAAGTTCATTCCTCTGGTTTGATTCCTGGCGTTCTCCACGCTCCCAAGTTTCTCTCCAGAGATGTTTGTGGTTTAGTGCAAATGGTTTTTTCCGTACCGTACCGTGGTGTCAACACCCGGCTGGGTTACGGGGTTAATCTGCTTGTCTTCTGGTCATAGGACAGGCCACTTCTGGTTCAAACAACTCCTCTGTGGACCTGCCTGGAGTTCAGGCAAGAATTATTTCGAATGGGGGTATGATTTTTGGGGTTTTTTTTGAGTGGTGCTGATATGTTTCTCATGACTAAACGTTGTTTCTCCCCCCAGAATTCAAGGTTTAAGTGGCTGGTGCTCCATGGCCAGGGTTAACCATGGGTATCCTCAGCTAAAGTTGCATTAATTCACCCTGTAGGGGTGACTCTGACCTGGTGTTGGCCTGAAATATGTTTTTCAAGACCCTGCAGGTGCTTCCTAGATGGTTCCCTCATCATTTCTGTTTCTTCCTTTGACCAGAGCTGTGGTCAGAGCGGGGAGGGGGACAGTCTCACGTTTTACGTCGCCATTCAGGAGGGTCCCCCGTATTCCAGTGAGTAGACAAATCCTCCAGACTCCAGCTTCCCCAGTGAAAAAGAGGGAGGGCTTTGAAGAAAAATGATTTACTTAGAATAATGTTTCCCCTTCAGCATCTTCTTCCAGGCTGTGAAAGTTGTTTTTACCCAGAAAAGTAGGATAAAAGTTAAGTCCGTTGGGCATCACCGACATACAGAGGCAAGCATTGTGCAGAGAGGTGGAAACATGGAGAATCTTGAATTCTTAACTCTATAAAGTATATTCTTTTTTTAGAGTGAGGAAATAAATGCAGCATTAGAAAGGTCACGTACCCCAGTGGTACAACAGGAGTTGCTGGAAGGAGCTTAGTTAGAAGACCTCTCTGCTGGAGCCTTCATCTGGGGTTTGTATCCAGATTGCGTTCAGTTTTATCTGAATAAAAGGCCTTTTGGGTGGAAAGTGGTTTGGATGCTTTTTAACAGCGCCAAGCAGTGTTAGGCCAGCTGGGAGGAAGGGGGAAGTTGTCTTCTGATTCCTGGTATCCATGGGGAAAGAAAACAGAGCCCTCCCAGCCAGGATCTTCGCAACCCAGTAACAAGTGTCTCTGCTGGTAGCAGGTATCCTGGATACTAGTGTGTTAGCTTGTCAGTCTACGGTATATTATGGTATGTTCTCATCTCCACACGTCTCTCTTGGTGGAGCGGGGCCAGAGGAGCCCCAGCAATGCTGGGAGGACTGGAACCCCTCTGCTGGGAGAGCTGGGGGGGTTCAGGTTGGAGAAGAGAAGGCTCTGGGGAGACCTTCTGGGGGCCTTCCAGGACTTCTAGGGATCTACAGGAAAGCTGGGGAGGGACTTTTTACAAGGGCTTGTAGCGATAGGACAAGGGGCAACTGTTTTAAACTGAAAAAGGGGAGATTTATATATAAGGAAGAAATTCTTCACTCTGAGGGTAGTGAGACACTGGCACAAGTTGCCCAGGGAAGCTGTGGGTGCTCCATCCCTGGAAGTATTCAAGACCAGATTGGATGGGACTTGGAGCACCCTGGTCTAGTGGGAGGTGTCCCTGCCCATGGCAGGGTGTTTGGAACGAGATGATCTCGAAGGTCCCTTCCATTCTTTTCTACAAAGGTGATGTGCACCCAAAATAGGGCTCCGCACCCAGGAAAAAGCTTAGAGATGGAATCCCCAAAATGCTCTTCCCCTGCATCCCATCTCATGCTCAATACATAACAGAAACCTCTTGGTCTGTGCGGTGCTCTGGAGACCTGCTCTCCTTGATGAGTGTTATCTCCATCCTCAGCACTCACGGCTCTCCTGGAGAGACCAGTGTAGGGTGTTTCTGGGGTTCCCCTATGGGACATTGTGTCTTTGTGCTCCTCTGCGTGCACGGGGCTGAGCTTTTTCCTGAAGGAACCTGACAACAGTCCATGTGGTTGCCGAGTTTTCCTTCACTCTGTGTTATGGTGCCTCAAATGGTTGGACTCAATGATCTTGAAGGTCTTTTCCAACCTAAACGATTGCATGAGATGATGAAATGGCTTTACCATGGGTGAGGACTGCTGCTGGGCTCAGTTGATTCTGGCCACTTGTGACCCAGCAGATCCTTGTCTGCACATTCGAGCCCTGAGGAAGGAGCTGTTTCTTGTCTTTGTGTTCCTCTGCTTACCTGTTTCAAAAGCAAAATGATGCTTTTATGGTTACCTGTCTGCTGAGGTCCGCGTTCCTTTGAACAGAGCTTAGGTTCTTGGATGTAGGGAATTCTTGGCAGCCAATACACACTTTGGAGGGGAAATGGGATGGAAATAACTGTTCTTTCCACATCTGCCTTGCTTCCTTCTTGTTTCCACATCTCCCTCGCTTCCTTTCCCCAGACACTACCCAGCTCTGAAGACCCTGGAGCACCTCGAGCACATGTACCTCCCCCAAGTCAGCCACTACCGCTTCTGCAAGATCATGGTGGACAATATTCCAAAGCTGCGTGAAGAGATCAAAGAAGTCTCCATGTCGGACCTCAAGGATTTCCTGGAGAGCATCCGTAAGCACTCCGACAAGATCGGGGAGACGGCGATGAAGCAGGTAGGACTTGAGGGGTGCACTCGTGGTGGAGGCTTTTTGGAAAGAAAAGGGTGGTTCGTGGTCACGTTGAAGTTCTACTTTTTTTGTTTCCAATCCCAAGGCTGTGAACTTAGTTTTGAATATTGAATTTCTTTGTGCTACGAGGCTAAGCAGTGGTTCTTCCTTCAGTGGTGGCTACCAGAGTTTTTCTTCTGATTTCTATACCCTTGAAAAGGAATGGTCCATTTTTGTCGTTGTCTTCTCCCATCTGGATTTTGCTGAAAGCTTTTGGTAGCCTGGGAAGTGCAGTCAGCATGTGTAACTCAACTACCTTTCCCCTTGGAACAGGGACGTTTGTGCCACCACCAGGTGGCAACTGGAAGACCTGGAGACACCAGGGTTGACTTCCCGGGTTCTGGGTAGAGCAGGAGAAGTTCATGTAGTGACTGTGGCTTGATTTTGTCTGTACCTTAAACTGCTTTTCAAACGCCGAGTGAACTTTGGTTGCATCTCGCTTGCGTTTGCTTGGTGGTTGACCTCTGTAGAGGAACCTCATGAACTGAACACCCCTGTGCCTGGATTAAAATAGAATTGTCTTTCCCAGCTGGTCTTTAATAATCTAATTATCTAATTAATGTCTTTAAATCCATGAGGGCTGGGATTCAAGAAGGCAGGGACAACCTCTTCTCACTTGTGTCTTGTGATAGGATGGGGGGCAATGGTTTCGAGCTCAAGCACAGGAAGTTCCACCTCAACATGAGGAATAACTTGACTGTAAGGGTTACAGAGCATTGGAACAGACTCCCCAGAGAGGCTGTGGAGTCTCCTTCTCTGGAGACTTCCAAGACCTGTCTGGATGCATTTCTGAGTGATCTGCTCTAGTTTTGTCCCGCTTTGGCAGGCGAGTTGGACTCAGTGATCTTCAGATCATCCTTCCAACCCCTAACTAACATTCTGTGATTTGAATTTCGGTGCAGTTTTTCTTCTTTTATTCTTCTTTTTAAGAGCAGTGGCTCTTAAAAAAGAGCTTCACTACTTGAATGAAATTCAAATCCAGCCGTAATGAAATGTTGCCTCTGACGAGCAGTAACCAGCTTCCTCTGGTGATGCTCGATGGACTGGACTTGCTGCTCTCTGGGAAGGGCTATTGCTGTAAGTTTTTCCCTGAGATAAAGTTGTGCTGTTGTGTTTACAGCTTAGAGGCGCAGGCGAGTTCAACTTCCCATCAGATAAACACCATCCTCTCTGGAAAATGCTCTCGCTTGAGGATTTCTGTTAATTGATTCTAATTTATGGTATATCCGCTGCTTTATCTTCTCAACCTCTCGTTTTCTTGTGAGAACACCCCGAGCCTTACATCGTGTAACAGAGCGATGGAGAAAGTGCCGTTCTGCGAGCCCTGTTTTTAATTACTTGTTGCATCAAATCAAACTGGTGTTTCTGAAGGCCTGGAGAAGATGTTGAGACCTGGACATCCCATGGTGGAGTCGGCTGTGGGCCATGGTGACATCCTGGAGGGGTTGGCAATGGGTGTTCTTGTGCTGAACTCACCTGGTAGAGCAGTTTCCAGACCAGTAATTATTAAAAATAGTCTCTTTTTATTCCTTACGACAGCCAAAGTAAAAGACTCTTCCTTGGTTCCTGTGGCTCGGTGGCTGGAGAGGAATAGGAGTTCTCGTTGGGCTTTTGGTGGCCAACCACTGTGTCAAATACTCCCCTTTAAATAACTGACTTCTTTATATCCTATTAAGGGTATTTACCAATTATAGAGATATCAGAGGATGCAGATGTTGTATCTTCCTGTATTTTCCAGTTTTTGGGGCCGTGATGCTGGGAGAGGGGAATTTAACCCCCCTGGTACCGCCGCTTGATGGATGGGGAGAGATGTGGGTGATGTCCAGCCCGGTCTCCTTGGCTGTTGATCATTCCAAACAGTTTCCTTTGCTGTCTTTTGATGGGAGATGTCTCCATAGCTTTGTGTTTCCCATGCCTTTCAAACCCGTGGTGCGCTTCTTCCTCTCCCTCCTGTCCCTTCAGATCCTGGGCAGAGCTCATGCTCTGCCTGGAGCGCTGGTAATTCTCCATCTCTTGCTCAAAAGAACTCTTGACTTTTTGCAGCAATGCTGAAATAGTTGCACCGACATCTAATTAACACTTGCTGCTATCTGGTCCATGGGTTTATTATCCACCTGTGACATCTGAAACACGCAGGAGGTCGCTTTGGACAGTGCCGCGCGCGCAAAGCGTCCAGGGTAAGCGCGGTGAATGACGCTGCTGCCCCGGGAAAGGGAGGTCAAGAATAACCCACCCAAAAGCCATCAGCACATCGTCTTTGTTGGGGTGGCCCAAATGTTCCCCGTGCCTTTCACACAGATGGAGGCAAACCAGAGCTTTTTCTTCTCGGAGTGTCTTTAGATGCGCTGTCAAAGCTGCTGTTTAGCAGGAGGTGATCTAGGGCCAGGTGGAATGGGCGGATGGTTCGGCTCTGCTGCTTTGAAGGTGGAGTTTGCTCTTCTTGCCCACAAAAGTTGGTGCCTGTGTCTGTGTCAGCGCTGGTGATAGTGGCAGGGATTGTCTGCCGGCACTGGGCAGTGGGGAGGCTGCCACTTGAAACCTGCGGACAGTAGGGCTCCTCACTCCCAGCAGGACATTGAGGGGCTGGAGCATGACCAGAGAAGGGCAACGGAGCTGGGGAAGGGGCTGGAGCACAAGGGTGGTGAGGAGCGGCTGAGGGCCCTGGGCTTGTTCAGCCTGGAGCAAAGGAGGCTGAGGGGAGAGCTCCTGGCTCTGACAGCTCCTGACAGGAGGTTGGAATAAGGTTAAGGGTGAGATCTCTTGTCCAACTGACAGGACAAGAGGAACCAGCCTCAAGTTGTCCCAGGGGTGGTTTAGGTTGGAGCTGAGGAACAATTTCTTCATGGAGAGGGTTGTCCAGGGTTGTCCCAGGCTGCCCAGGGCAGTGGTGGAGTCCCCGTGATCCCTGGAGGGGTCTGAAAGCCGTGGAACTGTGGTGCTGAGGGCCAGGGGTCAGTGGTGCCCTGGCAGTGCTGGGGGCACAGTTGGACTCAATGATCTTAAAGGTCTCTTCCAACCCAAACCATTCTGTGATTCTTTGACTCATGAGCACTAGGATGTCAAGTTTGTTGACACGTATCTTCCCACAGAGGCAGAAAACACCACCTTGGTGATGTGAAGCCTATACAGGAGCTTAAAAGATGAGCACCAAGGGGAGGGGTGCAGACCGAGGGCACTGCCAGGGCTTGTGCCCCTCGCTGGGTGGGCAGAAAGGCAAAGGAGCGGCCAGGCCAGGGGTCCCCAAACTGGCCAACAAGATCCCAGCCCATGGCCAGCATGTCCAGTATAAAGCTGAGGGGGCAGGAGGGGCTCGTCCCTCTCGGCCGCTTTGCCCGGCTGGGCTCGGCTCCTCTTCTGGGTTCCTCCTCGGAGCATCCCAGGAGGACTCTGTCCCTTCTGCCTTCCGTCCCCATCTGGGTGTTCCTCAATCCGGCACCAGAATCCAGCTCCTGAGCACAGCTCCCAGCTGCTGCTGGGCCCAGGCTGGGACTCTCCCAGTGCCGGCTCCACAGCAGCAGTGGTGACGGCGACGTAATTGCCGTCGGGGGGTTGGGTTCAGTGCTGGGTTTGTGTCTATTTGTATAGATTCCATTTTTATTATTATTTCCCTGTTCATCCCAGCTGTTCCAGTTGCCTTTTCCCATCGCTCAGTCTCTCTCCCTCATTCCCTTTCCCTTCCCCTTTGGGGAGGGAGGGAGGGGAGTTAGCAGAGAGCATCTGCCAGAGCTCTAAGGGGCTGCCCAGACCCTAAACCCTGGCACTTAGGAAAGAAAAAAAGAATAAATCTTGTGGCTGAGATGTCTTTATTCCCCCCACCAATTCCTTGGCGTGGAGCTGACAGCTGCTACCAGACATTCCCTGGGACCACTGGGATGCGGTGCCGCCTGCTTACTGGGCTGTGCTAAGGCTGCTGAGCACCCAGCTCTCTGCTGCAATATTGTAGGTATGTCTGGATTTAAATGGAATCCCGACCTTGAGGTTCCTGGATTTATGATGATTTGTGATGGTTTATGATGTTTGGGGGCAGGGGAGTGCAGGTTTCTTTGCGTTGTCTGTTTGGTGCTGCTGCTTTGTTCTTACAGCTCTAACTTCCCCCTCTGCTTTACCCCAGTGAGACCAGTTCTGGAGTGTTGTGTCCAGTTCTGGGCTCCCCAGTGCAAGAGGGACAGGGAAATACTGGAGAGAGTCCAGTGGAGGCTGTGAGGATGCTGAAGGGACTGGAACATCTCTGTGCTGGGGAAAGGCTGAGAGCGCTGGGGCTGGGCAGCTGGAGAAGAGCAGCCTGAGAGGGGATCTTGTGACTGTTGACAAATATCTGCAGGGTGGGGGTCAAGGAGAAGGGGCCAGGATCTTCTCAGTGGTGCCCTGGGATAGGATGAGAGGTGATGGTCACAAGGTGAAACACAGGAGGTTCCATCTGAACAGGAGGAGCAAGTTGTTTGGTGTGAGGGTGTGGGAGCCTGTGCCAGGCTGCCCAGAGAGGCTGTGGAGTCTCCTTCTCTGGAGAGATTCCCACCCCGGCTGGACCCTGCACTGCTGGGCCCCTGCTCTGGGTGCCCCTGCTGGATGGAGCAGGGAGGTGGCACCAGAGCATCTCCAGAGGTCTCTTCCCACCCCACCATGCCAGGATTCTGTGACTTGCTGGCATATGAAGCCTGTTTCCTTGGCTTGCCATGTGTGGTTTCAAGCCATTCCGTTGGTTTTTAGATCCCAGGATGACGTTTTGCTGCAGCAAGTTTTGCCCTGCCCAGCAGCGATTGCTTTGTGCCTCTGCCCCTCGCTGGGAAGTTCATCCTGTTGACCTCTTTCAGAATTTCTCTGAAAGGATGGGATTATGTGGTTGATGGAGAGTTAGAAGGTCTGTGATTTCTGTCTGTGAAGGGCATTGGTGGGATACAACACTGCTCTGGGCAGGTGCTGCGTGTGCCAGAAGCATGTGAGAAAGGTGGGGGTGTGTTAGGGAGTTGGCAGAATGGATGGGGAAAAAGGGAATCATAGAATAGCTCTGGTTGGAAGAGACCTTTCAGGTCATCCAGTCCAACCATTCCCCCAGCACTGCCAGAGCACCACTGACCCATGGCCCTCAGCACCACAGCTCCACGGCTTTCAAACCCCTCCAGGGATCATGGGGACTCCACCACTGCCCTGGGCAGCCTGGGACAGCCCTGGACAACCCTCAAGGGGAAGAAATTGTTCCTCAGCTCCAACCTAAACCTCCCCTGGGGCGCCTTGAGGCTGGTTCCTCTTGTCCTGTCACTTGTCCCATGAGCAGATCCCAACACCTCCTGGCTACCACCTCCTGTCAGGAGCTGTCAGAGCCAGAAGGTCTCCCCTCAGCCTCCTTTTCTCCAGGCTCAACAAGCCCAGGTCCCTCAGCTGCTCCTCCCCTCCCTTGTGCTCCAGCCCCTTCCCCAGCTCCATTGCCCTTCTCTGGCCATGCTCCAGCCCCTCAATGTCCTGCTGGGAGTGAGGGGCCCAAACCTGACCCCAGGACTGAAGGGGCGACCTCTCCCAGTGCAGGGGGACAATCCCTGCCTTAGTCCTGCTGGCCACACCAGTGCTAAGACAAACCAGGATACTGGTGGGCACTCTCTGGTTCATCTCCACTGACCTCTTGACCAACCCCCCATGTCCTTTCCCATCAGGCACTTCCCAGCCTGGACCGTTGCAGGGGGTTGGTGGGACCCAAGGGCAGTGGGTGATGTGGGAAGCAGCAGAGATCTTCCTCTGCAGTGGGTCCATGTTATGGCCAACCCATCTCAGCCACGTTGCTTTTCTGGTGCCGCCCATCCAGAAAGACACGATGAGGCTGGTTCCTGTGCCTCAGAGGGGAACGACCTTGTGCCACCAATCCCAGGTGCTGTGCCCTTTGGACGGCCCGGAGAAGTGTAGAGAAGTGCCATTTGATCAGTGTCCTTAATCACCCTCATCCTTGACTGTATTTTTTTTAACTTCATTTTCTGCACCTCATATGGAAATTGTTTTTCCTTTGCCTTGGGGATTTCAGAGTAAATTAGATATTTTTTTTTTACTGCTTTTCGCTGGATGTGCCGTGCAGGGAACGTCCTTCTGCTGGGTGTCAGCAGTCGGTGCTCTCCAAAGGTCACCGGAGGCCCCACGGAAGAGGTTTTTTTCGTCTCCCCTGCCACGTGGGCTGGATCTGCCCGTGCCAAGCCTGGGTTTACACGTAGCTTTTGAGGAGCTCCCGGCATCCGCACGCTCGGCGGGAGACGGTTTCTACCGCCGTGCCCCAGGACTTCCTAAAGCACCCTTAGATCTGAACTTCCCGCTGGTTTAAGCAGTGTCTCTTATGCCGGAGGTTTTCTTTCCCGAGCACGAGGAGTAAAACTCATGTTGTTTATGAAAAGCAAGATTTGCTAGCCTCGGAGGCAGGAGGGCCTCTTGGAAAGGTCAGGCTGGTGGCTGGGTACCCGGTGACTATTTACACAGTGGCGTGGGGATAAGGGGATGGTGCTTTCCCCTCCTGGGCAAGGTTTGTAAAGCAGAAACTTATTTTCTGGTAAACCTCAATAACGAGACCTTCTTAATCTTTGCTGCTGCTGCTTGTCTACTTGTTATATGAAAGTATTAGGAGAGGAAATACATCTTCTGGGGCTGTTTAGATGAGAGGGCTGATAACCAGCTACCGTCTCGGCTGGCAGGTTTTGGGGGAAGAAGCTCAGAAAACAAGCTGGTTGCTGTGACCCCGTGGAGAAAGGATGAATTTCCTCCGGTTGCTGAAGAGAGGTGTCCGCTGATAGACCTGCTTGAGCTCCGAGATGCCTCCACAAAAGTCTGTAGGTGCTGAGGAAGCTGGTGGAAGTGCTCACCGAGCTACTTTCCATCATTTAGCAGCAGTCCTGGTTAAACGGGCAGGTTCCAGTTGACTGGAGGTTCACAAATATATGATACCCATCTAAAGGAATGTCCAGAAGGAGGATGTGGGGATCTACAGGCCTGTCAATCTGACCTTGGTGCCAGGGTAGGTCATGGAGCTAGTAGATCACCTTGAGTGCAATCATGTGGGGCACATACAGGACAACCAGGCCATCAGGCCCAGGCAGCCCATAGGTTTATGAAAGCCAGGTCCTGCTTGACTAACCTGATCTCCTGTGACAAGGTGACCCACTTAGTGGATGAGGGAAAGGCTGTGGATGTGTCTACCTGGGCTTGAGTAAAGCTTTTGACATTGTTTCCCACAGCATCCTCCTGGAGAAACTGTCTGCTTGTGGCTGGGATGGGTGGATGCTTCGCTGTGTAAAAAAACTACAACAGGGTGCCCAGGGCAGTGCTGGAGTCCCCATGATCCCCACAGGGGTTTAAAAGCCATGGAGATGTGGTGCTGAGGGACATGGTTCTGTGGTGCTCTGGCAGTGCTGGGTTACTGGTTGGACTTGATGCTCTTAAAGGTCTCTTCTGACCAAAATGATTCTCTGAAGTGCCCTGTTGGAATTGTTTATTGTCAGAAGCTTATAATGTGTTCACAGTCATCCTCTTGCTCCCTACCAAGAAAGAGGTGGGTAACTAGGAGTGACTCCTGCTGGCCACTCATCCTCAGCATCCTCTACTTAACCTCTTTGAAAATTTACTTGAGGAAAAGCTGCTAAAAAGATATTTGTTTTGCACTGGATTAAAATTGTAGACAAATATTTAATAACTCGGTATTTTTTCATTAAGACTTTGCCCTGAAAACTGTTTTTTCTTAATAGAATGGCTTGGGTTGGAGGGGACCTTAAAGATCATCTGCCATGGGAAGGGACACCTCCCACTAGATGAACGGTCCTGTTGAACACCAGCTGGATGGTGACTGGACCAGGCATCACTTGACACTTTGCTGTTTGACTTGGAAGCTTTTTGAGACAGGTCCTCGTGAGGTGTCTGCATTTGTGACCTCCATCCACCTGCTCTTCTCTTGACTCAGTGTGGTAAACTCTTCAGTTTTCATTTGGATGTCTCCAGTTTATTGTAATGGAGCTGCTAATAAACCTTTGAAATTTATGTTTCTCCCCCATTTTTTTTTTTTTCCCTTTAAAAACCACATTCCTGGAGTGGTTTTGGTAACAGATTTTTGTGCTGTGCACGGGGTGGTTTGATCTCTCTGTACTTTCTCCAGCTGATCGAGACTCTGGCTGTGTACATGTGGACGAGAAGCCGAGGTGTAAGAGTCCTGTAAGAGATGTTATGCTTGGACTTGATGATCTAGAATCTCAATTCTACCCAGAAGGATTCTACTATTCCAAGAGTCATAGAATCGTAGAAGAGTTTAGGCTGCAAGAGACCTTTAAGATCATTAAGTCCAACCTTACAACCCAGCATGGTAGGGGTTGGAAGGGACCTCTGGAGATCATCTGGTGAACTCCAGCAGGGTCACCCAGAGCAGGGGCCCAGCAGCGCAGGGTTCAGCCGGGGTGGGAATCTCTCCAGAGAAGGAGACTCCACAGCCTCTCTGGGCAGCCTGGCACAGGCTCCCACACCCTCACACCAAAGAACTTGCTCCTCCTGCTCACAGGGAATCTCCTGGCTTCCAGTTGGTGCCCCTTGGTGCCCCTTGTCCTGTGGCTGGGCACCCCTGAGCAGAGTCTGTCCCCATCCTCTTGCCCCCCGGGGCCCTTTATCTCTTGCTCAGCATTGCTCAGCTCCCCTCTCAGGCTGCTCTTCTCCAGCTGCACAGCCCCAGGGCTCTCAGCTTTTCCTGGCACAGAGATGCTCCAGCCCCTCAGCATCTTCCCAGCCTCTGCTGGCCTCTCTCCAGTAGCTCCTGGTCTCTCTTGAACTGGAGGGCCCAGAAGTGGATGCTTCCTCTTTGTAGGCACAGCACAACCTGGGTGACTCTTGCTGTTTCAAGAGTCTTACGAACCTCAACAATTAACACCGAGATCCCCACTCAGAACTGGGTGTGGATGGATGGGGAGTGGTCTGGTACCTTTTTGAGCTAAGCCTGGTGGCCTTTGTGGCTTTTCTTTTGGCTCTTTGATTGTTCAGCCCTGGCCTTCATCAGAAGCTGTAGCAGAGGGCAAAGGAGCTTTCCCCTGCCTCTGGCAAATTTTGGGGAGGTTTTAAGAAACAGTTCCAGAAAAGGCTCCTGGCTCCCGTCAACCTTTCACGGTGCTACCGTGTGCAGGTGGAACTGCTCCGCTTGCGTTCCATCTGCTTTTCCACTTGTATGCTGCTTGACACCCATCCTACGCCAGCTTTCCTCTTTGTTTGCCTATTACAACATAAACAGAGCCTTTCTTCTGGGAGTTATCTTCTGCTCTGGGGTTTTGGTTTAGCTCCCAATAGCTCGTTGGGAAGCCGTTCTTCTTTGGCGTCAGGCGTTGGTGGTTCCAGTCAACCACAGAAACACTTTCCAGGCAGGGTAAACGCTGAGTGTTTGGGGTGTGCTGGGGATTGTCAACGTTTCCAGCACCTGGGTCCTTGGGTGTTTCTGGTGACTGAAGCTTTGGACATCTCAATTGGTGTCACTTTGAGTGGCTGTGACATTCTTCTCTTGGAGAACGTTACCAAGAAGTTTTAGAAGGGCCCAAATTACGTAAAAGGAGGGGCATCTACAGTGGACAAAAAAAATAAAAAAGAAAAGCTTTAACGGGGTGAGCAGGTTTGAAGTTGTGTGAGATGGGCTCTGTGAACCCCAGCTGATGTGGCACGTTAACTGGAACCATATCAGTTCTTCAAATAACTTGATATCCCTCCTGTTGGCTTCTCCACTGTCGGACAATATGATCCCTTCTGTTGGCCAATGCCTCTGTGAATGTACATGTCCTCTGGTTTTTTTGTTGGTTTTTTTTCCTTCAGTATTGGTTTTTCTTCTTTTCGACCTAACTCTGGTTAGCTTTTTGATAGCCTTTTTTCGCTGCTTCACCTACTTTCTTTCATTTATTCCTGGCCATGTTTAGACCAGAGGTTCAAAAGGTTGAAGCCAAGTTGGGTCAAGGCTCTTCTCCCAAGGAGCAAGTGCCAGGACAAGAAGAACCAGCCTCAAGTTGCCCCAGGAGAGGTTTAGGTTGGAGCTGAGGAAGAATTTCATCATGGAGAGACCTTAAAGATCATCTTGTTCCCACCCCCCTGCCACGGGCAGTGACACCTCCCACTAGACCAGGTTGCTCCAAGCCCCATCCAACCTGGTCTTCAACAGTTCCATGGATGGGGCATCCACAATGTCTCTGGACAACCTGTTCCGGTGTCATGATGCTCTGGAGGAACTCTGCTGCTGTTTTTTTTCATCTGTGTCTCTGAAACCTTGGCTTTTGGGGCTATTGAGACATATTTAACTGTTAGTAGGAATTCTGTGACAATCTGACCTGGGAGCCTTGAGGAGCATCCTGCTGCTGCTTCCCCCCATCGACCTCTCCCGAGAACTCACCAGAAGTCCACTGGCAGAGTTCAAGCAGTAGATTGGTTTTGGGTTTTTTTAATTCCTTGAAATATTTTCCTTCCGAAACACGAGTGTAGTGACGGAAGTGAGTGGTTGAAATACCAACCAACAGGTTTGTAGGGAAAGGGGAGCCCACGTCCTTCTGGGTCAGAGAAATCAAAGATTAATTGGATGTATTTACCAGTTGGAATCCTCTCTGACTGTCTCCTCCTCGTGCCGTCCCCATTAGCGACCCACGGCAGCGTTTTCAGTAACCTCATTTCACACAAAGCTGGCCCACGATGTTTCCTGGTTTACTTCAGAGTTGGCATTGCCTTCGACAGGTCTTGTGGCCTCGGAGGTTGAGTTTAACCCCGTAGTGCCCGACAGGATCACACCCCTGTGATATCAGAAGCACTTGGCACGAGCGGCAAGAAATCTGGTTTCGGACTCGCCAGCCCAAGATTGGACATGCAATTAAAAGCCTGTGAGCTTTGCTAGCTCTTGTAAACTCCTCCTGCAAGCGTGGCTGTTAAATGTCCAGGTTTATTAGTCCCCTTGACGTGCTTGCTTTTTTTTTTTTTTAAATGGGGCCCTTGGCCCTGTTAAACCTGACTCTTAAAAAAACCATAATAATTTCGTGTGTCAGATGTTATTGGAGCGTCTTTACAACGCGGTGCTGTTGGTGCAGCTGCGGCTTTGGTCGCTGGTGTTTGCAGCTACTGCAAGTTGGGTCTGGGGGGGGCTGAGATGCTGAGGAACCTGGAGCATCTCTGTGCCAGGAAAAGCTGAGAGCCCTGGGGCTGTGCAGCTGGAGAAGAGCAGCCTGAGAGGGGAGCTGAGCAATGCTGAGCAAGAGATAAAGGGCCCCGGGGGGCGAGAGGATGGGGACAGACTCTGCTCAGGGGTGCCCAGGGACAGGACAAGGGGCACCAAGGGGCACCAACTGGAAGCCAGGAGGTTCCATCTGAGCAGGAGGAGCAAGTTCTTTGGTGTGAGGGTGTGGGAGCCTGTGCCAGGCTGCCCAGAGAGGCTGTGGAGTCTCCTTGTCTGGAGAGATTCCCACCCCGGCTGGACCCTGCGCTTCTGGGCCCCTGCTCTGGGTGCCCCTGCTGGATGGAGCAGGGGGGGACACCAGATCAGCTCCAGAGGGCCCTTCCAACCTGTACCGTTCTATGCGATTCTGTGAAATGCAGAGGGTTGAAGCAGCCTTGAACCCTGCACTGATCTCTTTTCAGACATCTCATATCCTGGACCAGAACCAAACCACCCCTTCACGATGCTGCATTCCCATTTCTTGCAGTGAAACTTGAACTAAGCTGATCTTCAGAGAACATCAGATCATTTGGGTTGGAAGGGACACCCAGGAAAGTGTCTTAGTCTGCCCTCCTGCTCAAAACAGGTCAGACTTTTAGGACAGGTCTGATGTATTTAATTGTTTATTTTATTTAGAGTTTTATCTTGAAAACTTTAAAAGGTGGAGCCCGTCTGGTGACATTTCCAAGGGTTCTATCCTGTAGCTACTTCATCTGGCTCGGAGTCCCCAGTGAAAGGATGCTCAGATTTTTGTTACCCTTGTATTGAGTATTTCCACTGGTTTTGATGTTTTCTTTGGGGACTGCAACTGGCTTTGTGCTGTTGCCCTTTTGGCAAGGAGATGGCCCTTGCAGCCCCTCAGCTGAGTAGCTTCTAGGTTCTTGGGGAACATTGGAATGGAGCTGCAGGTGACTCCCTGTTGTGCTGCACATGGGAACCTTATTCGGGACAGACGCCCTGCTCTGTGCTGCTGGGGTGAAGCTTCTGTGAAGCACCAGGACCTGCCTTCTCCTCTGCAGGCTGAACCCCCCCAGCTCTCCCAGCCTGGCTACCAGCAGAGGGGTTCCAGCCCTCCCAGCATTGCTGGGGCTCCTCTGGCCCCGCTCCACCAGGTCCCTGTCTCTGCTGTGCTGAGCACTCCCGAGCTGCCCCAGCACTGCAGGGGGGTCTCTCTCTCTGCCCAGAGCCCTGGGAGCAGAGGGGCAGGATCCCCCCCTCCCCTGCTGCCCAGGCTCTGGGGGTGCAGCCCAGGGTGCCAGTGCCTGCTGGGTGCCAGCGCACGGGGCCGGCTCAGCTCCAGCTGCTCCCCCAGCACCACCAAGTGTGAAGGACTCAACGTGAGACACTTTGGGCATTTGCTCAGTGACAAGGGTAGAAGTCACACTTGTCCATCCCATGAGGTTTGTGTGCTGGGCCTCAGATGGGGAGATCCTCACATGATATCACCGTCCTGGAATGCAAACTCCTCCGATCCAGCGGGACTTGGATCAGCTCTGCCGTGAGCACAAACAATAAAAACCAGTCTCCCGCAGAGGGATGATGGTATTTATTGGGGCTGCACGTGCCCCAGGTCTGGCTCTTGCTCTCCTGTTTTATAGAAACCTCTGAAACGTGAGAATCCTACCAGGTTTCCCCAGGCATTTGGGCTTCATTCTCAAAATTTTCTCGTGGGACTGTGGCCAAGGACTGCCCACCAGGCAGGAGACAATCTCCGAAGCAGCATCTTTTATTCCATGAAGCCCAACTAGCTGCTTTCTGCATCATCTTCTGCTGCCGTCTTCATATTGCACCCCACCTGACAGTGCCCTACAAAGATCTGCCCTGTCCTTAGAATCTCTTTAAGGTATAATTTTTATGCTTTGCTTTTTTTTCTTATATATATAAAAAAAAATCCAGGCTGGACCAAGTTGCTGTTGCAGCCCACTCAGGTTTTATTTCTTGGTCTCACTTTTAAGAGCCTGGTGGCTCCTGGCAAACAGTCCTTATGGGGCTTTAAGAGCTAAGCCATGACCCCCCCATTTGTTTCATGTACACTACATGGGCTTTTTTTTTCCAGAATTACAAATTTTGTATGTCACATCCTCTCCTCTTCCCCCACCAGTCGCAAAAGCCGCTCGTGTGATGTGTTGGTTTTTTGTTTTATGGTTTGTTTTTCTTAAATACCAATAATTTCACCTTCTGTACTGAACGTCAGCCAGGCTGGGGAGGAGAAAAAGGAGCTTTTTCTGCCTTATGAACCCCCCATGAAGGGTTGTTGCTGGTCGAAACGTTGACAGACCTTATTGCTCCGTGGTCTGTGTGGTGTCCCTGGAAGGAAACGTCAGTAGTCAGTGTGAGGGGTGGGACAGTTTGTGTACCGCTGAGCCTCGCTGCCTTCATCACAAACAAGCAGCTCTTTGGGTATGTTCAGTTGTTTTTCTTTTGTTATTTATTTCGTAGAATCACAGAATGGCAGGGGTTGGTAGGGTCCTCTGGAGATCATTGAGTCCAACCCCCCCTGCCAGAGCAGGATCACCCAGGGCAGATCACACAGGAACAGATCCAGGTGGGGTTGGAATCTCTCCAGAGAAGGAGACTCCACAGCCTCTCTGGGCAGCCTGGGCCAGGCTCTGACACCCTCACAACAAAGAACTTTCTCCTCCTGGGTTCCAGTTTGCAACAATCGCCTCTCATCCTATCCCAGGGCACCACTGAGAAGAGCCTGGCCCCTTCTACTTGACCCCCACCCTGCAGATATTTGTCAACAGTCACAAGATCCCCTCTCAGGCTGCTCTTCTCCAGGCCAAACAGCCCCAGGGCTCTCAGCCTTTCCCCAGCACAGAGATGTTCCTGTCCCTACAGCATCCTCACAGCCTCCACTGGACTCTCTCCAGTATTTCCCTGTCCCTCTTGAACTGGGGAGCCCAGCACTGGACACAACACTCCAGATGTGCTCTCACTAGTGCAGAGTAGAGGGGCAGGAGAACCTCCCTTGACCTGCTGCCCACACTCTTCTTCATGCCCCCCAGGAGACCACTGGGGTGTATTTCTTTAAAATATTTATGTATTAATTGGCCTTTTCCTCAAGCGTTTATTTGCCGTTCTCCCTTTTAAGCCATATTCTTGTCATTTGCTGCTTCCTGCACCCAATGATTTCTGATGGACTTAAGAATTATTATTATTAGCAATAATAATAGTAATAGTAGTAAAAATACCCTGTGCAGATGAAGCTGCTGACCCTTCACGGTGCCATCGGGATGCGTAGGCTCAACATAACACTGGTGGAACCTGAACACCTTAGAGCTGCAGAGTGGGCTGTAGATGAGCAATGCTCTGGAAGGAGTGGTTTTTAGGGGGAGAGGGGGGTGAGAAGGAACAAGCTTTGCAGGCTCTGAGGAGACCAGCTATTTTTGAAGCCTTAGAAACACGCTCTGGTGCTGCCTGGCCTTACAAAGCCCTACGGTAGCGTGCAGGTCACTGGTTCTCTGGCTATAACCTTCTAACACCTCCATGGGCAGGTAGAGGGCACGTGCCATGATGGAGCCACCAGTAACAGCGCGTCAGTCCCAGATTTGCCCTTTGAATTGGAGGCTTCTTGATCACCTCCTACAAGTGGTGGTGTAATTTCATGGTCCTGGCTGCTTCTGTTTCATTTCTGAGTGACCGGTGACTGAAGGTGACTTGTTAACCTGCTCCTCAGAGCCTCAGAAGTGAGGCCCCGTGGCTTATTGGTTTCTTATGACCACCACCACTCCTCTTATTTATTTATCTGTCCTTCTACAGCCAAGGGAAATTTTCTTTCGGAACAGAGGACGTTTTAGGCGGTGTTCCTTTTGTCCTTTCTCCTTTGCTGCCACCCACGTGAGGCAAGTCTTTGAGGGACGCATCAGCATGCTTTGGGGTGTGGGTGCTGAGGCTACGTTGACCTGTTGAGTTGCTCACATGCTGTTTGGGGTCTTTTTTATTTTTATTTACTAACCTTATGCAATATTTAGGCTTTGATCATATTCTTCTGCTGGGAAACTAACGATATACTGCTGATAGTGACCTCATACCTTCTTGCCTTGGTCATTCATTTACTGGATGCTGTATTATCATACTGGTTTGGGTTGGAAGGCACCTGAAAGATCATCTAATTCCAACCCCCTGCCACAGTCAGGGACACCTCCCACTAGACCAGGTTGCTCCAAGCTCCATCCAACCCGACCTGGTATGTTCCCAGGGATGGAACATCCCCAACTTCTCTGGGCAACCTGTTCCAGTATCTCACCATCCTTAGAGTGACGAATTTCTTCCTTATACTTGAGTCCTTAGACTCGGTCTGAGTGCTATAAGTTTTGCAGGTTCCAGGGAACTTCCATTCCACCTAATAAAAGAGATAATAGAAGCAATTATCTTTAACTGTTGGCCACTTTATGGTGGCACAGAATTGGGGGGATGTTTGTAACTCCTTTCCCATCTTGGTATTGGATTGGATCGTAAAATCCTTTTGAGCTAAAGAAATACCTTTTTTAATGATTTTTCTTTTGTCTGGTTTATGTCAATCAAAAGCATAGAGACGCTCTGGGCTGGTGTCTCAGGGTTCCTCTACCCACTGAGGAGTCACCTCACATTCTTAATGCTCCTAGTCAAGAAGCTCGGGACTTCCATCAGTCCCAATAACCCTGTAAAGCTTTGGGTTTTTGCATTCTAAGAATCACCAGCCTGAAATCTTCTCCTTAAGCGATTCCACATCAACAACTCTGGGCCATACACAGAAATACAGGAGTTATCAAAGCTGGAGCAGAGCGAGCCCATCTGAGCTTGTGGTCTTGGTTTTCATGATGGGGTTTGAGGCTGCTCTCACAGGAGGTGCTTTGACCTTTTTTCTGTGCTGAAAAAGAGTGATTTGTTAGATATTAGGAACAATTCGTTCCCCTTGAGGGTTGTCCAGGGCTGTCCCAGGCTGCCCAGGGCAGGGGTGGAGTCCCCGTGATCCCTGGAGGGGTTTGAAAGCCGTGGTGCTGAGGGACATGGGTCAGTGGTGCCCTGGCAGTGCTGGGTTAGCACTTGGACTCGATGACCCTAAAGATCTTTTCCAATCTAAACGATGTGATGTTTCCATGATGCTTGAGTTTTGCCCAAAACCCAGCAAAGCAAGCAGACATCATTCCCACCACAGGTGAGGACATGCTGCTCGAGGACCTCAGAGTCTATGCAGAGTACGAAAGAGGATCCAGTGAGAGAGCTGCTGTCAATGTACGTGGGGTGGGTTTTTCTTTAGAGTGCTGTTTCGATCTGCTCGTCATACCCAATTCTTCAACCTTCCAGAGCCAGTTCCATGCAGGTAGCCAGATGCCGACTGCTCTTGACTCCTGATCCCATCAAGCCTTAATGGAACAGCTGGAAACAATTGCAAGGAAGCCCATGTCCTTTTGTTTAACCAGACAAAGCCTATTGTGTGCTGGAGCAGGACATTGAGCGATGGGTTCTGCTCCACTCTACCGAGGGGCGAAGGGCTGAGCTTTTCATTTGAAAAATGACTTTCCCGGACAAAAGAAGAAACCATCGGAGAAAAAACGTGATGTACGAGCTGGAACTGCTCGCTGGTATGCAGGGGATGTCTCGCTGACGTCTGGGTCTAGCAGGGAGGACTTGGGTAGGTGGTGAGAGAGCTTTTTCTCTAAAGAAAGGACCTCGTAGTGTTGGAAGTGGCCTTGTAGTGCCATTGAAAGGTCCACTCTGGGTTCACAGAATCCCGAGGATCCGTTTCTGAAGGATCAGAGTGAGTTGTAACAGGCTACAAAATTAGCAGCGTGTTTCTCTCCCCTCTGAGGCAGGGAGCAGAGCAAATGCCAATCCCAGAAGCTTTCAAGTTTTGGAACTCCTTATTGGAAAAAAAAAAAAAAAAAAAAAAAAAAATTAAGAAGGGGAAAAAACAATAAGCATCCCTGTATCTCTGCCCTTTGCTTGTCCTCTGCCCGCTTGCCCAAAGCTGCTTGGCTTGCAGGGGCATCGTGCTCATCCTGTTTAACCCTTCCCCACCTCTGCAGGGTTCACCTCTTCCTGCCTTTTAGCTCTTTTTACCATGAGTCGTGGAATCATAGAATCATTTAAGGTGGAAAAGACCTTTAAGATCAAGTCCAACTGTTGCCCCAGCACTGCCAAGGGCAGCACTAACCCATGTGCCTCAGCACCACATCTCCATGGCTTTCCAACCCCTCCAGGGGTGGAGAGGTCCTTTCTAAATTAACCTTGTATTCCAGACCTACGTACGGGTGTGGAGAGAGGATCACAAAGATGTATGACATCTTCTTGGGTCGCTTGGTGGGAGCCACTTTCCACCTGGAAGCTGGGCAGCTCCGTTACCAGGATGCTATTTCCCAGTGGTGGGTTTTGGCTGGGGCATAACACCGTGTGGGCACGACTGATGTTCTTCTGGAGTGGGCAGAGTGACTATGAGCTTCTGGAGCCACCCGTGTAACCTCCTTCTGAGGTTTTCTTGCAGCCCTGAGTTGCCAGTTTTGGGGCATGTAGACTGTGAGGTTTTGTGGGGCGTTGTGTTTGATGACCTAAGAAAATACGTTTTGCTCTTCCCTTGGCAATGGGAATTCGATAGTCCGGGGGCTTGATGGTTGTCACAACTTGAATGGTTTGTGTGTCCAAAGAAGGGCAACGCAGATGGTGAGTGGCCTAGAGCACATGTCTTACAAGGAGGGGCTGAGGGACCTGGGCTTGTTGAACCTGGAGAAAAGGAGGCTCAGGGGAGACCTTCTGGCTCTGACAGCTCCTGACAGGAGGTTGGAGACAGATGGGGTTGTTTTTTTCCCTCAAGGAGAGGAGGGACCATCCTCCAGTTGCCCCAGCGGAGGTTTAAGCTGGACCTGAGGAACAATTCGTTCCCCTTGAGGGTTGTCCAGGGCTGTCCCACGCTGCCCAGGGCAGTGGTGGAGTCCCCGTGACCCCTGGAGGGGTTTGAAAGCCGTGGAGCTGTGGTGCTGAGGGCCATGAGTCAGTGGTGCCCTGGCAGTGCTGGGAGAATGGTTGGACTTGATGACCTTAAAGGTCTTTTCCAACTCTGAGTCTCAATGCGCTGTGAAAAATACAATTTCACCAGAAAATTTTCCTGTGCAGTGAGCTCTAACTGCAGGAGAACGGTCTGGAAGGAAAGTGCTGTTGGCAGTTAGCTGTGGAAGGGGTCACAGATGGGCAGGGCACGGGGCTGCCACCGCCTATTATTAATTTGATTATTAATTTGCTGTGTGCACGCTCTGGTTTCTGAAGGACAGAGTTACACTTCCAGCGTTTTTACTCTCTTGCTCTTGACTTTACTAGTCCCAGGGTTTGACAGGCTGATCTGAGGCTCTAGCTGTTGGAAACCACTTCAATGGGTCCTGTGAGCTATAAAGATTAGCTGAGCAGGGGCCCGAGGAACTCTCAAAGTTGGGCAATCAATCCCTTATGTACCGTTTGACTGGAGACGGAGGGGTAAAGCCTTTCCCTCACTGACTTCTCAGACCAAACCAAACTGGTAGTTTTGTTGGTCTTGTTTTGTTTTTTTTTTTTTTTCCTTTTAAACCATTTTTTAAATCATTGATGCTTTTAAGTGAAAAGCTTAAAAAAAGGGTCTGGGAATGAAAAGCCTGGAGATGTGAAGTTGGAAGCAAACGTGGATTATGAAGTATCTGCACCAGTATGGCCAACAGGACCAGGGCAGGGATTGTACCCCTGGACTGGGCACTGTGGAGGCCACCCCTGAAATCCTGGGGACAGGTTTGGGCCCCTCACTCCCAGCAGGACATTGAGGGGCTGGAGCGTGGCCAGAGAAGGGCAGCGGAGCTGGGGAAGGGGCTGGAGCACAAGGGTGGTGAGGAGCAGCTGAGGGACCTGGGCTTGTTGAGCCTGGAGCAAAGGAGGCTGAGGGGAGACCTCCTGGCTCTCACAGCTCCCTCCTGACAGGAGGTTGGAGCCAGGTGGGGTTGGGCTCTGCTCCGAAGGAAGAAGCGACAGGACAAGAGGAACTGTCCTCAAATTGCCCCAGGGGAGGTTTAGGTTGGAGCTGAGGAACAATTTCTTCCCCTTGAGGGTTGTCCAGGGCTGTCCCAGGCTGCCCAGGGCAGTGGTGGAGTCCCCGTGACCCCTGGAGGGGTTTGAAAGCCGTGGAGCTGTGGTGCTGAGGGACAGGGGTCAGTGGTGCCCGGGCAGTGCTGGGGGAATGGTTGGATCCGATGATCTGAAAAGTCTCTTCCAACCAAAACAATTGTGTTACTCGGTGTGCTTTGCATTCGAGGCACGATGTACCTGATCAACTTACCAGCATTGGTTGTAGCTCTGGGTTTTACACCCATCTGATGGTCGTTTTTTATCGTGGTTTCTTTGCCCATCCTTCTCTTGCTGAGACACCAACTCGCTTCTCCCTTGCTTTCCCAGACCTGTCAAGGTGCCTTGCTTCCAACCTTGACTCCCACCGATTTGGATATTGCAAAACGAGGGAGCAGCCACTGCAGATGGGGCCGGAGGTCTCATAACTGCAGCTTCCACCAGTCATGAGCTTCTCATTAAGATAAGCTGCAGGAACTGTTTGCTCTTTGTATTACAATAATTCATCCTACCGGCCAACTCGTTTGGGGACAGCATGGGGTGCTGAGGGGAGGTCTCACTGGCTGCTCAGCACTTGCTGTTTATGAGCAAGGAAAGTGTGGAAATGAGGAAAGCACGAAAGCCAGGAGAGCATCTGCTGGGGCAAGTGGTCTTCTGCGGAGTGCAGGATAGGGATTTGGGGCTTTTGTGCCTCTGGAGTCACCTGCGTCGCCGTTGAATGTGATTTGGCTGCATTGAGATTCCTGGAACGCTTAATGAAAAGCAATTCATGGTGATGGGTACCCAAGGAGAGCTCTAGAGCTGAAGGAAAAGGCTACAGAAGAAGTTTGTGTTGAGATGCTGAAGGGCATCTGCAGAAGGAACCGTATCTGCTGATGGAACCGCATCTGCTGAAGGAACCTGTGGGCAGAGACCTCTGTGGTTACGCTGCTGTGGAGACACCAAACCCCATGAGCTGTGGGTCTAAAATCCTCCAGGAACAGTCTCCCCAGCTCCAATCGTCACCAAGTTCCTCTCATTTCTTCCCATCCCAGTTAATTCCATTAGAGACTGGCGCTTCACGTCTCAAGCAGGTGGTTGAACATCCCTCCCAGGTTCCCCTTGCTGGTGCGTGGCTCGGGTCTCTCCTCTGCCATCTCTGCTGTCACTCATCCTTTCCAGGATTTGGGGAAGCCAACCGTTTTTTTTCTCATTTTGGTGGAAAAAAAACCCAAACAGCTCGATAGGATCTTTTTTTTTAATAAAATAAGTCTGAAATTGGGGTTACCAATCAGGAGGGGACAGCCTTTTGTAGTGCCTGGGTTGTCTGTTCCAGGAGCTCCAGCAGACGCGTGTTTACGTTAGTGTGTTAATTTCTTATATTTGAGGAGTTCTGATCCATGGAAAAACAAACTAACGAAAGGTTTGGTTTTTTGGTTTTGTTATTATTTTTTTTTCCTCCGTAAATTGGAAACATTCACTTTGGGGATCAAAAAAATAAAGAAAATTAAAAAAAAAATAGAAATAAAAATTTGCGAAGTCAAAGGCAAAACGATGGCATTTATTATCTTGACTTTCCATGACGAGTTAATTTGGACTGCGTGTGGGCGGCTGAAATAATCCTTCTGTTTCCGAAACCTTCCCGAGGAATTCTTTCCGCGGCAAGTTGAAATGGTCAAGTGAAATCCTCTCCCGCTGCCGGGCGCCGGGTCGGCTGCGAGGGTGGCGGATCAGAAACGTTTATTGTAGGGATTTTGTTCCTTTCCAGAGTGTTAATTCCTCGTCAGAACTACTCAGCTGCTCCAGCTTCCAACTCCACCCCGGGGAGGGAGGGAGGGAGGAGACCTGTGCTGGGGTTGAGGATTCTGCTTAATGTCAAAGTCTTTGCTGGGTGGAGAGCTTCTTCTCTGCTGGTGTTGGTGGAAGAGGCACCTGGAGAAATCTGCAGGGGTGGCCTCCTGCCAACCCGGGCAATTCAAGTTTTGGGCTGTCTGCGCCCAAAATTACTTGCATTTCGTAAGGTAGAATCATAGAGTGGTTTGGGTTGGAAGGGACCTTACATGGGCATCCAGTCCAACCCCCCTGCAGGGAGCAGGGCCATCTGCAGCTAGAGCAGGGTGCTCAGAGCCCCGGGCAACCTCCCCTGCAATGGTGCCAGGGATGAGGCATTGACCACCTCTCTGGGCAGCCTGGCACAGCCTCTTACCACCCTCAGCACCAACAATTTCCTCCTTCTCTCTAGTCTAAGTCTCCCACTTTTAGTTTAAACCCATCAACCCATGTCCTATCCCAACAGGCCCCTCCTCAGAAGATTGTCTCCATCATTTTCCAAACTCCTATCTTGTTAATTTGTTTTAACTTTTTATGCCAAAGCGTTTTAGAGCCCAAATGAAGCATCAGGTTCTGCTTTTGTCTTTGCCAAAACTGTGGTCCGCTCTGGAGCGGATCAGGAGGTAGCAGCACAGCCCGCAGCTACAACGTGGTTAGGAGGCACAGTCCTTGTGCTTTCTTAGAGTCACAGACGGGTTTGGGTCAGAAGGATCTTTAAATGATAGCATCATAGACAGGTATGGGTTGGAAGGAGCTTTAAATGGTAGCATCATAGATAGGTTTGGGTCGGAAGGAACTTTAAATGGTAGCATCATAGACAGGTTTGGGTTGGAAGGAGCTTTAGATGGTAGCATCATAGACAGGTTTGGGTTGGAAGGAGCTTTAAATGGTAGCATCATAGACAGGTTTGGGTTGGAAGGAGCTTTAAATGGTAGCATCATAGACAGGTTTGGGTCGGAAGGGACCTTTCAAGGTCATCTAGTCCAACCGATTGGAGAGACTTTAAAAACCTTTCCTCTCAGAGCCAAGGTTTGGAGACTGGCAAGAGGTGAAGAAGCAACACCTCCACTCTGAGCTATCAAGGCGAGGTCGTGATGGTTGCAACCAGGCTTGGAAGCTGGAGAACGGCACCCACTGGCCACCCAGGCACTGTCCCCGATAGCACGATCCCCGGGGAGCAGGGGTGGGGGAATCTTGCAACGTGCTGCAGCTCGCTTCAGAGGCAGCTCCGAGCTGTTTAATTTCTTTTCATGCCTTAATTTAAGGGCTGGGGAGGGGGGTGGTGGTGGTGGTGGTGGGATGGGCGGGCAGATGACATCCTCGATTTGGCTTTTCCTTCTGACTAAAACAATAGAGCCCGGGAAGGCTCCTCTGCCTCGCGCGCGGTCCTTTTGAAAGCCGAGGCTTTTTGAAGGAGGGTCGAGTGTTGCGAATACCTTGGGCTCAGTGGCATATGCAGAACAAATGTGAATCAAACGCGAGAATAATCCCTCCAAGAATGTTATCGATTGATGTGGGAGCGCAGTACTACGCTGTTTACAATGGGGGCTTGAAGTGGGATTTGGGGTTTGCTGGGAAGTTGACAGCTTGCGGTCCCGAGCGAAATTTCTGCCTTTTTGTGGGATGAAAGAAGAAAAGCCGTGTTCCTTGAAATGGTTATTTAGGAATGATTTGATAGTTTGTTCCCGTTCCAGGCTGGAGGGGAGAGGCTGCCAGGGCTGCGGTTCCTGCGATGGTGAAATTTTGGATGTGAAGAAAAAAAAAAAAAAAAAAAAAAATAGAGAAAAAAAAAAGGGAGGAGAAAAAGAAAAATCACAGAAGTCTGTTTGCATTAGAGTAACAAGATAAAGAACCTCGCGGGGGCTGGCGGGGTGACTCAAATGAAATGCAGTTGTGAACAGATTTCT
>JANVCC010000035.1:42526431-42542592 GCA_025345505.1 Todiramphus chloris collaris
CAACCGATTTGGCTCGTAATTGTTTTCAGCTTGGTGAAACGGGCCCTTTTCAAAGGCTCGTGTGTGTGCTGTTGGCGATGCTATTTTATTCCCAGTTTAAATAATTACATATTTCTTTTTTTTTTGGGGTGTATGTGAAAATGAGATCAAGTCACGGTGTCAGCTTGGCCATCAAAAATTGGGACAAAACACCGCTTCTGGTTAAAAAAAACCCCTCATTCCAACTGGGCACTAGCACAGGAGGTGCTGGTTTAGGGGTTTATTGGCGTTGGGCAGATGATGCTTCTGCAGTGAAGGGGCATCATTAAGGGGTTGGACTCGATGATCTCCAGAGGTCCCTTCCAACCCCTGTCGTTCTATGGTCATCTCCAGCCCTTGGATGTCTGAACGACCTCAGCTCCTGCTGAACTTCCCGCGTGGTGTGTTGTACCTCAAAGGTTAGTGCCGTGATAGCTTGGGAGTGATTAAAAGAGATAAATGCTGCTTCCCCCTCGGCTTCGGAAGCGCCGTGGTCCATGTGTGTGGTTTTCCAGGTGAGACAGGAGAAGGCGGTGTTGACTTATGTGTTGTGGACAAAGCCTGGGGAGGAGGAGCTGCCTGTAGTGGGAAGGTGGAAATTTCCTGTGAATGAACTAGAAAAGTGGAGGAAAGCCCAAGTTGCTGTGAAAGATCAAGGTGATGTAACTTCAGGCTGGTCCAAGGCCAGTTAGGGTCACCTTGGAGACCTTTCGTGGAACCTTCGCAGCAACAGGGAAACCAAACTGGGATGGTGTTTGTGGTGGAGCAAACAGGAGAAGGCTGCAATGGTGGAGGTAGGGCATGGAAAACCATACAGGAGAACCAGCATGCAACAGCCACCCGTGGAAGAAGAACCTGAAGCTTTCTTCCACCAGCACAGCTCCAATGAGGTGTCCTGCACCGGGACCCGGGGAGATGTCCTGCACCGGGACCCGGGGAGATGTCCTGCACCTGGCCAGCATCTCTCCAGATGTGTTCCCGACAGATAACTCCTTGGCTGGATCAAGCGTGCACTGTTGGGGGTGAGTTTGAAGGCTCTGGTGGGAGGAACTTCCCCAGATTACCCCCCATCTGACCTTTTCCTTGAGCTGGATGGAAATGATCAGCGCCGCGAACGTAAACGATCAGAAGTTGGGCTCCATCTGCAGCTGGTTAATTAACCGTTCACACAATATGTTGTTAGGGGTCATCTGGTTCCAGTTTCACCATGAACAGAAGTAAATGTTGAGAACATACTTTTCTACATCCAGTTTCACTTGTTGTGGATACTTGAAATACTTTGCAACCCACATCTTTTGGTTCTTGAGGAGGGCTTTTGGCTGAAGAGCCCTGCGACCATTTCAGAGTCTTGGTATTTTTTTTTCCCCTGCCTTTTTTTTTTGCTTTAAAAAGTGCCCTGGAGGTTGCATTGTAGGGACTTTCCTTATGCAAAACATAAAAGTGCCGTTTCCTTTAAAATTATAACCATATTTTTCATTAAAATCAGTCAGAGTCCCAATAAACAATCGACTCCGAAACCTTTCCAAATGTTCGCTGCGGTGTCGGCTCTATTTTTAATTATTTTTTTATTTTATTTTATTTTCCTAAAAAAGCATTTTTTCTTTCTGGCTTCTAATTTAAAGAAGCTATCTAGTAAATCAGAGAGTTAAAAAAAATAAAACTACCTGTGTATATAGCTTTTTATTGCGAGATAATTAAAACCTACTGCACATTTGAATGTAAGGAAGACTTCTGCAGCGGCGTCCGATGAGTTCTGGCATTTGACTTATCGTGGGAACTTCTATTTCTTTTTTTTTTGTTGTTTTTTTTTCTTTGTCGTTACCAACTCTTCTCAAAGACTCTTCCAGGCTGCGTTTATACATTTGTTTTATATATGGAGAGAGGTTGGAGATGCTGTGAAGTAGCTGTGAGGCACCGAAATGCCGGTTCCGAGGCACTGAGGCACGGTTCCTACCCTGCATCAATCTTTGGTATTGCCATTTCTTAGGGATTATTTGGAGTTTTATTGTTCTCTCATTGCCTGGTACAAGATTTATTTGCCTTCATGAAAAGAAAAACAGCAGTTAAAGTACAAGAAACCCAAGTTCTGCACCCAAAGTTGTCCTGCCTGCTTTATAAAGACCGAGTAAAGAAGTCTTTGTAACGTATTTAGGGTTAAAGTGTTTTAATGCAAGCTGGAGGGTGAAGAGGATAAGATATTGTCCTCCTGGACAGGGCACTGGGGAGGCCACCCCTGAAATCCTGGGGTCAGTTTTGGGCCCCTCACTCCCAGCAGGACATTGAGGGGCTGGAGCGTGGCCAGAGAAGGGCAACGGAGCTGGGGAAGGGGCTGGAGCACAAGGGTGGGGAGGAGCAGCTGAGGGACCTGGGCTTGTTCAGCCTGGAGCAAAGGAGGCTGAGGGGAGACCTTCTGGTCTGGTTGGGCTGGTGCCCAACGTTGGTGTTTCATTGACATCTTCACTAGAGGAAATTCCTCTCTTACTTCCAGCCTCCAAAGGCAGGGACAGAGGGGACGGTGAATTTGCTGACGTAGTTTCCATGTCTCTCAAAGTCTGTTAACGCTTCTAGTGGTTGATCCAAGCTGTGGGTGCTGATGGGATAAATCCAAGTAATGGTTTTGCTTTTCGTCTCTTCCAGGGTCATTTCTGTTGTGGGGCTTGTTTGGAAGAGATATAAAATGTCTGGGGTTTATGTGGCCCTAGGACTTTCAGCTGAAGGGTGCAGCAGATGCTGTCAGTGCAGATAAGGATGTGGAATTTCTACCTGATGTTAAGATGGGTTTTGTGTTTCTTGAGGGACATGACTGACGAAGGAGGTTTCTTGGTCTTCTACAACATACTTCACCTCGTGTTTAGGTCTCTGCTGAAGAGTGATGGCTTTAATCTACTTACTAAGTGTCCATAGCTATCAACAAATACTTACTGCCCCGTGAATGGGTGAGAGGCCAGCAAAATCAATATGGTTTTCTGCTGAGGAGCAAACACCCTTTGCGAGTGGAAGTTTCTTGGGTGGGTTCAAACACACTGTGGATAACTTCCCATACCTCCTAACTCTCTGTCTTGCTGGTGGCCAGTAGTTCTGTAGGAATTTCTGTGGCCTTCCTCCCTCTTGAGCTAGGCAGAGGGTCTTCAGTGGTGAAGTGTCAGCTGTACCCATTGCCTGAGCCAGGTGAAGCTGCCTCTGGTTATGAGGGGTTGGAAGGAACTTCACCCTTGTTCTCTCTGTCAGAAAGACAACTGCTTTTCTTGGGTGGTGCTGCTGAGCAGCGTTATCTTCCTCTCGGCTCTGTAAGTTCTAGGCACTGGGAATTCTCCCTAGACCTCCCACAAGCATGGCTGGCTGTGTCGGAGCCACTGAAAACGCCTCTCTTGGTGGGTCCATTCAGAAGATGAATGGTTTTCTGAAGTTTGCGTGAGCAGTGGTTCCATAACTTCTTAGGCTCTGAACTGCCTTAACTTCTTTCCCTTTCATTTTATTGTTTTTCCTCTAAAGCCTTTACAGTGGGCGATCTTCAGAAAGCTAGGACTGAAGCCTCTGCTGAAAGCCCTACAGAAGAGCAGAGATCCATTTTGCTGAAAGGGCTTGGGAGGAACCTGAGGTGGCTTTTATGGGGAGATGGGTATCTCTTTTCAGCACATCTCCGTGACTTGTTGCCGAGTTCTTCATCGTGTTTTGATGAGGAGATTGAAACAATTCTGGGAGGACATCGTGATGCCTGAGTATCCGCTTCGCATTTTTGCTCTCGACTTCTGCAGAGGATAAGCATCCATCAAGAGAAGGCAAATTTGTCATTGTTTCATGAGAAAGGGCAGTAGCATTGTTAGAGCCCAACGGGAACCCTTTGGTGCTAAGAGCCTCCAGGGCTAAATGCAAATTTACACTGGCTTTTCAGACAGACATAGCCCAGAAGTCCCTTTTAAATCAGAAGCTCGAAAGATGGGTTTTATCTTTGGTAACTCTTTCCAGAAGACCTACAAAGCTGGTACGTGAGCCACGGCTTGTCCATATCTCTGGTTGACATCTGCAGTCCTTTGTTTTCTGTGGCTTTGTGGGGGAGCTGGAGAGTTGATCTTAAGATGTGAGTACTAGGATCCTGCATTTGGTGGGACCAGTCATTTTGACTGGCATTTGCCACCTTGAGGGAAAGAGAAGAGGGATGAAGAGCATTTTATGATGCTATTGAGCAAGCATATTGGTCCCAGATATGGTGGCTTCAGGATTGTGGGAAAATAGGCTGGCTTTATGGCAGAAGCAAATTGCAAGGGATTGCTTCATCGGTCATCCCATGAAGGGTTGGCTTGGGGCATGGGAATGGTTTTAGTCATGGACCAGATAGAATGGCCCCCCTCTGCATTCCTTCTCCTGCTTCAAGGTCTGTTCTTAATCCAGACCCACAGAACTTGTTTACCAAAGTCCGTCATGGCTTGTGTTCAACAGAATATTGGCTCAGAAGGCCAATGACATCCTAGGATGCATCAAGAGTGTGGCCAGCAGATCAAGAGAGGTGGTTCTCCCCCTTTACTCTGCTCTTATGAGACCCTCACCTTGAATACTGCGTCCAGTTCTGATGTCCCCACCATAAGAGGGGCATAGATCTGTTGGAACGAGTCCAGAGGAGGTCACGAAGATGATCCAGGGGCTGGAGCACCTCTGCTGGGAGGATGGGCTGAGGGAGCTGGGATTGTTCAGCCTGGAGAAGAGAAGACTCCAGGGAGACATTATAACTGCCTTTCCAATACCTGAAGGGATCCTACAGAAAGGCTGGAGAGGAATCTTCACAAGAGTGTCCAGCGATGGGATGACTGGAAATGGTTTTAAACTGAGGGAAAATAGGTTTAGATTGGATCTCAGGAAGAAGTTCTTGAGTACGAGGGTGGTGAGACTGTGGTGAGACTCTGGAATAGATTGACCAGAGGGTCTGTAGATGCCCCCTCCCTGGAGGTGTTCATGGCCAGGTTGGATGAGGCCTTGAGCAACCTGGTCTAGTTGAAAGGCGTCCCTGGGTGGTGGAGGTTGGATGAGATGATCTCTGAGGTCCCTTCCAGCCTAAGCCATTCTTTGATTCTATGTAGATGCTTCCCCTGTCAGAGTCTTAATATCCCATCAGACTTGTCTCCCTGTTTGCCCAGTTTAGGCAAATACCAGTGCTGAACTTTCCCGGTAAAGAGGATCAGGCCAACCTTGACCATGGTATCCTCCTAAACAAGGACTTTTCCAAATCTTCAGAAAACCGTCTTCTCCAGGACATAATATTCTAGTTACCCACTTGGAAATGAAGTTGACCATCTTTGTGTTGGGACTCCTGAAGTCTACAAGAAATCTGGGGAAGGGACATTTTACGAGGGCTTGTAGTGAGAGGATTCGGGGTGATGGCTTGAATCTGGAGGAGAGTGGATTTAGACTAGAAATTGGGAAGAAGTTCTTCAATCTGACAGTGGTGAGACACTGGAACAGGTTGCCCAGGCAAGTTGTTGATGTTGTGTTCCAGACCAGGTTGGATGGGGCTTGGAGCAACCTGGTCTAGCGAGAGGTGTCCCTGCCCATGGCAGGTGGATTGGAACTAGAGAATCTTCAAGGTCCCTTCCAACCCAAACCATTCTGATTCTGTGAAACAGAAAATGAGATTCGAATGCAGTCGTGGATCTGGTGCTGAAGTGACCTGGACGGCTTTAGGATGAAATTCTATTTAATATTTCTTCAGCAATTTCTACTGAAGTATCTCCTTCAGGTTTCAGCAGGAACACTATCAAGAGGTTTGGAGATGGGAGGATCTCTCTTTTCCACTTTAGCCATAGTGGGGGTTGGAAGGGGCCTCTGGAGATCACCGAGCCCAACCCCCCTGCCAGAGCAACTTTCCTTTTACTTGGAAAGGAGAAAGAAAAGGCAGCTTGGAATTTACTTAGAAGATGAGGAGGTTCCAGATCCTGGAAGATTATCTGATTATTTACAGCAGCAAATATTTGGGGCTGATCTGATGCGGGAGAGAGTAACAGTTCTTTTTAGGTGTGATTCTTCTTTTCATCCAACAAGGAACAAGGCAAGAAAGGTTTCTCTTTGGTGTTTATTGGGGATTGCCTGGAGTGCTGTCTCACATCCTTCTTCCACCTCAGCTGTCCCCCGATTGCCTAAAAAACATTCCAGTGCTGTGGTTCTGAGATGAAGGTGACAGGCTGCCCTGTTTCAAGGAAACAAATATCTCCATGACAATACCCAGGAGCTAAGAAAAGTCTTCTCTATTCTCCCACAGAACATTCGGGGTTGGAAGGGACCTCTAGTCCAAGCCCCTGCCAAAGCAGGACCACCTAGATCAAGTCACATAGGAACAGATCCAGGTGGGGTTGGAATGTCTCCAGAGAAGGAGACTCCACAGCCTCCCTGGGCAGCCTGTTCCAGGCCTGAAGTGTGAAAAAGCTTCTCCTTATTTTTCCATGGATCCTCCTGTGTTCCAGGTTGCACCCCTTGCCTCTTGTCCTGTCATCGGATGTCACTGAGCAGAGCCTGGCTCCATCCTCCTGCCACTCACCCTTTCCATATTGATAACCATGAAGGAGGTCACCCCTCAGTCTCCTCTTCTCCAAGCTCCAGAGCCCCAGCTCCCTCAGCCTTTCCTCAGCAGGGAGATGTTCCCCTCCCTTCACCATCTCTGGGGCTCTTTCTCCCAGAAAGAAATGAAGTTTAGAAGACTAAACATGACTTAGAAATCCAGTTGAGCTCTGGTTCTCTGCTCCCCTTGACGCAAAGCTTGAAGTGGTGACGCAGTGGTTGGTTGCTGCGTTTGGGAGATGTGGTTGTAGCTCAGCTATTGGCCCGTGAAGGCATCTACCTGTCCCATCTCCTGACAAGACAGGAAAATCCTGGATCAGCAGAGAAACGTTGCAAGAAAAGGCAGATCTGATGAGCTGGAAGGGAGTTGTAGGGTTAGATGCTAATAGAGCCACTCTGAATACCGATAATCCAGGGAGGGTTTTGAAAGAGGAACCTTCTGACAATCCTTTTGAATTTTTTTCTTTCTCCTTTTTCTTTTTTTCCCATTTTCTTTTATTCACTCCCCCTTTTCCCATTTGATCTGTGCCCTGGTGCTGGAATTGATGACGCATTTCTGCCCCGTGTAACCTGTTGTTGTTGAAGATGTTCCTGTGAGCTTCTCAATGGCCACGTTGACATCCTCTGCCGGCCCGACTGGTCCCGTGGAGTTCCTCGGTGCTGACCAGATTGGCCCTGTGCAGAGGAACGTTTCCCAGGAACTTGTGAGGCCATGAGGTCCCCAAAGTAGAGCAGTGGCCAAGTTCCAGTGCGTGTTATCCAGCCACTTCCCTATCACTGTCATCGCTGCTGGTCGGCAAACTCAGTTGGGTTTCCGTGAGCAGAAAATTTCACTGATGCTGGAGGAGAACAATAACGGTTGGTTGGTTGTGAAGTCTTCTCTGGATTGATTCCAAAGATCCTGGGCTCCCTGCTCGGGGTGACCCTGCTGGATGGAGCAGGGGGGTGGCACCAGATCATCTCCAGAGGTCCCTTCCAACTCACACCACACTGAGATTCTTTGGTTGTGTTGACTTCTGATGACTTCTTTCTAAATGGAATGTGTTCCTCGGGATACAAGGTTATGTTTTCTCCCCTGACTTTATCCCTCATGGAGACACCTTGCTGCTCTTTGCTTGGTTGGAGGCAGTGCCAGTGCTCAGCTTTGGGGTGGGGGGGTCACCTTCCCACCTTGTGAAAAGCAGGTACAACCCCGTTAGCTCCAGATGGAGCCGCAACAGTGGAAATCCCACTGAATTTTCTCCTTCAGCTTCCCTTACCAACCTCAGATCAGGGTTAGACGAGAACATACTCCCACAAAATACATGTTTTTCCCATTTCTTGGCAGCAGGTGGAGTTTGTTGCCTATAAAAGAGGGGATGGGTCAATTAACCTGCATGTTGCCCATGGACTAACGACGATGCCACACGTGCGCCGGTTGCTGGGGACGAAGGGAAGACCTCCCAGCTCAACTGAGAGGCTTTCTATTTTTTAATTTTTTTTTTTTTTTTCCTTTTAAAAGGTATATAAATTAAAATTGGAAAGGGCTGGAGGGAAGGTGTGAGATTTTTCTGGTGTTTTTTATTTTTTCAGAGGTATGTTTGGGTTTTTTCTTCCCTCCTTAATAGATTTATAATATGAAGGTCCCTTTATTTGTTTCTATAAAATTAACTAGTAAATTTAAAATGGGGGGGAAAAAAAAAGAAGTAGTAATAGGAACCAGGCTGTCTGTGTCAGCACTGAAATGTTCCTGTATTTCTGAAAGGTAGACAAGGACATTTTTCCTTCTGGCAGGTTTTACGCCGGGGTGCCACATGTTGGAGGGTTGTAAAAGTTTTATTGACAAGAAGTTGGAGGAATGGTAACTTTCTAATTGCCTTTCTTTTTTATTTCTTTTCTTTTTCTTTGTACAAGCTGCTGTTTATTATGGCCTTAAAAAAAACCAAAACAAAACCAGCAAAACAGGGTTGTGATTTTGAAGTTTGTTGGGTTTTTGGTGTAGGCTGGTGGGGCCTGGCGGTGTGGGAAGGATGCTGGTGGCCAGAAGAAGGGATGTTAAGCTGGTAGGGAGCAGTGCTGGCTCCTGCTCTGCTGGTTCTGACACCCTGGAAAAGCTCCTCAGCATTTCAATCCTGTAAATCCCATCCCTGTCAAGGGGGGGTTTTTGTCATTTGGATTTTTTTTATTTTTATTTTGAGTAAAGATTCCTTAGAGAATATTTGTGTAGGAAGAGACCTTTCAGATCACCATGTCCACCCGTTCCCCCAGCACTGCCAGGGCACCACTGACCCATGGCCCTCAGCACCACAGCTCCACGGCTTTCAAACCCCTCCAGGGGTCACGGGGACTCCACCACTGCCCTGGGCAGCCTGGGACAGCCCTGGACAACCCTCCAGGGGAAGAAATTGTTCCTCAGCTCCAACCTAAACCTCCCCTGGGGCAACTTGAGGCTGGTCCCTCTTGTGCTGGTGCTTGTTCCTTTACAGAAGAGACTGACCCACCAGGCTCTGACCTGTCAGGAGCTGTCAGAGCCAGAAGGTCTCCCCTCAGCCTCCTTTTCTCCAGGCTGAACAAGCCCAGGTCCCTCAGCTGCTCCTCACCACCCTTGTGCTCCAGCCCCTTCCCCAGCTCCGTTGCCCTTCTCTGGCCACGCTCCAGCCCCTCAGTGTCCTTCTGGGAGTGAGGGGCCCAAACCTGACCCCAGGATTTGAGGGGTGGCCTCCCCAGCGCCCAGTGCAGGGGGACAATAACTTCCCTTCTTTACCACATCCATAAAACAGTGACCACATGTTCCTGCTGGGATACCCTTCAACATCTTTGAATGAAACCTTTGACTAGATGGTGAGTTACCACCAGCAGTGTGCATCCCATCAGATATCCTTTGCCTTCATTTTTTTTTTTTTCCTCTCGACAACGGGTCGTTAGGGAAGCAAGATTCAATTAACTGGATTAGTTGACCGTAACGGTCGACGAGGGATTAAAGTGCAGAAGAGCTTTGTGGAAGCTCATGGGAGCTGCTTGTTGCTTGAGGGTTTAGAGCCTGTTTGTGCAGAGATGGTAGTTTCCTATCCCAGATAATTTAAATGTGGGTCACCCTCCCACTCTCCTTTTTTTTTTTGCTTCTCATTGTCGCTTTTTTTTCTTTTTCCTGTTGCTTCCATGCTGTTGGAAATGTGGCAATGGTGAAATGGTTTGAAATTTCAGTCTTTAAATCTAAACCATCATAAAGTGCTTTATGAGGATAAGAAATGGCGCTGGGCGTTTCCTTTTTCTTCTTGAAAATACATAAAAAAATGTATTTGAGAGGGGGAGAAGCAGAATTTAGGCTTTGGGGAAAAAAAGAGATGCCTCCAGGTTTGGCTCCTCACTCGTGTACCACATGTTGCTCCGAAGGAAGTTTGTCACCCAAGAGCACTGCTGATTTATAAGCCCCAACGATGACTTCAGTGAATTCAGCTGAAAATTCAACAGAAAGTCCTTTGCCAGCGCTGTGTCTGCCGACAAGATGGGCTCGTGTCGTACTTCACTCCTTCTAATCCTCATTGAGGTGCCCTGATGAAGGCAACCTGCGTGAAGAGGGTGTGAGGCTTGGGAATGGACGTCGGTGTCGGTGTTGGATATTCAGACCTTGGTTCCCCGTTTAGGATCCTGGCACAGGGGGGTTGGAGTGAGAACTGAACACGCAGCTTTGAAGATGTCTGGATCCAAAACCCTCACTCCTGGCCTTACAAAAGAGATGTGATCTCATGGCCAGGAAGGCCAGTGATCTCCTGGGGTCCATGAAGAAGAGTGTGGGCAGCAGGTCAAGGGAGGTTCTCCTGCCCCTCTACTCTGCCCTAGGGAGGCCACATCTGGAGTGTTGTGTCCAGTGCTGGGCTCCCCAGTTCAAGAGGGACAGGGAAATACTGGAGAGAGTCCAGTGGAGGCTGTGAGGATGCTGTGGGTTCTGGAGCATCTCTGTGCTGGGGCCAGGCTTAGAGCCCTGGGGCTGTGCAGCTGGAGAAGAGCAGCCTGAGAGGGGAGCTGAGCAATGCTGAGCAAGAGCTAAAGGGCCCTGGGGGGCAAGAGGATGGGCACAGACTCTGCTCAGGGGTGCCCAGGGACAGGACAAGGGGCACCAAGGGGCACCAACTGGAAGCCAGGAGATTCCATGTGAGCAGGAGGAGCAAGTTGTTTGGTGTTAGGGTGTGGGAGCCTGTGCCAGGCTGCCCAGAGAGGCTGTGGAGTCTCCTTCTCTGGAGAGATTCCCACCCCGGCTGGACCCTGCGCTGCTGGGCCCCTGCTCTGGGTGCCCCTGCTGGATGGAGCAGGGGGGTGGCACCAGAGCATCTCCAGAGGTCCTTTCCGACCTGCACCACGCTGGGATTCTGTGCTATACCAACAGCACGGGAGGTGAGGTTACACATTCCCAATCTATTGATGTCTTTTGTTACAGCAGATTCCTTTCTGAGGATTGGAGCTTGCTCATGGGCAGCTGCCCTCCTCCCGTGGCTCCTCTTTCGCTCCCGGTTGTACTCATAGTGAGGAATTGCAACATAAAGCCACAGCGTGCAATAGTAAAACATTTATTCTAGGAAATATGCATTTCATTTGGGGAAATGCTTTGTTGCGAGGTCACGCTTTCTGAACTTGTAAGCGGGGTTTAGAAGATAATCCACGATGGGAACAGAAGATGCCTGTTCAGATCTATTGAAGGGCAAGCCTGAGCTTTTCCATCTCTTGCTTCTTAGGTGGGATGTCAGGGACAAGCGTGTTTTGGATGAGGGAAACGTAACTAAAAACCCCTTGTGCCCCAAGGGATGTTAGTGATGCCCGATTGGTGTGGAAGAGATGGTGGCTCTGGGGATTTTAATGGCCACATGTGTGGTCTCCTCAAACAAGGATGGAAATCCAGTGGTTCCCACCTTCCAGCCACGGCTGACTTCCAATTGAAGATGGAAACATCTATGATGTTGAGGTCAAAGACCCATTTGCAGGATTTTTCCTGAATGGCTGGGCCAAACGTCACGTGTATTGGTAGGAAACTGGTAGGGTTGTGGTGCAACATCGGTGCCGTTCTCCTGGCCGAGGAATCGCAAGCTCATAGTGACTTGTAAAATAGGTGAGATTCAACCTGTAGCGTCTCCAAAATGTTCTTCATGCCTGATGGTACATTAAGAACAATTTCTTCATGGAAAGGCTTGTCCAGGGCTGTCCCAGGCTGCCCAGGGCAGTGGTGGAGTCCCTGTGATCCCTGGAGGGGTTTGAAAGCCGTGGAGCTGTGGTGCTGAGGGCCATGGGTCAGTGGTGCCCTGGCAGTTCTGGGGGAATGGTTGGACTCAAGGATCTGAAAGTCTTTTCCAACCAAGCCAATTCTGTGATTCCATGATCCTCATCTCTCTACCAGCACTGAATAAAACTGTAGTAGCAGGGCTGAGATCCTGGCTCCCATCAGCACGGCGACAGAATTTTCTCGAGTTTAATGAGGCCAGGATGGCCACTCTGGGGCTTGAGCTCAGGTAGAGGTTGGTCATGTTGAGCCTCGGATCCTCATGAGTGGTTGAAGAGCAGGTAGCTTGTGGGAGACGGGGAAAGGAGGGAAAGAAAGAGAATATAAGAGGCTGCAGGACACGTTGAGGTCTTTATTTCTGTCTGAAAAATACTCTGCAGTTTCCCCATTAGCCTTCAGAGGGCAGATGATGTCCACTAAATAGCAGACTTAGGGATTTTTACCTGATTTTTTTGGGTTGTGAATTCTCTAAAGTTTGGAGACCCTAAATATAGCCTTTTAAAATTACTGGGTTTTGGGTGTAATTTTAATTCTGCAATAACTTCTGTTGCCTTAAAGGATGAACATTATGTCAACTCCCGGAAGCAAGATGAGACCAAGGTTTTGATTTATCTTTCTAAGTTTCAGTGCTAAAAATTGCGATGCATACCAAATATTACTTCTCAAGATGGGGTGAAGGATCTTGGGAACCTGCTGTGGTAGAGAAGAATTATGGAACGACTAAACTCCCTTTTAAGTTTAAAAAGACCACCGAAAAAAAAAGGGTTTGAGTTTGAAGAATGGCTTTTGCAGAGTAGTACTGTGTGATGAATGTGTTATTTCCCTCTTCTCTGACATAATCTCTTCTCGAAGTCCCTCATCCTCATGACCAACTGGCTTCTCCCTGGTCAACAACTGCTTAGAAAAAGAACGAAACCTGTTTATCAACAGAATATTCCACAGCGTCGGAGGAGTCCGCATGAAAACGAAAGGAGCCCAATGAATTTCCAGATCTTCTATAAAGTCGTTTTCAGACAAACTTTTCATACGGGGAAGAAATACCCCTTGTAGCCAACGTGCTTGGAGAAGCAGTGGCTGGTTAATTCTCTGATGAATGAAAACCCGAAATAACAAAATCATGGTCTGCTTTCTTCTGCTGCTACGCTAAAGCTCCTGGATTGTGGGGAAGATGATTGCTCTTGAAAAAGCCATTTCATTCTTAACAAGAAAACCGGGTCTTCGTGGCTCAGCCCGTTTGGCATCTGCTTTGTGGGTTCCTCATCAAAAAAAACTCATTAAGGGTTATTCCTACAGAGAACAAAATGGTCTCTGTTCCAAGAAGGATTTTTCTCCCTCTCTCTCTATTTGTTTTTTTTTTTTTTTTAATATATATATATTTTTACATAACTTTTCTGAAGGTGGAGGTGCTGCTGACTGTGTTCCTAAGGAGACAGGAACTAGAGAGCAGGGGATTCTTTAGATGTTAGGATTCCATCTTTAGCTGCTGTGATCTCTGCCTTGTCTTGCTGCTGCACTCTTTGGTCTATTGGTACGTAGCTCTGTTGCTTGTTCCTTGGGAGCAGAGCCCAACCTGCTCTGGCTCCAACCTCCTGTCAGGAAACTGTTGAGAGCCAGAAGGTCTCCCCTCAGCCTCCTTTTCTTCCTCCAGGCTCAACAAGCCCAGGTCCCTCAGCTGCTCCTCAGCACCCTTGTGCTCCAGCCCCTTCCCGAGCTCCGTTGCCCTTCTCTGGCCACGCTCCAGCCCCTCAATGTCCTTCTGGGAGTGAGGGGCCCAAACCTGACCCCAGGATTTGAGGAGTGGCCTCCCCAGTGCCAAGCACAGATGCTCCTGGCATGTCTAGCCTAGATCTCACCTTGGTGTGATCCGCTGTGTCGTCAGGGCACAGAGTTCGGCGCCCATAAGACGCCGTGAGCGTGCTTTTGGGTTCATCTCAGACCAGATGACTCAGGGGTGCCAATGTCTTGGATGACATTACTTTGAGACGTTGCCTAGAGGGTATTAGTCTGGATTCTGTCTTGTGGATGAGAGGTGGAAGAGAAGATCTGTGCCCTTGCTTGAGTAGATGGAAGGCTGCCCACAGCTTTGGTGCAGTTGAGGATGAGTGGTGGAACCCGTTGGATTAACACGGTACGGATCGAGGACAGTGTCTGACTTCAGGTCTGGATAGGTGAGTTAGGTCCTGAGGGTATCTGCTGTGCAGATCTTCCCAGATCTGATTGAAACCACTTAGAAGCTGCCTTGTGGAAAAGCCAAAAGAATTGTTTTGCCCAGGACTGAGCTCTCAGGGCTTTATCCTTGTCTTTAGAGGAGTCTATATGTGCTCCCTGGTAATTGGGACCATCTAAGACAGGTGCTTTGAAGGTTGCTGGTTTCTCAGAATCGGGGGAAAAAACCCAAACCAGACTGAGAAATGGAAAGCAAAGCAGAATCTTGAAAGGAAACTCATCTCCAAAATGCTTGAGAAGGTCCAGAGGGAGGGTGTGTGCGAAACAGCAGTTTGGGAACACCCACAGAGGATGGGATATAAGGGTTTAGTCCGAGGCCAGGCTCCTGGGGTTGATTCTTTTGTCACTGTATGACTTTCTGAGGGTCAGTGTGGTCAAGGTAAGTAAATGTGGAGCCGACACCCAAGCACCAATGAGCTGTAATCCTTGTTTGCCGTCCTGCCTGAGTGAGCAACCCTTCCTCTGCTGACGTTCTTGACATGTAACGTGGTGTTACTAAGCAGCTTGTTCCTTGGTACACCAGTAGCATTAGATGGCCTGTACCATCTAGACATGATGGGACCATCTAGACCATCTAGAGATGGATAGAAGAGAGTAAAACCATCGAGAAATTGCTTATGCAAACCTCTGTGTTTGCCTTACGGTGGCTTATGAGAATAACGGGGTATAAGCTAGAACATAGGAAGTTCCACATCAATGTGAGGAAAAACTTCTTCCCCGTGAGAGTGACAGAGCCTGGCCCAGGCTGCCCAGAGAGGTTGTGGAGTCTCCTTCTCTGGAGACTTTCCAGCCCCCCCTGGATCTGTTCCTGTGTGGGCTGCCCTGGGTGCCCCTGCTCTGACACGTAGGTTGGACTCGATGGTCTCCAGAGGTCCCTTCCAACCCCTACCATCCTGTGATTCTGTGACGGATGAAGCAAAGACTGAAACAGTGGAGCTGTCAGGGTCACGGTCTTTAATGGCTCTGAAATACTTGGTCCAACAGCTGTCTTCCTCCTGCTTTTCACCCGCTGATCTAATTTTCGTCTTCTCCACCTCGCGTAGATGCGATAAATAAACTCTGTAATCACATTACCGAGCTACTGTTCGATGCCTGCCTATAGAGAGCTGCTTCTCGAGGCCAGATCGCGCCCATCAACTCTGGGCTCTCTAAAGGACTTCTGAAAAAATGGATTTTAGGGCTTTTATTGTCCGGCTGACCCGGGGGACTTGGGTGCTTAAGTCCTTCCGTCGACGCTAATGCGATAAACGTCTTGTTGCAGCTCCTAGGGAAGGAGAGTCTTGGTCTTTCTCTTCTTTGAGGAAGAAGCTTGCAGGAGCTGCCCCCAAGGAACGCTTGAGGTTTAATGGGGCTTGTAGAAAATGCTGAATTAACCGACTCCCTCCTTAGAATGAACTCTGAGGGTATAAATAATTCTGACCTTGTTCTGCGGGTAAGGAAGAGGAGCTGGAGTGAGGGGCCAAGGGTAAATCATGGGGTGGAATCATAGAATGGTGGGGGTTGGGAGGGACCTCTGGAGATCATCGAGTCCAACCCTCCTTCCATAGCAGGAGCACCCAGGGCAGCCCACACAGGAACAGAGCCAGGGGGGTCTTGGAGGTCTCCAGAGAAGGAGACTCCACGGCCTCTCTGGGCAGCCTGGGCCAGGCTCTGTCACTCTCACATCGAAGTTTTTCCTCCTGTTGAGGTGGAACATCCCATCTTTCACCTTGCCACCATCACCTCTCATCCCATCGCAGGTGCATCAAAAGCTAGGGGTGAATTGGGTGCTCCCTGTTGCACCTTTGTAGCTGGGTTGTAGCCCCAGGGTGGGCTGAGGAGGAGGAGTTGATTCTCGGGGAGGAGGAGGAGGAGGTTGAAGGGCACAACAGGTTGTTGGGAACAACAAATTTATTGAACGGTGCATTTCTAAACTTCTTTTTTTTAATGACCAGGAATTAAGTTAAAAGGTAAAAAAAAAAAAACAAATCACATTCCCAGACCTCGTTTCTTGAGCTGATGGTGAACTTTGTCGGATAAACCACCGACAAATTGTTTTTCTCTGATAACCACTTAACGCAGAGAAAGCAGAGAGCCAAAGACTCTATCAGCTCGACAAGCAACGGGCTTTATTGGGGTTTTTTCAT
>JANVCC010000035.1:42560171-42576944 GCA_025345505.1 Todiramphus chloris collaris
GAAAATGATTCTACGACCGCTCTCGGACATGGGGAGCCAGGGTGGCCTTGGGAGGACAACCTGGGGTTTGTTTTTTGGTGGTTATCATTGGGATGGCTCCGTTTGGGTTGCAGAAGCCACACGGGGACACGGGGTGAGCTGCTCGGCCAAAGGTGGGGAACCACCACTTGGCATCTCTGAGCCCAGCAGGTGTCATCTGAATGAAAGTTGAAGATGGGAGATGCTGCAAATCCAGCCCCCCCCCCCCCCCCTCCTTTCCCTACTGAAGCCATATTTTTATTATTTTATTTCATTTTTTTTAAACCCCTCTTAGAAGTGCGTTGAGCGATTGTGCTGCCTGCCTTCAGCCTCCCCCTGCCTCCCCCTGCCTCCTTCAGCTTCCCCCTGCCTCCTTCAGCTTCCCCCTGCCTCCTTCAGCTTCCCCCTGCCTCCTTCAGCCTCCCCCTGCCTCCTTCAGCCTCCCCCTGCCTCCTTCAGCCTCCCCCTGCCTCCTTCAGCCTCCTCCTGCCTCCTTCAGCCTCCTCCTGCCTCCTTCAGCCTCCCCTTGCCTCCTTCAGCCTCCCCTTGCCTCCTTCAGCCTCCTCCTGCCTCCTTCAGCCACCTCCTGCCTCCTTCAGCCTCCCCTTGCTTCCTTCAGCCTCCCCCTGCCTCCTTCAGCCTCCCCTTGCCTCCTTCAGCTTCCCCCTGCCTCCTTCAGCCTCCTATTGCCTCCTTCAGCCTCCTCCTGCCTCCTTCAGCCTCCTATTGCCTCCTTCAGCCTACTCCTGCCTTCAGCCTCCTGCCTTCAGCCTCCTCCTTCTGCCTTTGTGGGCTCAGAAATTGGCAGGCTGGTTGCCCACCTGCTTGCCCGTGGTGGCCATGGCGCAGCCAGTCGGTCGTTCCTGCCCCCTCCCCACCTCTCTGGTGGGTGGGTGGGACACACACACACCACTCCAGCATCCCCACCAAAATGTTTGTGCTTTGGTACCGGGGCGAAGCCCATTGAAGTCGTTCTTTCAAGGGATGAGAAAAGCTCTTATAGGAACCACAACGCAAATACCGAGCGGTACCCAACCCTCTCTCTTTCACATGAAAACGTCTCTCTTTTTTTTTTTGTTGTTGTTGCTGTTCTCTCTTTGTAACGCCAGTTGTTGCTTTTAGATGATCCCGAAACACAAAGCCTACCGTGGAAAGTCTGTGGTTTACTTCCTTACCGTGGAAAGTCTGTGGTTTTACTTCTATTTGTGAGCTCAGGGTTGTAAAGTTTTCCCTCCTCGGTGTCCTTGGGAACTTTAAAACTCTTTTTTTTGTTGTTGTTGTTGTGGAGGTTGGGGTATGGGGGGGGGGGGGGGGGGTTTGGTGAGCAGTGGAAAAAATTCCCTTCTCGAAGCCTCTGGTAACTCCTTGTTCATCTCAGACACTTTGCAGCTTGTCCCATCGTCGTGTCCTGGCATATCTCACTGTCTGCTGACTTGGCTGACCCGCTGGTGCCTGGTGGAGTTAGATAGCTATAAACACAAGCTCTGAGATCATAGGGAAAGGCTGAGGGTGAGACACTTTGTGCACCGGCTTGATAAGGACACAGGAAAAGCCATTAGAGCGAACTGGTGTCGGTGACCTGCGATAACCATTCCGTACTACGTGCTAATGGACCCCCGGGCAGTGTGTCTGTCTGTCTGTCTGTCTGCAGCGGCCCGTGGGTTTAGCTTTTGTCATTGTCATCTTGCTCTTTTAACCCGGTGACCTTATTGCCCATGAGAAAACCACTTGGCTTCGATCAAAGAAGCAGCAGAGAAACCAGTGTTCGTTGTAAGCTGGGTAGATATGATCACAGGCAGCCTTGGTTCTTAAAATATTTAGCTTGGAAAACAGACGCTGGGGGGGGGGGGGGGGGTTAAAAAAAAAAAACAACCCAAAAAAGAAAAAAAAAAATGAAGAAAAAGGGAGGTTTCTTACAATAGCCCGGATGTAGACTTCTTGTCACTTGATGGTAGGAGCTGCCTCTGAGCTTTCCCAGGGCTTTGCAAAGCTCGCGGGGAACACGCCGGCGTTTTAGGCTGCGTGCTGGTTGCGTAGCATCGCGGGACCGGTTTGGGTTGGAAGGGACCTTGGAAGATCATCTCTCGGGCCAACCCTCAAAAGTCCCGCTTGGCTCGATCCCACCCCCTGCTCTTGGTGGCTGACTCTTAGTCCTGACCGTGGTGGCATCTCTTCTGTAGGTCGCTGAGTTGTTCGGGAGGGATGGGACCTCGGGAGGTCTCTGTTCCAACCCGCTGCCCAAAGTATCATAGAACCATCGAATGGTAGGGGTTGGAAGGAACCTCTGGAGATCATCGAGTCCAACCCCCCTGCCAGAGCATGGTCACCCAGGGCAGCCCACACAGGAACCAGGTGGATCTTCGAAGTCTCTAGAGAAGCTTTCAAGTAGGGGCAGCTCTGAGATTCTGACCAGGTTGCTCAGGGCTTTATCCAGTCTGGTGTTGAAAACCTCCAGGGACCCAAGACTACAGAACCAGGGCAACTGACTCTGCTCCATCACCTCCTTGTAGCTGTTGAAGGATTGTTAGATCCCCCTGAAGCTGTCAGTCCTCCAGACTGAACAAGCCCTATTGACCTCCCTGCCCTGTGGGGCAAGTGCTCCAGCCCCAACCCTCTTGGGAGCGAACTCGCTCCAGTTTACGGGTGCCTTTCCTGTGTTTGGGAGGCCCAGAACTGGATGCGGGGTGTAGATCCAGTCTTAACGAGCACGGTGTAGAGGGGGGATAATTGCTTCCCTCCATCTACTGGCTTGGCTCCTGGTGATACAGCCCAGGAGGCTGTTGGCTGCCTCTGCTGCCAGGGCAGGCGGCTGGCCCGCGTTCAGCTTGCTGTCTGCCAAGGCTCTTGGTCCTTATCCATGGAGCTGCTCCCCAGGCAGTCGGTCCCCAGCCTGGGTTGTTGTGAGATGTTCTTCCTTCCCAGGTGCAGGGCTTGGCTTTTCTCCCTCCTTATTCTCCTCAGGTTCTTCTCGAGCCTATTCCTCCCATGTGTCGAGACCCCCCCCCCCCGGATGGTGGCCCCCGCTCTAGAGCGGATCGACTTTCCCCCTCGGTTTGGTGTCGTCTGCAGAGTGCGTGAGAACGTGCTCTTGTTGCCTCCTCCAAGTCACCGATGAAGATGTTAAGCAGGATGGGGGTCAGAACAGAGCCCGTTGTGGTTCCTCACTTGTTTCCAGCTCCTGTGTAGGGTACAACTCGTTAATCGTGACCCTCTGAACCTGGACACCCCCCTAATTGTTTACCCATCCAGTTGCTCAGTCATCCAGACTGAGACATCCAAATTTAGGTATAGGAATATTGTGGAAAAGCCTGGCAGAAGCCTTGCTACAGGCAGAGGCACCTTCTGCTTTCTCCTCACCCATCCTGCCATCGCAGGAGACAATCAGATAATTGGCATGACTTCTCCTTGTTCTATCCATGCTGGGTGTCCCTTTCTCCTCTGGTATTCCTGGAAATGTGCCCTAGGAGGACTCAGCTCATGACTTCCCCATGAACTGAAGCACGGTTGAGTGTTCCTCAGTTCATCTTTTTGGCCTCTATTGTGACATTTAACCCTTTTCCACCTGGGAGCATGGTTGGTTTGGGATTTTTTTTTATGGCACTTTAACTACTTTGGGGTCTTTTTTTTGTGGGAGCTGTAAGATCAGGGCTGGTTTTGTCAGGAGATGTTCACCTGGAGTGGTGCAGAGCACAGGTCAGCTGAAGGACCCTAAACACCCAACACCATTATTAGGTAAGTGTGGGAAGGCTCTTCCTAAGATTTGCTCTGTTTCCGGACCTTGGGGATCAGGAGGGACCCAGGGATGTTTGGAAAAGGCCTCAGCTACCCCGGAGAAGTTTGTGGTGGGGTCCAGAAGCTGCAATATCTCAAAAATAACAAGTGATAGAGGCGGAAGTGTGCTGATTTGCAAAGTATTTCCCCAAAAAGCATTGAGTTTTCTGAGGTAAAACTCAGTTTAACAGAAAAGGGAAATCTCTAACAGGCATTCCCACCCTTTTCTCATCCTCTGGTGATAGACTTACAATAATTTAGACTGGAAAGGGACTCATGGAGGACTTTGCTCCAACCCTCCGCTCAGGGCTCTATTTGAAGTTATAGCAGGGATCTCAGAGCCACGTCCAGTTGAGTTTTGAGGATCTCCAAGGGTGGAGACTGCCCAGCCTCCCTGGGTTCCTGTTCCAGTGTTGGGCATCCCTTCCTGGATGTTTTTTCTTTTCGTTTGAATGTGTCTTTCTGCATTTTGGCTCTTGCCTCTCCTTTTGCTGTGCATTTCCAAAGGGAGCCTGGCTCCATCTGCCCTGTAACCCTCTGCTAGATATACTTCCTCACCCTTCTCCTTCCTTCAACAGCCTGCCCAGGGCAGTGGTGGAGTCCCCATGATCCCTGGAGGGGTTTGAAAGACGTGGAGATGAGGTGCTGAGGGACATGGGTTAGTGGTGCCCTGGCAGTGCTGGGGGAATGGTCATGCTTGATCTTAAACGTCTCTTCCAACCTAAATGATTCTATGATTCTTCACCTTCCATCACGTGTTGTATGCTCCAGGTCCCCCAGTTACCTTGGTGGCCACTGCTGGCCATGCTTTGATGCCTACTACGCCAGTACCGCTACAGCTGAAGCCCAAGGAACCCCTCTTAGAAGTGAAGAGTCTTGCCTGTGGGCTGCACTTAGGGGTGTTGTCTCTGGACTCCGTGGGTGGAAATCACAGAAAAAAAATGAGATAAAAATAAGACAAAAATCAGGAAATTTGTATGAATGTAGTTAGTGTCCCTGTCTTATTTTGTGCTATTGAGTCGCTCAGTCACCCTGGGCTTCGAGCTGGATCTCAGTAGGGTTCCTGTGAGGTGTGGACTCTCCACAACTACTAGAAGAAGAGACATTGGGATATTTGACCTTTCGTTTTGTTCTGCTTAGTTTTGTTTTGGTTTGGTTTATTTTCTGTGCGTTTTGTTGTATTTTGGCTGGTTGTTTTTTTTTTTTTTGGTTGTTTGTTTTGTTGTCCTTTGAGTTTGTTTTTTTCGTTTTGGTTGTTTGGGTGGTTTGGGTTTTTAAACTTTTTTTTTGTTGTTTTTTGATTGTTTTGTTTTCCCTTTTTTTATTTTTTTAAACATTTTTTGTGTATTTTAATTTTATTTTGTTGTTCTTTTCTGTGGTTGCCTTTATTTGCTGTGCTGTTTCTTTTCATTTTTTTTTCTTATTCTGGGTTTTTTTCTTTTTTTTTCCTTTTGTTTTTAAGAGCAGAGCGTGCTGCTGGGGGGAGGAAGGGGCTGTAAAACCAAGCGTCCGCGTTTTCTGCGTCTCAGAAAACGGCCCAGCTGCCGCTGCTGTTTTCCTGCTCTTTATGTTGTTTCTCATCTTAAAGGGCCTCTATGCACTTGTGTCTGGGAAATGATTGCCATCCTGTTTTCAATAAAAGCCATCTATTTATTTATTTATTTTATTATTATTATTATTTTTTACGAAGTTTCTCGAGCCGGCCGTGAATTCTCCCATCTGTTTACAAATAATTGCGCAGGAAAAAGGGTGAGCGGCGTTCAGGACGGGGCTTGTGACGCATCTACCCCCTTTCATTGCAGCCCTTTTGTTCAGGGGGAAAAAAAAAAAAAAGAAAAGTGGAAAACAAAGAGGTTTGACTTACAACCACTGTGAAAACGCTGTCTCGGCAGTCCCGGGATGCGGCAGCTTGGGGTGGGATGGTGAGAAGTTTCTTGGGTCGCCATCCCAACGCTCACCAAAGATGAACCCAAAGGGGCTTCAGCGCCGAGGTCGACCGTTGTCTCGGGTGGTGTTTTGTGATGGGAAAGCTGTGAGGTGGGGGGGTTGGTAGTTGCTGTGTAGACATCAGGGTTTAGGGTCTGGGCAGCCCCTTAGAGCTCTGGCAGATGCTCTCTGCTAACCCAAAGGGGAAGGGAAAGGGAATGAGGGAGAGAGACTGAGCGATGGGAAAAGGCAACTGGAACAGGTGGGGTGAACAGGGAAATAATAATAAAAATGGAATCTATACAAATAGACACAAACCCAGCACTGAACCCAACCCCCCGACGGCAATTACGTCGCCGTCACCACTGCTGCTGTGGAGCCGGCACTGGGAGAGTCCCAGCCTGGGCCCAGCAGCAGCTGGGAGCTGTGCTCAGGAGCTGGATTCTGGTGCCGGATTGAGGAACACCCAGATGGGGACGGAAGGCAGAAGGGACAGAGTCCTCCTGGGATGCTCCGAGGAGGAACCCAGAAGAAGAGCCGAGCCCAGCCGGGCAAAGCGGCCGAGAGGGACGAGCCCCTCCTGCCCCCTCAGCTTTATACTGGACATGCTGGCCATGGGCTGGGATCTCGCTGGCCAGTTTGGGGACCCCTGGCCTTGTCACTGGTGGGAGTGTCCAGTGCTGGGAGTTGGAAGAGCTGAGCTGGAAAGGAACACCACTGCCCAGAATCAGCTCTGATCTCACTCAGAGCAGGACAACAGAAAATCTGGGGGGATGTGGAGGATGCTCAGGAGGTGAGCACTGCCCTCAGAGAGGTTTTGCTTGGCTCTGCTCTCCTCAAGCCCTTGGAGTGAGCAGTCTGGCTTCCGAGAGAAGCGTCTCATTGCTGTTACCATCTGAAGCTGGTACCTGGGGGTGGGTGACTTGTGATCTTCTAGCTTCTCTGCTTTGTGGAGACTTAATTGTCTCCTCGCAGACACTGAACAACCCACGGGACCAAATCCCACGGGGATTTGCCTTTAAACCTTCTTTTCTGGTTTTACTACCTCCAGCTTGTCTTGCCCCAGCTGTGGTTGTTGTATGGGGTTGAAACGTCTCAGAATCCTTCAGGGTAAAAAAAAAAAAACAACCCAACAACCCAAGTTGTTGGGAATAACACAAGTTGTGCCTGTTCCTTCTTGTAGTTCTTTCAGGTATTAACCAAAGAACATATGTGGAACCACACAGCAAAGTCTTTATTGTAGTAACACCTTGTGTTGGCCACAGGACATGTTTTCTACAGCTGCTGCTGGGTAGGAAGCCTCCTGCTTTTGTGCCTGGGCCCCATAACTAAACTGGTGCACATCAACTTTGTACTGGTGCCCACGCACTTCTACGTTACTGCTCTGTAGAGGAGCTGCTGGTGCATCCATCTTCACAGCATCACAGACGGAGGTTGGAGGGGACGTCTGGAGAGCATCATGTCCAGCTCCCCACAGAAGCAGGGTCAGTTAGAGTGGGGTTGCTCAGGACCATGTCTGGTTGGACTGGAAACTCCATAGCTTCTCTGGGCAGCCTGTTCTGGTGTTTGATCAGCCTCACTGTGAAAAAGGGTTTTTTTTTCTTGTGTTCACTGGAAATTCTTCTGTTGAAGTTTGTCCTGTCACTGGGCAGCACGGAGAAGAGTCTGGATCTGCTTTCTTTAGTTCCTCCATCGGGTGCTTGTACTTGTTGAGAAGGTCCATCTGAACCTTCTCTTCTCCAGGCTGGACAGTCCCAGGTCTCTCTCTGTATGTCACACTCTTCCATCCCTGGAGATCTTTGTGACCCTTCACTGGCCTTGCCTCCAGTGTTGCCTGTCTCTGTCGTGCTGCTCAGCCCAGACCTGGACCCAGACCTGACCCAGACCTGGACCCAGCTGTGTCTCACCAGTGCTGACCGGAGGGGAAGGGTCACATCCCTTGACTTGCTGGCAACATGCTGCCAAACACAGCCCAGGAGCCTGTTGGCCTCCTTTGCTTCAATAACGCTATGCTGGTTCATGATCAACTTGTGTACACCAGAACCCTCAGGTCCTTTCCTGCCGAGCTGTGGAGCAAGTCCAGAGGAGGCCCCAGCGATGCTGGGAGGGCTGGAACCCCTCTTCTGGGAGAGCTGGGGGTGTTCAGCCTGGAGAAGAGAAGGCTCCGTGGAGACCTTCTTGGTGCCTTTAAATACCCAGGTTCTGTGAGGTTCCAAACCCAGCTGGACAACGTTTTTCCTGGGCCCCCTGCTCTGGGTGACCCTGCTGGATGGAGCAGGGGGGTGGCACCAGAGCATCTCCAGAGGTCCCTTCCAGCCCTCACCATGCTGGGATTCTGTGATATTAAGCAGGCTGTTAAAAACACGCGTGAGATGTGTTGCCCACTGCGTTCTTCTCAGTACGTTCTGCCTCCTGTCCTTCCACACTCCTCATCCTGTGTCTCCTTTGCCTCCCTCCAGACCTGTCCTTCATCTTCCTCAAGGACTCGTTCAGTGCTCTTCCTAAATTGAATTTGTTTCGTTGCTTTTTTTTTGTTGTTTTGGTTTGTTTTTGCAGTTTCTGTTTTTTTGGGGTTTTTTTTTCTTTAATTGATGGGAGTCCTGACAAGAGCTGATTAGCTGTTGGGGACGCATCCTTCCTTGCAAAGCTTGTGACCGGTTTCCACCGCTTCCTTCCTTCCTCGAGCCTGGAGAGCGAGCTTTATTCTACCAGCAGTTGCCTCCCAAAGGTTTTCTGCACGGCGGCCTTGCATGGGAAGACTCTGTGGTCTTGTCCTGAAAAAAATATATCTATATATTTATTTTTACCCCCCTGGCAGCTCATTCATTCTAAAGTTTTAATGAATTTGACATCTCTCATGAAAAGAGCACATGGTTAGAAACCATCTCTGCTGGTTATCACACTGGGAAGTATTTGGGTTGAGGGTTTTTTTTCCTTGGCAGGGAGGGCAGCTTGAAAGTGAGCGGGGGAGAAAGACCCTGTCCCCGCGCGGGTAAATGTGGACCGGGTGGGGATAGACCAAAAAAAAAAAAAATAAAAAAAAGAATAATTGCAACCTGAAAATGTCATTTCTAATGAGGAAATATCTGTCTACATCATCGCTGTGTAGCTTTGCAGAAGTATGACTTAAAAAACAGGGGGCAGGGGAGGGAGCGAGGGGTGGGGGGGGGGTTGGAGAGGGAGCTGAGCTGCCGTTATTTTCCCGAATGAGAAACACAGGCTGCTTGTTGAGTCAATTCAGTTTAGGTCAACTGGAGTTATGAAAAACAGATGATTGCTGGTGATCAAGCTGTACTTTTGACAAATATCCCATTGTTTGAGGGCTCAGCGATTTCTTCTGAGCGTTACCTGGCGCGGGGGTTTGGCCGTTGGCCTTCCTCCGGCGCAGCGCTGGGTGCTGCAGATCCAGGGGTTTGGCTCTGGAAAGGAGGAGGGATTGCAGTGCAAGGAAAGCTCAGGGTGGCAAAATGGGTGAAGTTTCTGCTCTAGCTATTAAAATCTGAGCTGACCTGGGGCTCTCAGAAGCGCTCGACGTGATGTTTCCTACACAGGCAGCGTGTCCTGTGCTGCAGGGTGAAGGTTTCTTTGGGGGATGCTGAGATGTGGGAATATCTAAGAAGCATAAAATCGTAGAATCACAGACTGGTTTGGGTTGGAAGGGACCTTTCCAGGTCATCCAGCCCAACCCCCCTGCAGGGAGCAGGGCCATCTGCACCTAGAGCAGGGTGCTCAGAGCCCCGGGCAACCTCCCCTGCAATGGTGCCAGGGATGGGGCAGCCACCACCTCTCTGGGCAGCCTGGCACAGGCTCTCACCGCCCTCAAACCAACAATTTCTCCTTCTCTCTGCTCTAAATCTCCCTCTTTCAGTTCAAACCATCCCCCCTTGTCCTATCCCAACAGGCCCCCCTCTAAACATTGTCCTCATCTCATAGACCCCATCTTTTTCATCGACCCTGCATTGCTTTGAGTTAGTATTTGTTGTTGTATGGTCTCCTCTAGAAAATACCTATGAGGTGTATCTGTGGGGTTAGGAACCTATAATTCACATTTTGGAGAGGGGGGATAATGTTGAAGGTGAAATAAATGTGCGTGTCCCTGTACGAGTCTGAACCGAGGAAAGGCTGAGGTCTGTTCTGACCCTTGCTGGGTCTCGTGCTCTTCTGCTGTGGAGCTGAGTGATGGTTCTTGGGTGGAATCGTTCCCTGAGGTGGCTTTCCTTAATCTGAAATGTCCAGTGGTCTTGTATTTTGAGTGTATTTTCAAAGGTTGAGAAGTGGCATGGACAGATGTATGCTACCTGAGTCTGGGGGGTTGGGCTAGATGATCTTTTGGGGTCCCTTTCAACCTTTAACATTCTGTGGTTCTGGTTTCCGTGGTCAGTGTCTGAGAAGTGCTGAGGGAACGTTTAGTCCTTTCCAGCATCTTCATTATGAAATCAGTTTCCCTTTGCTCAGGTGTCTGTTGACTTATGGGATGTGAGGGGCTAACTCTAGGTGGGTTCAACGTGGACACTTTTTTCTTCCTGTGCCTCGTGGCACATCACACCGTCCAAAAAACATCCAGTCTTAACAAAAACCTTGTTGCCCAAACCCAAGAAACTCATTATCCCTGGCTCAAGGTGGTTTATAGAATTGTTTTGGCTGGAGAAGACCTTAAAGATCATCGAGTCCCACCGTTAATGCGACCCAGCATGGACCAGCTCATGTTTATGGGGAGAAGTTTGGGTCGCTGAGTGTGTGAGCAGGTGGATCAGGTGCTCAGGACTTATGTGCAGATGGCTGGGAAGTCCAAAAGCAGCAGTGAGGTTGATGTAGAAAAACCTTTTTGTGGTGGGGGAAGGTCTCTTGTGTGCCCATCCTTGGAGCAGTTACAGGAAATACTCCATTAGACGCCGGGAAGACCAAAGGACTGGATTTGTGTATGGCTCTGGTCGCCGGCAGAACTTACGGAAAAAAACATACGCTGTTACTTGATGTATTTTGTCATCTGAAAAGAAAACCACAGCGATTAAAACCCACGGAAAAAGGGTTTGTGTTTGACTCGGTATCGGCGTCGCTGGTCTTCGGGGTACAAGCACGCGTTGGATCTTCTGCTGAGCTGCTACCACTCAGAGATAAACTTCTGACTATTCATTGCGGAGGCAGATTAGCCTTCCCAGCAAACCTTAATTGGTGCCTGCTAACTTTCTCCTCCTTTGGAAGCAGCGTTAGCTCCGAGGAGCTGTGAAAGCTCGAGCTGTCATCTCGGAGAAGTTTAATGTCCTTCTCGCCTTTTACAGCTCCGCGTGCTCCGCGCTTCACTTCATTTGTCAGGCGCGGCAGCTCCGCAGTTGGAGTCCTTCTCCTCCCCAGCTATTAAAAAGTACCATTTTTTTAAGACCAGCAAAAGCCCCCCCAGGGGAAATATTTTGAAGTATTTGAGTCTTTCTTTTATGTTCCTTCTGGACGCACGTATCTCTTTTTAATATCGAGCATTGATTTGATCGATGCAGAAATGCTGTTTTAAGAGGTCGGCCATGTGTTCAGTGGTTATAGAAGCTGAACCAGCTCTCCTTCCCTAGGGTGGTGTGATGGTAAATCCCTTGCTGGGTTGGGGCAGCCGCTTTTGCCTTGGTCTGGGTTCAGGAGAAGCCGTGGTCCCCACTCGTTGCGAAGCCCAGGGACAACCCAAGTGACGCTTGGGTAGCGGAGACTGAAAACCTTGCACTCCCTTGCTCTTGTTAAATGAACCCAGCGGCTCCGAGCTGATGACTGAGCAGTAGCAAAGTAGGCTACATTTTTCTACCTCTATTAAATGGAAAAGAAAACACATTGCTGGTTAACGTTTCAAGCCATTAAAACGCACTTGAAATGGAATTGAGGTCTTGGGTTGCTCGGAAGGTTTGCCACGGCTACTTGTCTGTCACTTTAGGAGAACTGGCTGCACCCAGGAAATCCCCGAGTTTCACAAGCCAAAACCCATCTGGATGCCTTCCTGTGAGATATGTCTGGGAATAAGGTTGAACACGATGATCCTGAAGGTCTCTTCCAGTTGAAACTATTCTGTGAGACACACCCTGGGTGATCCTGCTTTGGCAGGGGGATTGGACTTGATCTCCAGAGGTCCTTTCCAACTCCTACCATTCTATGATGACTCGATGATCTCCAGAGGTCCCTTCCAACCCCTGCCATTCTGTGATGACTCAATGATCTCCAGAGGTCCTTTCCAACCCCTGCCATTCTATGATGACTCGATGATTTCACTTGTGCAGCTCCAGACCCCCTTGCAGCTGAGATGCCTTCACCTGCACCCTGCAGCAGCTCAGCTTTGGGTGCTGAGTTACCCAATGGACCAAATGATAACTGAAAGCACAACCGTGTAGGTCTAGAATTAATGTCATTGACTGATAAGTATGTTGAAGTACTTTAGATAAAAGGGACGTTGGATCCAGGTGGGCTCTGGTCAGCAGAGTCCTCCTATTGCAGTGTGCCCCTCACACCCCTAAGGGTGAGGAGCGTTTCCATCCGATCCCCATCAGCAGGGTTTCGGTGTGCCAAAGAGTTTTGCATTCCTCGGAGAGCTTCTGTCCTAGTTCTTGCCCAACAAAGTGCTGGGAAACCAAAGAGTCACCGAATCTGTTGCTGTAGTTGAAATCTCAGGTATCTAATTTTAATTAAGCCCGGGAAGAGAGGCAGGTCTTCATCTCCCCATCCTCTCCCCTGGCTGCTGTCTTCTTTGCTTTCAAAGCAAGCAATGACTGTACACATGGAAACGCCCTTTCTCCTGGGAGGTCATCCTTAGCTTCTGCAGAAGTTAAATTCATAACAGGGGAAGAAACTTGGAAGAGATGTTGTCCCATCTCCTCTTCAGAGCTCCCCGAAACCTGCGATGCTATGGGAGATGTGGAATGAAATGAGTCCTCGAAGGCAAGGTCTAGATACGACACACGTGCTCAAAACCAGGTGTGTTGCTTGAGATTTTGCTTTCAGATTTATTCGCAAGCAAGATTCTGCACGTTTTGTATAAAGATAGAATCACAGAATGGTAGGGGTTGGAGGGGAACCTCTGGAGATCGTCAAGTCCAACCCCCCTGCCAGAGCAGGGTCATGCAGGAACAGATCCAGCTGGATCTTGAAAGTCTCTAGAGAAGCAGCAGGAGATACTTGTTCTCTTCATCTTTTGCATGGACTCAGTGAAGGATTTGAGCACAGACATTCGGTTCTTCATCTGATCTTTCTCCTCTGCTGGCCTTTGGGAAGGGAGGGGGTTTTGGGTGGCCCTGATTCCTTCCAGATCCTCATTTTGCAGCCTGACAGACCAATGCATAGGCTTCTCTGGCTGCAGAAATACACTTCATTGGGGGGAGAAGGGGATCTGTTGCACAGATAAAGACGAGTTGTTGATGTCTTCCTTCTCCCATAGCTTTTAGGAGATGTTTCCTGTGTGCTCAGTCCAGTCCTTTGAGGGCTTGGAAGAGTAGAGCACCTGAGCCCAATTCTCCTTGCTTAGCCATGGCGTGGGAGAGGCTCTGGGCGCCTGTGCTGCCACAATGGCCCTGAGATTTAGGGCTGGGTTGCAGGGTTTTTGGTGGCTTTTTAGCTCCTCTGAGCCATGCAGCTTTCTCATGCAAACTGGGTTTTTCTAAGAGAGAATGTGAAAGGATTGGCACTGGTTTCATTACCAGAGAATCACAGAATGGGTTGGGTTGGGAGGGACCTTCAAGATCATCTCCTTCCAACCCCCCTGCCATGGGCAGGGACACCTCCCACTAGAGCAGGGTGCTCAGAGCCTTAGCCAACCTGGTCTTGAACACTTCCAGGGATGGGGCATCAACAGCTTCTCTGAGCAACCTGTGCCAGTGTCTCACCACCCTCCCAGGGAGGAATTTCTTCCTAAATTCTAATCTAAATCTCCCTCTTTTAGTTTCAAATCATCACCCCTTGTCCTGTCCCAACAGACCCTGATCAAAAGTCTGTCCCCAGCTTTCTGCCAGGCCACTTTAAGCCCTGCCAGGCCCCCAGAAGGTGTCCCCTTGGGGAGCCTTCTCCTCTGCAGGCTGAACCCCCCCAGCTCTCCCAGCCTGGCTCCCAGCAGAGGGGTTCCAGCCCTCCCAGCATTGCTGGGGCTCCTCTGGCCCCGCTCCACCAGGTCCCTGTCTCTGCTGTGCTGAGCACTCCCGAGCTGGCCCCAGCACTGCAGGGGGGTCTCTCTCTCTGCCCAGAGCCCTGGGAGCAGAGGGGCAGGATCCCCCCCTCCCCTGCTGCCCAGGCTCTGGGGGTGCAGCCCAGGGCAGGGCTGGCTCCATTTCCCTGGTTTCCAAAGACTTGAACAGTCTGTTCCTACCTCTAACCCCAGTTTTCTCTGAAACTCTGACACAAGGTCTGAGGGACACTAGAACTGTAGGTGGGCTCGAGAAACCGTTGAGCAAATTTATGCCAAACAATCCATCCAAAGGGCTATTAAATACTTATCCCTGGCTTGCAGCTCAGAGCATCCCTGGGCTGCAAGTTGCTGGAGGCTGAGAAACACCCCTGGAAAAGCTGCATCCCGTGTCCACCTTCTTCTTGTGTTATAGTCTCAGCAACACCAGGTCTGGTGCTGGCCAGTGTTGGAGGACGGTCCCTACACCCGGGTTCTTCCGCCACGTAGCATTTGCACACGTGTTTTGGGAGAGCTGGTTGTTCCTGCTGCTTGAATTCAGGTTTTAGTGAGTTATGTCCAACAGGCACCTGAGCCCTGGGGTGGGTAGGACACGGGGTGTCTCCTGCACAGCTCTTGGGCTCTTCTGGATGACCACGTGGAAGAGCTCATGGTTTCCCTCTTGCCAAGGGTTTGAGACGTGAAGTTTTCCCACCTTTTTCTGACCGGAGGTTAAACGACATGAAGCTGCTTTGCAGAACAGAATCTACTGCTGTTTGAAAACTGGGAGGTTTTGGTTTGTGTTTTTACCTGGTTGTAGCGGTGTTGGTGAGCATGAATGAGGCGAGAAGAACTCGTGGTGGGAAAAAAGTACTTGTCTCCTGGACTGAGCGAATTGAAGGGCACTTTATTCTCACCTCCATGTTTTATTTTGCCCTGCAGTAACGAGGATTAGAAATACCTATGTGTATTTTTTTTTTTTCCCTTTTCTCTACAGCACCTGCTACCCACAGGAGCATGGACTGGGCAGCTGATGAGCACCAAGATCTATTTCTCTGTTTTGTAGACCATAGAACATCAGGTTGGAAGGGATCTCAACGCTCATTCTGTCCAACCTTTTTTTTTTTGTCTAGACAAGCTGGCCCAGCACCCTGTCCAGCTGAGACTTAAAAGTGTCCAGGGTTGGTGAATTCCAGTTTCTGTCTGTTGGAAGAAGTTAGACCTGTTAGATCTGGTCCAGAGAAGGCCATGAGGATGTGTCCTGGTTTGAGTCCTGCCCAGAGAGGCTGTGGAGTCTCCTTCTCTGGAGACTTTCCAACCCCCCCTGGATCTGTTCCTGTGTGGGCTGCCCTGGGTGATCCTGCTCTGGCAGGGAGGTTGGACTCTATCTTCAGAGGTCCCTTCCAACCACTACCATTCTATGATCAGAGGGTGGAACCCCTCTGCTGGGAGGCCAGGCTGGGAGAACTGGGGGGGTTCAGCCTGGAGAGGAGAAGGCTCTGGGGAGTCTTTGTTGGGGCCTTTCAAGACTTGAAGGGGCTTCTCAGAAAGCTGGGGAGGGACTTCTTAGCAGGGCCTGTTGGGACCAGACAAGCAGTGATGGTTTGAGACTAAAAGAGGGAGATTCAGACTGCAGAGAAGGAGAAATTGTTGGTGTGAGGGTGGTGAGAGCCTGTGCCAGGCTGCCCAGAGAGGTGGTGGCTGCCCCATCCCTGGCACCATTGCAGGGGAGGTTGCCCGGGGCTCTGAGCACCCTGCTCTAGCTGCAGATGGCCTTGCTCAGTGCAGAGGAGTTGGACTGGATGACTTTGAAAGGTCCCTTCCCATCCAAACAACTCTATGATTCTATGGTCCAGACGAAGCGAGGTGATGCTCATCTCCAGAATTCTCTGCATCCCTGGGTGCTGCCCGGGCTCTCTGAGGATGGAAAGTCCTCCTTTCACTAATGTGTCCCCGCTGATTGTCCTCCTGGGTCAGAGGCTGGGAAAAGCAGTAGTCAATTAATGCTTGATTAGGTGTAGTTGCTAATGCTCTCAAAGCAGCCGGCCAAGCTGAGGCCGCTAATAAAGGTCCTTTGTTAAGGTATTTAATAAATTAACACTCTGCTGCGGTGGGGAGGGAGGAGGGGGAGTGATTACAAAAGCCAGGCTCGTTAATCAGTGTGTTTATCCTCTTCAAACGCCCCGGCCCTTCGGTTCCCTAATCTTTCCCCAGCAGATTTGTTGGGAGGTGTGTGGGCAGCTGCCAGCCCCAGGGACGGGAAGCGGCTCCACAGGTCACGCCTGGGCCACTGCGCTGAGGACGCGCCAAGACAAACACGGTTTATGAGGGTCATCGTGCTAATCATAGACTGGTTTGGGTTGGGAGGGACCTTAGAAGGTCACCCAGTCCAAACCCCCTGCACTGAGCAAGGACCATCTGCACCTAGAGCAGGGTGCTCAGAGCCCCGGGCAACCTCCCCTGCAATGGTGCCAGGGATGGGGCAGCCACCACCTCTCTGGGCAGCCTGGCACAGGCCCTCACCACCCTCAGTGTCAACAATTTCTCCTTCTCTCCAGTCTGAATCTCCCTCTTTGAGTTTAAAGCCATGCCCCCTTGTCCTGTCCCAACAGACCCTGCTCAAAACTCCATCCCCATCTTTCTGACAGGGCCCTTCAAGTCCCAAAAGGCCACCAGAAGGTCTCCTTGAAGCCTTCTCCTCTCCAAACTGAACACCCCCACTCAGCAGACCCCTTTGTTGATTCAAGGATGGTCCTTAGCCTTTTATCTCATCCTCACCCTGCTCATCTTCAGCTTTTCTGATTATTTTTCAACCACACCCCCCCCCCCCCCCTCCCCAGCACCATGCTGGCTGTGCTGCCAGGCTCGAACATTAGATGGCATCTCCTCCTCACGCTTCTTTAGTATGGATTTTTTTTCCCTTTTTTTTTTTTTTTTTT